>VONZ01000109.1:1200000-1540349 GCA_012976165.1 Labeo catla | reverse complement strand
GCTTGACTCGTGGGGAACCACAGCTGTGACTTGGCTCGACTCGTGGGGAACCACAGCTGTGACTTGGCATGACTTGTGGAGAACAGCTGTAACTTGGCTTGATTCATGGGGAACAACTATGTCCTTGCTTGACTCATGGAGAACAACAGCTGTATCTTGGCTTGGTTCGTGGAATACAGCTGTGACTTGGCTTGGTTCATGGGGAACAGCAGCGTTGGCTTGACTTGACTCTGTTGCTTGACTTGACTCTGTTGCTTGACTTGACTCTGTTGCTTGACTTGACTCTGTTGCTTGACTTGACTCTGTTGTTTGACTTGACTCTGCTGTTTGACTCTGGACTCTGCTGTTTGACTTGACTCTGCTGTTTGACCTGGACTCTGCTGTTTTGACTTGACTCTGTTGCTTGACTTGACTCTGTTGCTTGACTTGACTCTGTTGCTTGACCGGGCTCTGAAGCTTGACCGGGCTCTGAAGCTTGGCCGGGCTCTGAAGCTTGGCCGGACTCTGTAGCTTGGCCGGACGCTGTAGCTTGGCCGGACGCTGTAGCTTGGCCGGACGCTGTAGCTTGGCCGGACGCTGTAGCTGGACTTGACCCTGGAACTGGACTTGACTTGGAAGCCTGACTGGACTTGGAAACTTGACTTGACCCTGGAACTCGACTGGACTCGGAAGCTTTTGACCCTGGAGCAGCAACTGTGGCTTGACTTGGTTCTGCAGCTTGACTTGGTTCTGCAGCTTGACTTGGTACAGGAACAGTAGCTGTCATTTTAGCTGCCCATACAGCCATTAGGGGTGAGTCCAGTACGTGTGCCATCATGAGGCGTGGCTTGGAGACAGCGATTATCTTGTGGAGTGGCTCTGGGATGGCAGCCATCTTGTGAACTGGCTTGGGGAAGGCAGCCATCTTGTAGATTGGCTCTGGGACGGTGGTCATCTTGTGAACAGGTTTGGGAATGGCGGCCATCTTGTGAGCAAACTCTGGCGTGGCGGCAGCCATCTTGCGTGCAGACTCTGGCGTGGCGGCAGCCATCTTGCGTGCAGACTCTGGCGTGGCGGCAGGCATGGCGTGAGCAGACTCTGGCGTGGCGGCAGGCATGGCGTGAGCAGGCCCTGGAGCGGCAGGCATGGCGTGAGCAGGCTTTGGCTTTGCGGATGTGGCTTGAACAGGCTGTGGTGTGGTGGTTACTGCGGGATTGCGGGGTCCCTCGTCCGCAATCCCAACAGTGTATGGTGATCCGCTTAGGAGTAGGGCATGATCGATATATTCCTCCAGTGACCAACAAATTTTCCCCCCTGGCAAACTTGAACTAAGGGGCTCGTTCAATCCAAAACGAAAAAAGTCCTTCAAAGCCACATCATTAAAATCAACCAGGTGACATAGTCCACAAAATTCCTCAACATATTCCTCTATGGCCCGGTCGCCTTGACGAAGGCAGATGAGACGAGATACGGCTGAGTTCATGATTTTGGTTGTGTATGTCGTAACTTCCGCTGGATTCAGGGGAGGGCGAAGTATTCTGTAACGTGAGGACGCTGAGGCGGTGTAGAATCCAATTGCAGAAGTTTATTATAAACAACCGCAAACATACACGATGAAACAGGCAGAGGGTCAATAACCGGAAAGGCAGTCCAAAACGTACAACACATAAACGTAATCCAGGCAGCAGAGAGATAAAGCAGGCAGTGGGTCAAATACCGTAAAGACAGTCCAGAAACAGCAAACAATCCAATAAGGGAAATCCGTAAACTCAGTAGTCCATAAACAAAGCAAGATAGCAACAGGTAATCCAACAGAGAAATATAACAAACGCTCGGTAAGGCAGGTGAACTGGCAATACTTCGCAACGAAGTGAGCACATGGAGAGTCCTTATATACTGCCAAACAGGAAGTGACAGTAGAAGCAGCAGAGGGAGCATGCAGGCAGTACTGGGGTGAGGGCTCCCTCTGCTGGCTTGGCGTTACATTTAAATGCGTTTCAATAGGGACATTATTGTCCAAAAGGTGCTGAGAGTGACAATTTTTTGTACCTAGTGCATATAAATTTTAAGCTTGGGAGCACAGAGTTAGGTTTGGTCTCATTTTAAAGAAGACCCGTGGCAGATTATTGTTGAAGTAAAAAATGTTAAGTTCATCGGATGGTAAGTTCACTTTTACATGTTGTTTGAACATTAATGTGTGTTGGCAGTGTATGTACAAATCTACCCTATAATAATAAAAATCCATGCAGTGGTTTTTAATTAATCTGTAAAAATAATATCCCCTTTTTCAAATCGAGCCGTTCTCAGATGCCTGACGGTGTGGCGTCACACCGACAGAGGCCGCTCCCATGATAGTTGATTGACATGAGCGTTTTACCTCAGATCAGCTGTAACAGTCCGCCCTCTTTGTGTCGATGCCGGAGCAGGGATGTAAGTTAGACAAGAATATCTCAGATTGAGCGATTGAGGTGTTGTGTTGCTGAATGTAATAATGAACGTAGTGGTCGTCATTTACTCCCGACATCTGAGCCGCTGAAGATGCAGTGGATTACGTTTGTTTGCGAAGGGAATGGGACTCCCTATCTACATATATCCGTCTATGTTTGCGCGAATCATTCATGATCCAGTTTCACTTACAGCAGAAGTGAGTATAAGGGTTTTTTTATGAATCTTTGCAATAGCCTTTCCTAATAATGTGCTAGTTAACAAGTTTAGCAGCTAAACGCGTCTAAATGCAGCTAAAGTAAACAGACTGGTCAATCCACAGAGAGAAGAGAGGGGCGGGGCGAGCAGAGCTCATTTGCATTTAAAGCAGCCTCGACCAGAATGAGATGATTTTTGCAGTGCTTATTTTGGCAAGGTAAAAAGGGTGTTGTTTTACACTACCATTAACCAAAGTATATTATAGACTTTTCATTAAGACCCTGAAGAATCATATCAACTTGTGGAAAATGGACATCCGATGACCCCTTTAAAAAATTGAAACCAAAAAAGAGTTACAGAGGTTTAAGTTTATGAAAATGCTTTATGAACAATACTTTATATAAAATATATATTTTATGACATATTTTAAACTCTAAACCTGCTAGAAAATAAAGCCATAAATCTAAACAAGCTGTGTTCCAAATTTGAGGTTGATATCTTAAAAAATGAGCTTTCAGGAAGATTTTGTTTGGACGCAGTACCAAATTTCCCCCATAAGATGCCAGCAAAACTCCACTGGTGCACACAGTGGTTGGCTTTGTGATTTTCAGTGGAATTTTTCTCTCTCAAATATTACAAGAACACACACAATGTTTTTTTTTTATTATTATTTTTTTATGACACAAGTACAAACCACACTTTGACATCCATACCAACACACCCACACAATTATAGCTGCATTATTTATCCAGTTGGCTCTATAATATGCAGAAGCAGAAAACAGGAATAAAGTGAGTATTTGCTTTATTGGCCAAACCTGAGAAAATTGCACCATCTGGTAAAAATGGTAAAAAATTTAATTTGAAGCCTTGCTAACACAATGAAAGTCTGTTAACAAAAATTGCATCATTTTACAGTTGAATGGCACTTGTGATTAAAAATAGCAGTTTTAATGGGTTTCAATGGGGACTTTTTTGTCCAAATGGTGACTGGCAGATATCATAATTATAAATATGTCTGGGAAAAACAGCACAGAGACTGCATTAACGTTTTAATAATGTATTGATAAGATAGTGCTTTCTTTCTTTTTGGCTTAACAGATGAAGTTGTGTCACTGACTCGTCATCTCCACAGTAGTGATGCGCCTGTATGCATGTTTCATACAGATTACTGTACATAATCTGAGAATATTTGTTTTATATTAGAACTGGTTCATTTAAAAGAAGACATCTCTGTAGATGGATTTTTCATGTCTGAAAGGCAAGTATACACAGAGTTTCGAAGTATTGTGCATAAGTTCACAGAGACCGAGACGGCAGAAAGCGCATCCTGTTTGCTTTCATTATTTTACAAAAGCGCAACGTTTCGTTATTAATCTGAGTGCGCACAAATAAACGTAGTCTTTACAGATTCGAAAGATGCTTTATTTTTATCTGTATGAGCAAAAATGCTGAAGTATTTTAAGAGAAAGTGACCGCACTAGCGCTAGTCATGCAGTGAGTGTGCTACTGTTCAGCTTTCACACTCCACACACATGAATAGTGCACATTTTTCTATTAGATTGAGCTGCCATGTAAAGTTGTTGCTACTACATACATCTTTCAGATGAAAAGCCATATTTGAGGTTGATGAGTGATAGGTGAGCTTTTGGATGTCCTCCCCAATGTACTATATTTCCACATAGACCAGCTGTTAAGAATCTGTCTGTCACGGACTGCATCACTTCGCCACATCCTGTGGATTTTTTTTCTGTGACTAAGCGACTAATAACATTTTGGTTGACCAAGCCTCTTCTCGTCGACTATTAGGGCCCTGTAAAATAATAGATGAAAAGCACTCGGATGACCTGCTAGTTCTGACACAATTCCTGCATTGGGCATCTGATGGACACTTTACTATCCCATGAGGGCATGGGAGAATAGTTGTAAAAGGCAGTGAAGCAACTCAAACCAAAACAATGGCAACAAAACAATGGCAACAAAAAATGGCGGATGTGGTATGTCTTTAGCTGCCTCTCAAATGACACAATATGCAATATATATAAGGTTATTCTGTCATTCCCAGTGCACCACTACTACTGTATTTATTTTTAAAGTGTACTGTAAAATGGTCTTTTTATGACTTTCAGTGTTCATCCTAATAAGCTCAACATGTTCTCTCAGCACTGTATCCAAGCAGTGACCCTTTTGGCCATGGCCGCTTACAAGCACACAAATGTTCATTGACTGGCTTACGTGAAGCAGACACTGAAGCCTGGTTAACTCCATTTGTCAAGACGTTTTATGGCAGAGAATTATTTTGTCCCAGCATCAGTGTCGGCATGACAAAACCTTTTTTTTCTGCAGGATGAGCCGGGCCAAGAATGATCTTGTCCTTACGTGTACTTGGTAAATTATTCATCTGGGCTCAGCATCATTCACATTCATGGCTGCTGATTACTCTAAATGCTTTAGCCCTGGGGGCTGAACAGTCCCCTGACTGCTCACATTAATAAAAGCTAATTAATGGAAGGGTTAGGAGAGCAGTATGGGAGTGATGAACGATGGTTAAAGCTCTGATCAAATACTCGGCCATTAATTGGTTTTACAAAGTCATCCTCTGCGATCACAGTATCTGCCATGTCATTGACTCTGTGCTGTACACATTATAGACTAGACGCATAATGAGAGACAACAATATTTGTGCGCTGTTCTTTTTTGAATGAGATCTAAGAATCACTTTTAAAAATCCATATTACAGCTACAATATTGGTTATATTAATATTAACTTGTTGGGTGATTTTATTGGGTTATTTTGAATATTTTTTACCCAGAGGCTGGGTAGTTTTTCTACAACTAAGCTGCTGGGTCATTTTTAACACCGGGTTATTTTTTCTACCCAACCGCTGGGTTGAGCCTGTCTCTGACGAAACAACCCAGCTGCTGAGTTACAGTCAGTCAGAGCACTGGCTTTTTGAGTCCTCTACAGGAGAGAACGGTTCTCAACGCTGCCGATTTGCACTTCTTAGTGAAATACAGGTTTGTATACATTTAGTTTAATTTATAAAGTCTTTACTGTGCTGTAAATTTTATTATTTTACACAATGCAACATAAGGACGAGGTGTCAGTCAGCTGCATCAGCAGCGGTTGTTTTACAGGGTGGAAGCGACTTTTGCCTTGCATAAAATAAATTTTATTCGTTATTGTACAGAGTTTAATCTTTAAATATGTTCTCTAATGTCAGTACTGTTTGTTTATGGGCAGGTTTTGGAGTCAGTCACGACATCTTTCAGCTACGAGTGAAACGCAAGGCCACGGTCTGAAGTTCACAGTTAAACGGGCGAACAGCAGCCCTTCACTGGCTCAGATTTGAGTGACACACCGGCATGAGAATTAGTGCTATTTCAGTAAAAAATGATTACAGAGAAGGGTTGAATACACTAAAATTAAACTTATACTTTTGAATGTTATATTTGCTTGTTAAATGTGTTTAAATGTATGTAATGTTGTAAACTATGTCTTGTATTTTGTCTGTGTGCTCATACTTAATAATAAATATTCATCTTTTGATTATTGCTGTTGTCTCTAGTAATTCTGTGTGTGTTTTTATAAGTTCCAGTCCATTTTAAGTCACGAATACACTAATTTTTAACCCTTGTGCAACCTTTTGGACATTCTTGTCCTTTTCAGTCTTGTTTTTTGTGATCATTTCGGCCATGTTATTGCCAGCTGCATACATTTTGGCACAGGTGTGTATTTTAATTGGAATTTTACTATTTCACCCCCATTTCCTTTAATGAATCTATTTTACACTAGGTACAAATAATTGATACACTCAGCACATTTTGGACAAAAACGTCCCCATTGAAACCCATTAAAACTGCTGTTTTTAATCACAGTGCCATTCAACTGTAAAATTATGCTGTTTTTGTTAACAGACTTTCATTCTGTTGGCAAGGCTTCAAAATTAAAATTTTAACCATTTTTTACCAGATGGTGCCATTTTTTTTTTCAGGTTTGGCCAATAAAGCAAATACTCGCTTTATTCCTGTTTTCTGCTTCTGCAAATTATAGAGCCAATTGGATAAATAATGCAGCTATAATTGTGTGGATGTGTTGTTATGGATGTCAGAGTGTGGTTTGTACTTGTGTCATGGAAAAAAAAAAAACATTGTGTGTGTGTGTGTGTTCTTGTAATATTTGAGAGAGAAAAACTCTACTGCAAATCACAAATCCAACCACTGTGTGCACCAGCGGAGTTTTGCTGGTACCTTATGAGCGAAAATTTGGTACTGTGTCCAAACAAAATCTTCCTGAGAGCATGTTTTTTTTGAGATATCAACCTCAAATTTGGAACACAGCTTTTTTAGATTTATGGCTTTGATTTTCTAGCAGGTTTAGAGTTCAACGTGTTTCGAAAAATATATATTTTATATAAAATCTAAAATATGCTTTAAAAAAGCATTTTCATAAACTTAAACCGCTATAACTTTTTTTTTATTTCACTTTTTAAACTTTTTCCTACTTCATCAGTAATCTGCCATGGGTCTTCTTTAAAATGAGGCCAAACTTAAGTCTGTGCTCCCAAGCTTCAAATTTTTATGACAGTTTTTTGACATGGACATTTTTGTCCACTATGGACCTATGTGTAACTTTTTTTATTGATGCACAAGGGTTAAATAAAATAACCCAGCATGTTTGGTAAAAACATTTAACCCATCCTGGGTCAAAATAACCCAGCATGTGTTCTGTCCAATATTTACCCAGCGCTGGGTTGCCAAAAAACCCAAGATGTTTTTAACCCAGCATTTTTTAGAGTGTAATGTTATTCATCAGAGGATCCTGAAAAAAAGAATCACATGTTCCAAAAAAAAAAAAAAAGAATTGGTATTCGGTTGCCACTCTGTTCCCAAAGTAAAACCTGAAGCAATTCAGCTGAGAATCACTATAATATGATATTAGGTTAACACATAACCCAAGAAAAAGACTAGGTATGTGTCAGTTCGCTAATTAAAGATGCTTTGTAGACCTGTGAGATCACAGTTAATTGCAATTAAATGATTCTACATATACCATACGGGCCTCTTTCTTGTCACCTTTTCTCAACGTCCATTTCGTGCTAAAGAGCCTGTAGACAGATTCACAGTGAGAAAACGAGTCTAAACAGTTGTTTCAGTATAGCTTGTATGTGTCATACCCTCTTTTTCCACAATGACGTGCTTACTGTCTGTAACGTATGATCTGAACGACCAATCAGATCATAGCTGCTATACTGCTAATGAATAAGCATGAAGTGGGTCAAGAATGAAGACTTATGTGTCATGTTTTAGTCATTCTTAGTTCACGGTAACTTGTCCAGTTTTTTATCCTCTGGAATCAAGCGTCTATATATCAAACCTCTCTTTCATTCCTTTTATAGTCTTTCAGTAGTCTTTCAGTAGTTTTATAGTCTTTCACACTTCCTCTTGCGAAGATTGCTGCGGAGCTGCCGTTTGGCACCGCTAAAAGGTTGAGACCCTCTTTTTTTGTTGAGATCTTTCTTGACATATCCATCTCCGCTATAAAACGGTGCCGTGCCATGATGATAATTACTGCCGTCATTCCCCGAAGGCACCTTTGGTCGCCCAGTGCACTACTAGAAACGAGCTTTTACTGACCTGTCAGAGCAATGTGCATATCTCTGTCATGCAGACAGCGTATCTCTATCATGGACTATTTTAGCGTTTTCCCACCCACCTGCTCAGATAATGTTTGCTCTTGTGTTTGTGTATGTCGTCCTTCCCCGGGGATGGCGAAGCTGTCAGCTGTTGATTTGATTTTCTGCATTTGCTGCTCTTTTTGTGTAGTTTTGCTTATTCTGGTCCACCCATTTCAGACGGCTGGGGCTCAATATTTCTGTCAAAAGCCCATCTGCCCACTGAGCTGGGTAATTTCCAGCCTATTGAGTTCTTCCTCAATGTCACCTTTTGTATCAGCTTTATTAGCCGCATGCATGTTTCACGTCTACATAATAGAGCACCTAATATAATATTGTTCAAGAATTCAGCACTCGGGGACTCCAATTTAAAAGTGACAGAAATGTTCACGTAGTTATTTAAATGGAGTGCTTTCATTGAAATATGCCGCAGTTTTGACCAAAAGCCAGAGTACGGTACCGTCCCGATGACTAGTGAGCCGCCTCACTGCCTAAAAATCTCAAGGCAGCGTGCTAATGGTAGTGAAATCTTGACTCGGTGTTGATTTAGGGTGCTCTACTTAAGTAGTAGCTCAAATGCTTAGCACACCAATTGAAGGACTGGACTTGCAATCAATTTCAGTGAACTCTTTTTATATTTCTGAGGTTCCCAGAAGTGACAGTCATGGTGGGTAAACTTCTATAGTGGTGAACACAAACGACAACAAATGTAATATTTGAGTTCCCATTTGCTCCAAACCAAAAGAAAAAAATCCACAATATCATTTCTGTGACTTTACAGTGCCCTTATGATTATTATTATTTTTTGTTTGTGTTTTGTTTTTTGTTTTTTTTGTTTTTTTCAAATTTTCATTTTCATTTTCATTTTTTCTAGTTTTCATTTTTCTGGATTCCATTTTTTTTTTTCATTTTCATTTTTATCCATCATTTTAACCAATTAATATTTTATATATATATATATATATATATATATATAATTTTTTTTAAAAATATAAAATAAATAAATTACAGATGCATTCCATTAAAATGGGACCCAGAAAATTATTGGAAAACACAGAATTTGGTTAAAAAAAAAAATTAAAACTGAATCTGAGAGAAAAAAAAAAACTCATAGGGCCCTGAAATTTTAATAAATGCTGTTAAATTTCATCTTATTTCTGTCACAGTTTCTTCAAGTTAAACCAAAATATTTATTTTGACGGGTTGCTATAAAGACTTGTGTGGAAGCCCATTTCCGCCACTGAATAGGAAATAAACAAAAAAGGTAATTATGACTTTTTATCTCACAATTCTGACTTTTTTTTTTAATCAGAATTGCACGTTTACAGCTTGCAATTCAGATTATTTTTTCGCAAACCCGCAATTTTGAGTAATGAAGTCAGAACTGCATGATATTAGCTTGCAACTGTGGGATATAAAAAAATTGCAAGACATAAACTGTAAATTGTAAGAAATTCTAACAATTTCGGATTAGAAATAAAGTCAGAATTGCGAGATATAAATTCACAGCTCTGACAACTGCAAGTTAAGTCGCAATTGTATAATTTGCAATTGTGAGAAAAGAAGTCAGAATTGCAAGATATAAATTCTATTTGAGAGAAAAACTGTCAGAATTGTTTTTATCTTGCCATTTTGACTTTATTTCTTACAATTGTTTCTGCCATGCAATTCTAAGAAAAAAGTCTGAATTGTGAGTTTATGGGCCCTATTTTAGGGGTCTAAAGCGCACGGCGCAGGTGCACTTGGAGCGTGTCCGAATCCACTTTTTTTTATTTATTTTAAGGACGGGAAAAATGGTTGGGTTGCCTGGCGCATGGTCTAAAAGGGTTGTCCCTAATGAGTCATGGGTGTGTTTTGGGCATAACGTGCATTAAACCAATCAGAGTCTTATTTCCCATTCCCTTTAAGAGCCAGTTGGGCTCACGCCATGGCGAATTCCCTATTTCCTCCAGAGAGCGGGGCTAGTGCAAAGGAGGGGCATTCACAGGCCGAGCCCAATCAGATGAGTTACTGTGCATGTTTACTACACACCTACTGAAGCAACTGTTTCTTTTGAGAAAAATTATCGCCATTTCATATACAAACTGAAACTAGTCTGTCGAAACCTGTGGAAGGGCAAATTTTAATCCCACAATCCCACACAGAGACACGCAAAACATGCAGGATTCATATTTAAATTGTATTTTTGTAGCGAAATATTCACAGACACTAGTTTATATCACGTTTTGATTTAAAGGGGTCATTGGATGCTAAGTTCACTTTTACATATTGTTTGAACATTAATGTGTGTTGGCAGTGTATGTACAAATCTACCCTATAATGATAAAAATCCATGCAGTGGTTTTTAATTAATCTGTAAAAATAATATCCCCTTTTTCAAATCGAGCCATTCTCAGATGCCTGTTGTTGTGGCGTCACACCGACAGAGGCCGCTTCCACGATAGTTGATTGACATGAGCGTTTTACCTCAGATCAGCTGTAACAGTCCAACCTCTTTGTTTCGATGCAAGAGCAGGGATGTAAATTAGACAAGAATATCTCCGATTGAGTGATTGAGGTGTTGTGTTGCTGGATGTAATAATGAACATAGTGATCGTCATTTACTCCCGACATCTGAGCTGCTGAAGATGCAGTAGATTACGTTTGTTTGTGAAGGGAATGCGCCTCCCGATCTACATATATCCGTCTATGTTTGCGCAAATTATTCGTGATCCAGCTTCACTTACAGCAGAAGTGAGTTTAAGTTTTTTTTTATGAATCTTTGCGATCACCTTTCCTAATAATGTGCTTTTTAGCAAGTTTAGTGGCTAAACGTGGCTAAAGTAAACAGGCTCGCCACTCCACAGAGAGAAGAGAGGGGCGGGGTGAGCAGAGCTCATTTGCATTTATAGCAGCCTCAACCAGAATGAGATGATTTTTGCAGAGCTGATTTTAACAAGGTAAAAAGGGTGTTGTTTTACAAAACCACTGAGAATTTTTAACCAAAGTATATTATAGACTTTTCATTAAGACCCTAAAGAATCATATCAACTTGTGGAAAATGGGCATCCGATGACCTATTTTACTGACCTACTGACCCAATTTATTCATCCAAAATTTGGCAAATTCCATGACATTCCACGTTTTACAGTAAATTACATTTTCATGACTTGATTCAGTGATTCTGTCGGTGTTTTTCGCAGCACGGAAATCATAGGGCCCTAATTACATTGGTCTGAAGAGATAAAGCTGTCAAACTTGCTGTCATTCCCTCAAATTGTGTTTGAAACCCTCGACAGCTTTAATTAGTTTTCTATAATTGAATGCCAGGGTAATAAGACACAATGTATAGAGTTAGAAATGTGGATTGTGGAACTGTAATCTAACCATGGATCATCTCATAAAAACAGATTTAAAAAATGTAAATTGTTTTGAAAATGATAACTTAAATTTGCCCTGAGCACCCAGTGTCAGTGGCCCCAAAATCTGGCAGTAGTTGACACCACATCTTGGCCTCAGAACGTATATTCTCTAATCAGCCACTTTTGTCTGTCTGAACTCCCTCAGGTTTTCGAGATGCTGTTACCACATGGATTAGACAATTACTATAATCCCTGTGTTCTCGTTGCTTAGCAATATGAGGCAGAATGGAGTTTTCCCTTACTACTGAGTGTAGCTATGCTAAATTAAGAATTTAGTATCTCTAAAAGATATCAGCATTTAATCTAAAGTAACTGCATAAAACCTAAAATTAAAAAGATACCCAAGCAAAATTAGAGCTGTTCAATTCCAGGTTTTTCGGATTCAAGCCCGACTCCCGACTCCTTTTGCTTTACATCACAACTGGGTCAGGAATAATAAAAGACTGCAGTCATTTTTAAACATTTATTTTCAAAACTTATTTAATTAAACCTTATGAATGCATATTAATATTATCACCTCTTAATACCCCAGTGTTGTTATTTGACATTTGCTATTCTTTTACATACTGTAAGCTCTTCTTTATTTCTCACTTTATTATGCAGCGCAATGCAAATCTCAGCAGATGTTAACCAGCAGGCATGATGAACTCCCAGAAGGCCGCAGGCAGTGCTTGTGGCTGAATGGAAGCTAAATGGATGAATTCACACATACCTGCATATGACTATGCTTAAGTGATTGCATCAGATGGAAGGCAGGAAGTTGAGGATAAGTACTATGGGTTTCCATTTTCCATGCAATTGTTGGATTACAAATTTCTAAAAGGTTATGTATATTGTGATTTAGCAGACAGCCCAAGCCCTGAGACAGTAACCTTTTGTCTTTATACATTTCCTGAGCATCTGGCAGGTTTCCCAAGTTAAGTGTGAAGTCTAAGCTCAAGGTACAACTGTGCCTTTTGTTTAGCACCTTTGCATTTGAATGACACTTGTATGCTAAATAGATCAAGGCTGGGAAAAATCTTTTACTGGGCTGATTTCCTGTACCACATTTGCATGCTTTGTTTAGATTGATTCCACCTCTATGTACTCCGCCTCCTTCAAACCTATATACTTTGCTGTGCTGAGATATTGTCAGACTTTTGAGGACTGCAGAGCTACGCAGCGCATTCTCAATAAAGAATTCTGCTGAAGATACCCAAGAGTCTCCTGGTCTTCGCTTCTGAGTTTCCAACAGTTTTGGTGCCGTGACCCGGATAGAGCTCCTCACCTGAATCCAGATTGAAGCTCAACAAGCTCAACAAAGATCTGACTTCGTTCCAGACTGAATCTTTCTGTACCAAGGGTTGGTGAGTATCACTCTATCCAAAAGAACCATTAGAAGCCAGTACATGTGGTTATCCTCTGCGCCGCCAGAGAAGTGTTAACAAACAGCTGCAGGGTTTGTTTAACAGACAAGTTATCCTCTATTTCAGGTAGAGAAGATTAGCATTACGTGCTAATATCAGTTATCCTCTATTTCAGGTAGAGAAGATTAGCATTACGTGCTAATATCAGTTATCCTCTATTTCAGGTAGAGAAGATTAGCATTACGTGCTAATATCTGTTATCCTTTGTTTCGGCAGAGAAGAATTGTTTATCCTCTATTTTAGGTAGAGAAGATTAGCATTACGTGCTAATATCTGTTATCCTTTGTTTCGGCAGAGAAGAATTGTTGATCCTCTCTTCAGAGAGAGAAGTTTAGCGTAAAGTGCTAATATCTGTTACCCTCTGTTTAGGCAGAGAAGACTAGTGTAAAGTGCTAGTAGTTTGTGTTGTCTTCTGTTAATTCAGGAAAGGTTAACTATAGTTGATCTGTGTTAACAAGCGTACCCTCTGTTGATCAGAGAAGTTTTAGTGTTGTGATTGTGTGGTAACAAAGAAACTCACAAAATGGTTAGAAAGAACGCTAGGCTGATCCCCACAACTGAAAAAGGTGGTCTCGCAACTCCTTTGTGGTCAGATAGCGAATTCAAATCACTGTTAGGAGTGCAAATGAACCTAATAGTAACTGAAAAAGTTAGACAAGAATTGACTAAGAAATATGAGATCCATCCAGACAAGACTTGGTCTGTAGATGAGTGTAAAAAAGTACTTGGAGCATGTATTCGTAAGAAAAATGTAAAAGGCATTATCTGCTGCCACAGAGAATTTGGTTTAGCGCTAGCTACACAACAGTCTCAGCGTAACTCAGAGCTAGAGGAACAGAACAAAGAGCTTCGGGCTAGAATATCCGCTTTGACTAAGAAATTGAACCGCAACAAAGCTTTAGAAAAAACTGATATGGAAGTTAGTCAGCCTGATAACCTTTATCCTGACTTACAAGCTTTCTTTGAAACAGATGTAGCCATCCAATCAGTAACTGATGTGCCTGTAGATTCAGTGAAGGTATGTGGTGCTAGGAGAAGATCTCAGGGAATTGAGGGAATTGAAAGTGTTCCTCCCAACTCTGCTGTTGTCCAGGTTCAAGCAATTGCAAAAATGCTGGAACCTAAAGATATAGAGAGATTGTCCCAGGGCTTACCCTCAGCACGCACAAATTTTTGTGAATTTAGAAGAGCACTGATTAGCAAAATGCGTCTCTACGACATGTCGTTAGTAGAAGTCACACAGCTGATGTCACAAATTCTAACTGAATCTGAATTCAACAGTTTTGAGTCTGCTGTTACTTCTGAACTACGACATGCCAGTAAAGCGGATTTGAGAGAAGGTGTTTTGAAAATCCTAAAGAATATTATGGGACCCAAAATAGACTGGTCCAGAATCATTAACTGTGTACAAAAGAAAGAGGAAACTGTAAGTGAATACACTGAGAAGTTTTGCCAGTCAGCTGTAACTTACAGTGGAATAGTTGATGATCCTGAAAGTGTGCTAGATGACAAGGGACCCTTAGTCCGCATCTGGTCAGATGGCCTTGTAGCTGAGTACAGAAAAGCCTTGCCATTCCTAGATCTAACTTGGTCTAACAAAACTCTCAGAAGTAACTTAGACACGTTAGCTACTTGGGAAAGAGATTCTGATGTTAAGGCAAGAGTAGCAGCAGCTACGTTTAGCACAACAAATCGAGACAAGAGATGGTCTAAAAAAGAAGGGAAATGCAATTATTGTGGAAAACTAGGACATTGGGAGAAAGAGTGTAGGAAGAAGTTGCAAGATAATAAAAGAAATGCTATGCATAATTCTGCTCCTTCTCAGCCCGCCTACAACCCTGAAGTAGTTCCACCAATGACCAGTGAAACGTTAGGACAGCTTGCTCAGGCTCTTCTAAGAGCACAAAAAGAGCAGGAAAAAAACTAATTGTTGGGGCTGTGAGTAGCTACCTTTCCCCTGTAATACATCACAATGACAAAAGAATTTTTGTGAAAGGTAGCATACAAGAGAAAGAGATTGACTTTTTGCTTGATACAGGTGCAGAAATCACAGTAGTTCCTACAAAATTGGCTAAAGATTTAAACATTCCGTACAAGAAAACTAAACTTTGTTTAACTGGTGTAGTAGGTGAAGATTCTGTTTTGTATGAAACTCCACCCATAGAGGTACAATTAGGCCCGAAAACACTGACTACAAAATTGTTATGTGCTCCATTAAATACAGGTGCAATTCTAGGCATGGATCTACTGAGACAAGTACATTTAACTTTAGACATGTCCTCAGAATCTGCTAGCATAAAAATTGCTTCAGCACAAGTTTCTACCAGTAATGCAATCACTCCTGAGTATGCTTTCTTACAAAATCATCCAATTTGGGCTAAAGACAAAGATGATTGCGGGTTTCTCACTGGTGTAGAACCAGCCAAATTAACAGGAACCGCCCCTCCTGTTACCAAACAATACCCGATCAGTAAGGAAGCTATACAGGGAGTCAAACCTATTGTAGAAAAATTGCTGAAGCAAGGAGTGCTCGTTAAAACCAACAGTCCCTGTAATTCACCCATATGGCCCATCAAGAAAGCCAATGGGTCATGGAGACTCACAATAGACTACAGAGTAGCCAATAAGCATACTGAAAAAATCACCCCCCTAGTAGCCGATCCATCTACAATTTGTAATGGCTTACCATTAGATTGTAAGGTTTTTTCAGTAATTGATATGTCTAATGGATTCTTTTCTGTACCCTTGCACGCTGACAGCCAGCCATGGTTAGCTTTCACAGTTGACTATGAACAATATCAGTGGACACGTTTGCCCCAGGGATTTCAAAATTCCCCAACCATATACCATCAGGCTCTCAGACGTGATTTGTGTGACCCAGAATGTCCAGTCAAACAGTCCACTATGATTCAATATATCGATGATATTTTATTTGCCTCAACAGATCATGAGGTACATCAAACTGAATTGACAGCATTGTTGGACTATTTGCAGAAAAAAGGACATAAATGTAGCTTTCACAAAGCTCAAATTGCTAAAAATCAAGTTACATTTCTGGGTCAAACAATTGGTACAGGAAATAGATCCATTACACAGGATCGAGCCGCTTCAGTCAAAGCAATACCTCCGCCTACTAACATTAAAACACTAAGATCATTTTTAGGAACAGCAGGTTACTGTAGACCTTGGATTGAAGACTATGCCTCGATTGCTCAGCCACTCTATGACTTGTTGAAAGGTCAGGTTAGAGATTCCGATACAGTTTGTATGGAAGAAATTCACCTCAAAGCTTTCAATGATTTGAAGAGAGCATTATGTCAAGCGCCAGCATTAGGAATTGCCCAATCTGATAGGCCCTTTGTGCTTTATGTTCATGAACACTTAGGCTTTATGACTGCATGTCTAATGCAAGATCATGGGGGCAATTTACGCCCAATTCATTACTATTCTGGCAAACTTGACATAGTCGCTCAAGGTATGGGCCCATGTCTCAGAGCAGTACAGGCAGTTCATCTAGCTCTTCAGGCCTCATCAGGAATGGTGTTAGGACAGACTGTAAATGTAAGATGCCCTCATGCAGTGTCTGCACTAATGAATCAAGCAAAAGTCACTTCTGTCACATCCTCTCGTTGGGGAAATTGGTTAACAACCCTCACAGCCCCGAACATTGTTTTACAGCGTGCACCAGTCACAAACCCATCCTCATGTATGATGTCTGCAATGACTGAAGTTGTCTTAGAGGATGAAGGAGAAATGGCTCATGATTGTGTTACGCTTACATACACACCTACAAGTGAAATAACAGAAACTCCCATAGATAATGCCGAATTGGAGTTGTATGTTGATGGTTCAGCTCAAGTTATTGAAGGTAACAGACGAGCAGGTTATGCAGTAACTTCTACCACTGAAGTCGTAGCTTCAGGTCGTCTTCCAGATCATTTTTCAGCTCAAGCTGCAGAACTAGTAGCCTTAACTAGAGCATGCACGCTAGCGTCAGGATCAACTGCAAATATCTACACTGATTCCAGGTATGCTTTTGGGGTAATTCATGATTTTGGTATCATTTGGCAAAGTAGACAGTTTTTAACTTCTGCTGGATCACCCATTAAGCATGCTGGATTAGTGAAAGATCTAATGTTTGCCATGAAACTTCCAAAGAAATTAGCTGTGATCAAAGTGAAAGCACATCTCACAACTAATACTACGGAAGCTAAAGGTAATGCTCTTGCTGATGTAGCTGCTAAACAGGCTTGTTCATATGCAAATGTACAGGTGTGTTCAGGTAGTACAGCACAGAAGACAATTCTGCCTCCTGAATCAATCATTGATCTGTACAAAGACGTTCCTTTATATGAAGCATGGACATGGTTAGACAAAGGAGCCACAGTGGATTCATCTGGTTGCTGGACCAAAGGAGGAAAATATGTTGCTCCCGAATCACTGCTGCCATATTTGGCTCAACAAATACACAATTTGGGTCACAGTGGTCCAGCAACAATGAATCACAGGTTCTCAAATCAATGGTGGAATCCAAAATTCAGAAATGTAGCCACTGAAACAGTCAAGAGATGCGTTACATGTCAAAAAAATAATGATGTGCCAGCAGCAACTACACCAGCAACACATACCCCAGCTCCACCAGGACCGTTTCGTCACCTACAAGTTGATTACATATCATTGCCTCCTTGTAAGGGAAAAACTGACGTTTTGATAGTAATAGACAAGTTCTCAAGATGGATAGAAGCTTATCCAACAGGGCGTGCCACAGCTGCACATACTGCTAAATGTCTTGTCACTGATTTCATTCCCAGATGGGGATTACCAGATAGCATTGACTCAGATCAAGGAACCCACTTCACAGGACAGGTAGTCAAGGAAGTGTCTAAAATGTTGAAAATTAAGTGGAATCTTCACTGTCCTCATAGACCACAAGCATCGGCGCAAGTCGAACGTGCAAACAGATCAATCAAAACCAGGCTAAGCAAAATGCATCAGGAAGGAGTAGTATGGGTCGAAGCGCTGCCAGCGGTATTGTGTAGTCTGAGAGCATCACCTAACAGATCAGTAGGTCTAAGCCCTCATGAGATTATTACAGGACGCCCAATGCAGATGCCAGGTGTGATTGATCTTAGAAATGCTGATGTGCACATTGCCTCAGATGCCCTGATCACTTATTGTGAAAACCTTACAAAGGCAGTACAGAGTTCCAGAGAAAGAGTTGAGTCATGTTGGCAGAATCCACCAGAAGGTGGACACACAATCATCCAGGTCAGTGGGTTATGATAAAGTCATTCAAAAACAAACCATTAGAGCCTAAGTGGCACGGACCACATCAAGTGATGTTGATTACAGCAGCTGCAGTTTTGTGTCAGGGAAGGAAAACCTGGACTCATGTGTCACACTGTAAAGTTGTTCCCCCACCTACAGGGATAGGATAGGACACACAGATCAGTGAGGAGCCCAGGGAAGAACCGAATGCAACAGGCTTCGGGGGCCAACCCTGAGGTGAAGACTTCCTCATAGGCCTTCCCCATCCACTAGTCCATCCTTACCTCACTGTTCTTTAGGTGTCACGGGAATTAAGAACTAGGGAAAGAAGGAACAACAAGACTAGACTCAGATTGAACAGAGGCTACAACTCTATTGTTTGCAGCCTTTTACAACAAATACTGCTCTGTCGTCTTTTGTTTTCTTTCTTACTCTGTGCAGATACCCCTTGATGGCTGTCCCGAGACCCATACACATCGACCCCCTCACCTGTGTATGAAGCTACAAACTTTAAAGGACAACTAGACCCACTGCCGAGCCAACTGTCACGGAAGACAGAACATAAAAAAAAAAAAACACAACGCAGAGAATTAAATGAAAGAACTTCGGTCATCCATCAACATGATCAAGATTGCCGTTCTAGTAATCATCGTGAACATCGCACAAGCTATAGACTCCAGAAACAACATATTCTTAGAACTGATGAATATGTCAAGAAATGCCTTGTTTGCTGGAAAGAACGTTTGCATGAACAAAATCCAACGAGACATTCTTGATCTTTCAGAAAAATTACACCAAATGACTGAAGATAATTCTTCATGGTTCGGAGAACTGTTAGGTAAACCCTGGCTGTGGATCAAGGAAATAGCAATTCTGCTGTTATTCTTCCTACTGGTATACTATCTATGCGTCCACAGTATCAAGTGTTTCATTCAACAAATGACTCATGACCATCATGAGGAAACAACAGTTCCAACCAGAAAAGACTATTACCCGTAAGAACTTCACGGACCCTAGAAGCATGTTTGTTTCTGTGTCAGCATGCTTTTTATCACTACAAACAATCAACACAGAACCTTTTAAGTGTCTAAATTTGTATTTTATGAGAGTTTTTTTTTAGAACTCTCAAAGGAGGAATTGTTGGATTACAAATTTCTAAAAGGTTATGTATATTGTGATTTAGCAGACAGCCCAAGCCCTGAGACAGTAACCTTTTGTCTTTATACATTTCCTGAGCATCTGGCAGGTTTCCCAAGTTAAGTGTGAAGTCTAAGCTCAAGGTACAACTGTGCCTTTTGTTTAGCACCCTTTGCATTTGAATGACACTTGTATGCTAAATAGATCAAGGCTGGGAAAAATCTTTTACTGGGCTGATTTCCTGTACCACATTTGCATGCTTTGTTTAGATTGATTCCACCTCTATGTACTCCGCCTCCTTCAAACCTATATATACTTTGCTGTGCTGAGATATTGTCAGACTTTTGAGGACTGCAGAGCTCACGCAGCATTCTCAACAAAGAATTCTGCTGAAGATACCAAGAGTCTTCCTGGTCTTCTTCTGAGTTTCCAACACAACTAAAATGTTTTTATGACTATAGTGTATATGTTTTCATCAGAAAGCTCGATGGACTGTATTCATTTTGTAAGACAGTATGAATTGATGTTAGGAGTTTATTCTGTGTGATTCAGAATCTATTTACTTAAACATATTTACACAATGATTTGCTCAAATTATGTTAATGATGTAATATGTAATGAAAACTGTCTCAAATGAGAAAACAAATGCATTGTTTTGCCGGTAGTTGAACAGCAGATGTGGGCCTATAGAACGTATTAATTAGCTGTCATGTTTTGAGACAAATTAGTGAAGAGAGATAGACACATGATGGTTTGATGATGGGGGAAGTAGAGCAGATGGAGACACACTGATGAAGGACATCAAGATGGCAAACAGGAAATAGCTAAATGCAGTATCTCATGGGTATATATGATACTTAAGGTTGTCATTATGCAACCTAGTGATTAAAGTCTGAGCTGGTAACTTGAAATGTCAAAATTGTGAGTTAATAATTCAATACGTTGTATTCTCAGTTCTTAGTGAGCACGTTGTCACTGTCAAGAACAACAAGAACAAGACAGTGTGGTTGCAATGTATTGGCCGAGCATCCGTGAGTATTTTTCTGTCACTGTGGATAAAATGAGTAGGTTAAAATGCATTAATGATCTCGGGGAGAAAATAACCCATGAAGCTCCAGCAGCAGATAAGCTGAAGCATCATAAAATAATAAAAACAGCTGAATTGCCAAAGCTGGCAGGCACTTTGACAGCAAACATCTCGCAGCGACAACGTCCATGTGTTTGTGTTGATTCCATTTGTAACTGCAAAGGATTATCATCAGACCTTGAGCTGATTTCTGTGGGGTAGTGGTGCTTCTCACAGCTGTTTACTGTGTTTTTAGAAAGCGCCAATCTTTTGGGAAAGACTTTTACATTTAGTCCATTTTATGTCTTCACATATGATGAGGACTACATTTGCAGTCAGTGTGAAATGTAACCTATTTTGCCTTAGTATGGTGATGAAGCTTTTGAGTAAAACAAGCTATTTAACAAAGAATTCCCCATTGGTAATTGCTTGGATTGTTAAAATTGGGCACTACATATCAGAATGGAGCCTGACTGAAGTTTGCTATTGGTTAAAATCAGCCAATAGAGTGCAAAAGTTAGCTTTTGGAAAGGAAAAATCCAATTATTTTCTCCATAAGGGAACTGGTTTTTAAAGATAACCAAAGACAGACCTACAAAGTGTTAGTCATTGGTAAATGCTGTTGCTGAAGCCATCAGCCTGCATTATTTCAACTCAAAATCCTTGGTGGAAAAACTAAGGGGCTTTCACACCGGAGGAGCCTTTTCATAGTCCCTAGAACTATTGGCGGAAGTTCCTATCGCAGGAGTGTTCNTGGTTAAAATCAGCCAATAGAGTGCAAAAGTTAGCTTTTGGAAAGGAAAAATCCAATTATTTTCTCCATAAGGGAACTGGTTTTTAAAGATAACCAAAGACAGACCTACAAAGTGTTAGTCATTGGTAAATGCTGTTGCTGAAGCCATCAGCCTGCATTATTTCAACTCAAAATCCTTGGTGGAAAAACTAAGGGGCTTTCACACCGGAGGAGCCTTTCATAGTCCCTAGAACTATTGGCGGAAGTTCCTACCGCAGGAGTGTTCGCACCGCAGGAACTAAAAATGTTTTTCGTTCTAGAAACTCTATTTGGTGGAGCTAAATTAGCTCCTACTTCAAAGTAGGGTCTCAAAAAGTTCTTAAAAAGCCATGTAAAAATATTTACTCCACAAACATGCAAAACGGCACTAACAGCATTTAGCTACCTGTTGTTTACAGCATTGTGTTCTTTCTCAGCCTCGATGAAATGTAACACTGAAAGTTGTCACAGGAGATTTAGTCAGATTTTCATGCTCTTTTAATTCCGTAAACTGCGCGTTCACATTCCAATTCCGTTATCACGAAACCCAGGATACACAACAAAAACAGCTCCGATCACAGCTTCCTACATTCACCTGTTGTTGATATTTGTGAATGGGGCTGACAAAAATGTTGATGGTGGCCGCTTCAGAGTTCCTGCTGCCAGTGCGAATGCAACCACGAAAATGAGGGGAAAATTGGTTCTTTAGGAACCACCATGCTGGCTAGTTCCTAGAACTGAGTAATTAGAACTATGTGGTGCATTACTCATGATTCTCCACTTTAGTGATTGCTCACTCCAATAATGTAGGGCTTGACTGATATTAAGCATTGCGCTGATATTAAGCATTTTTATGCTTATCGTATCGGCCATTTTTAAAACCAGTTTGCCGATAAAATAATTTAAAACCTTTTAAAGAATGTTTTTGTCAGAGCCCTTGTTATTCATTTGACATTAATTTAGTTTTTACACCAATAATGTAGGGGTTGACCGATTATTGCAGCATGATTATGGTTATCGGTACTGGTCATTTTCAAACCGATTTTTGAAACTGTGTTGCCACTACAATAATTTAAAACCTTTTAAAGAAAGTTTTTGTCCGAGCCATTGTTACTCTTAATTTTGACATTAATTTTAATTTTTAGACCAGACATATAAATCGGTTTAAAATATCGGTTATCGGTATACTTGATCTTTAATACACTGTGTGCATAATTATTAGGCACGTTGATATTCTGGCCGTATTTTTTTACCAATCACATTTTACCAATTCCAAACCACATCAGTCCTAATAACTACTATTAATTTTGTAATTAATCATTTGTAAGTGATATATAATTGTCCATGAAGGCTGGAACTTCAACCTACCTGAAGTCTTCAGAAGTGCAGTGTGTCAGATTTTCAGAGACTTTGCTTGAGTAAAAAATCCTAAAAAAATGACCCTCACTTAATAAGAATAACATGCTGAACTGTTGTGAAATACATGAAGACTGTTTTTTTTTTAGGTTTTATAGACAGATAAGCACCAGGACCAGCACCACATCCTCTTGTACCCTTTGATTCAAGAATTTATCTTCCAGAATCTGGCAGTACATTTTGGGAGTTCATGTTTAGTCTATCTCCTATCCTAAAAAGTCTGACTTGCAAAGATGGACTAAAATGAACTCCCAAAACTTACTGCCAGATTTTGGAAGATAAATTCTTGAAAGAGTGGTATAAGAGGATTTGATGCTCGTCCTTCAAGAGTCACTTATCTGTCTATAAAGCCTATAGAAAACACTTCAGCATGTTATTCTTTTTAAGTGAGGGTCATTTTTTAGCAGTTTTCACCCAAGCAAAGTCTCTGAGAACCTGACACATTGCATTTTTGAAGACTCCAGGTAAGTTGTAGTTCTGGAAAATGGTGGAACTGGAGACTAAATGGTTCCTGATGGTTTCCCCCCTTAATTCTTCACCGTAATTCTTAATTCTTTTGCAGTTAACGTGTCTTTTCTTCTCCATTGTTTTTTCTCACTGTGGTGAGAACACTTCTTTTCTCTGGATTTACTAGAAATGGGTCTGAGAAAAATGTTAATGTTTTATTCTATAAAGGTCTAATAACATTTCTTCCAGAGTTCAAATAAAAATATTGTCATTTATTTTGGTTGGTTGGTTATTCCACCAAATATTGATGTCTTAACTCTTCTTCTGGCTCCAGGGGGAAATTAGTTCTCTAGAACTAAGTTCTTAGAACTACGAGGTACGAAAGCACCTCTACATTACTCATTATTCTCCACCAATCAGAGTATTGTGATGAGCAAATTGAGCTAAAAACACTTTTTAATGTAGGGGTTGACCGATTATGGTACCGATATTAAGCATTTTCATGGTTATCAGTATTGGTCACTGTCAAAACCGATTTGCCAATAAAATAATTTAAAACCTTTTAAAGAAAGTTTTTGTCAGAGCCCTTGTTATTCTTAATTTTGACATTAATTTTCTTTTATTACACCAGGCATGTACACTACCAGTCAAAAGGTTTTAAACAGTAAGATCTCTCTTCTGCTCACTATGCCTGCATTTATTTGATATTAATATTGTGAAATATTTTTACTATTTAAAATAACTGTTTTCTATTTGAATATATTTTAAAATGTAATTTATTCCTGTGATTTCAAAGTTGAATTTTTAGCATCATTACTCCAGTTACACAATCTTTCAGAAATCATTCTAATATTCTGATTTGCTGTTAAAAAAACATTTATGATGATGATGTTGAAAACGGCTGAGAATAATTTTTTTAGGTTTCTCTGCTGAATATAAAGTTCAGAAGAACAGTATTCATCTGAAACATTATAAATGTTTTGATCAATTTAAAGCATTCTTGCTAAATAAAAGTATTATTCATTTCTATAATTTCTTAAACAGCAATTTAGCATATTAGTATGATTTCTGAAGGATAATGTGACACTGAAGACCGGAGTAAAGATGCTGAAAATTTAGCTTTGATCAGAGGAATAAATTATGTTTTAAAATATATTCAAATAGAAAGCAGTTGTTTTAAACAGTAAAAAAAAATCAGGATTTTATTGTTTTGCTGTACTTTAGCTCAAATAAATAAAAGCTTGGTCAGCAGAAGAGACTTCTTTAAAAAACATTATAAATATTGGTCACTTTATTTTAAGGTCCAATTCTCACTATTAACAAACCATTATCTATGACTTTTGCCTCCATAAACTACTAATTTGCTGCTGGTAGTTAGGTATTGGTTAGTATTGGGGAACTAGAATATGTCATTTATAAGTTCTAATAAATAGCCAATATTTATGAATAGGCATGCCAATAAGCAACTGGTTAATAGTGAGAATTGTTTACCAAAATCTTCCTGTTCAAAAACTTTTTACTGGTAGTTTATATATCGGTTCAAAATACCACTTATCAGTCTGCTTGAGCTGTAATAATCGGTATCGGCATGGGCCCTGAAAAACATGTGAAGAGTTCAGATGCAAAACCAGCTAAGTCCATTTGACGTCTTTCTTTAAAAAATGCATTTTTATCAGGCTCAGATGTATAGGTTTCTATGTAAGTACCGGTACTTCTGATTGGGCTGAGGCTGGTATTTTAGCGAGTTTGAAGAAAAAGTAGTTGATGGACATATAATATGTGTCGAGAGCATTCACTCAGTATCATTATCTCATTTTTGACCGAGAAGGCTTTTAGCTGGTTTTGCATCTGAACTCTTCATATATCCCTGCATATATGACCCCTACAATAAAGTACTCCGAATGACATAATACAGCTTTGGAAAAAATTAAGAGACCACTTGAAAATTCTCAGTTTCTCTGGATTACTAATAAATGGGTCTGAGTGAAAAGTTAATGTTGTATTCTATGAAGGTCTAATAACATTTCTTCCAGATTTCAAATAAAAATTTTGTTATTTAGACCCACAGAAAATGACAGTTGGTCAAAATAACATTTGTTGTGACTGAAAAACAGGGTTATTTCACCAAATATTGATTTCCTAACTCTTCTGAAGTTAAAACATTGGTATTGTGTTGTTTAAAATGGATATAGACATGTCTGAAAACATGCCATTTTTTGTGTTTTTTTGAACAAATTGTCAAAAATGCTTTAAACAACTAAATTTGTATTTAAAATTTGGAAGAAATGTCATCAGTAGTCTATAGAATAAAACAAAAATTACATCTTACTCAAACACATAACTATAAATGATACATCCAAAGAAAATGGGAATTTTCAAGTGGTTTTCCATAGCTGTAGATTCAATTTTCCAATCACTCTCAAAATATCTAAATATTTGTCTATACACAACTTTTGCAATAAATGTAGAATGTGTACAAAATCAACAGCTTTTAATCAACAGTTTTATATTTATCCATTGTTTTTGTTATAATTTGTGCTATGTTTCATGGGATTATAGTTCTTTCCCTCATTAAAGCTGTTATCTTCGTGTTTCAAATCACAGTCTGTAAAGTTGTGAATCACTTTGGTTCATGGCATATAACTTTTTAACAAGTACTTTTTAATACTTTCTACCTTTTGCAAAAAAAATTAATGAGATAAATACTGCCAGAATCAAGACCGCTACAAACATCAGCAGAACATTTCGGGCGAAGATCAAATTGTCTCTTTCTGATAAAAAGTATGAAAACCTTTTTTCATTAGAATAATGTTAAACAGGGTGCGTTTTGATTTCACGCTGACTTTAAATATGTAATTGTATGTTACACTATAAAAAACAAAAAACACAATTTGTTGAGTCATCTTAAAATAATTTGTTACCCTGCTGCCTTAAAATTATAAGTTCAGTCAACTCATAAGTTTTGTCAACTTGAAATGTTAAGTTGTACTAAGTAACAACTTAGATATTTGTGTTTGTTAAAATTAACAGATGGGTAGGTAACTCAGCTGCCTTAAAAATTTAAGTTGAATCAACTCAAATATCTAAGTTGTCACTTAGTATAATTTAACATTTCAAGTTGAATAAACTTTTTTTGAGTTAACTGAACCTAAAATTTTAAGGCAGCCAGGTAACAAATTATTTTAAGTTGACTCAACAAATTGTTTTTACAGTGTACACAGAGCATTTCAAAACTTTTTCCAAGATAATAACTCAGACCTAATTTAATTCTGCAGCAGATCACGACTCTCCGAGACATTACTAGGATGTTTTTATTCAGTTTTAAACAAATATTTCTGACACATTCTTGAGCCTCTGTCTTGCCTCAATTAAAGCATCACAAATGAACCAAGACCTTTTTGAGTCATAGGAGCTGCTATTTTTGAACGTCTGAAATCATCTCAGTCGGTCTTGGCGGTACTCTGCAAGTGGCACAGTCTGAAACCATTACATAAGAGAGAGGAACAGAGCAAAGACAAAAAAGTAAGGCCACACGATAGATTGCACACTATAAAATACACCAACAATTGACCCTCTCCGCAAATGGATCTTTTGTTCCGCTCTCCCCGAAGCATTTTTCTTTGAATATAATCCAAGTCTTTTGGCAAGAAAGAAATGATTACACATAATAACAGCCTAAGACGAACATCATTGGCACTGACGGCTCTCCATGGTGATACGTTTCACGTGGCTCTCCGCTTTTGTTCTAGTTCCCCACGTCGCTCGGCTTTCCGGCACATGCTAAAGGTTCTTTAGAGATAAAACAGGAAAAAGAATCTCATATACTTACAAACATCATTATACACATTGTACACCGGGCAGTATGATCCGAATCTCGCCAGATTGGAGAATCCAAATGTGTCGCGGATAACCCCTTGTAGTTTTTCGGAATTAAAAAGGGCACAAATTGAGATTTTATCCTTTTTTCTTTTTTTTTTTGAACAAAAGAATCATTTACATGGAATTACTGGTAATGATCAAGGCAGTGAGCACTACTGTACTGATGTGTGCGGGGGAGATAGCGAAGAGTTTTGTTTTTATAATGAATGCTCTATATCTCTAGGTGAATATACAGAGAGAGTTCATCAATGGGTCACATGATTGCATTTTATAGCCTGTTCTCATAATATTGGAGAACACGGTGGGCTACTTTCCTTCTGGCATTAGAAGACGTTTGTAGAAGTTCTCCGTGTCCACTGGTGGTTCCTCACTTTCTCTTCAATGGGGCAGTGGTGTTTCGAGTCTTTTAGAAGCTCCTGCAAAGGATTTGTTTTTTTTGTTTTTTTGTTTCGACTGGTTTTTAAAGATGGCGTGTGATACACACATATACACACACTAAGAGAGAGAGAAAGATCAATGTCACTTTAGAGAAGTTCTTTGATTGAGGTCAGAAGAATCCATCAGATGCTTCCTGGTGTTGTAGAGTCAGGCTGTGTTTACAGAACCTGATTGACCAGTGCAAAGGCCAGTGTCAGTGTGGCGGCAGAAACACTGATTGAAGTCACAGATGAATGTCTGGCTCTGTTGTTGTCAGCCTGGTGAGAGCCCACCGAGTCAATGGATCCTTCCATATTGGGGTTCAGCACATTCTGAAGAAACATTACAAGTTTTTTTTTAGTTCAGGTATTCAGATTACAGGTCATTTCCCTCATTCCCAATTACTTACTACTCACTTGTAAAACTCAGGCTCTTAAACTTAATTTTAACAATTTAATAACTTGTTCATTCAGTGACAATGACTGTTTTTGACTTACAGGGATAGTTCACCCAAGCATTAAAATTCTGTCATTAATTACTCACCCTCATGTTGTTCCAAACCCATAAGACCTTCGTACATCTTCGGAACACAAATTAAGATATTTTTGATGAGATCCGAGAGCTTTCTAACCTTGCATAGACAGCAAAGCAACTACCATGTTCAAAGCCCCGAAAGGTAGTAAGGACATAGTTAAAATAGTGATGCCAGTGGTTCAGCCATAATGTTATGAAGCTTATGGCTACTGTATGAGAATACGTTTCATGCACAAAAAAAACAAAAATAACTTTATTCAGCAATTTCTTCACCACGTGTTCATGAAAGTATCATGACGCATGCGCGTGGTGCTACCGATGCCGGTGTTCTGACATCGAACCCAGATGTGCTGCGCCTTGTTTACAAGTAGAACAAGAGTACCACGACACATGCGTGTGGTGCTGTTGACGCAGGAGCCGGCATTCTGACGTAGAATGTCAGAACGTAGAATGTTCTTTGTGCACAAAAAGTATTCTTGTAGCTTCATAAAATTATGATTGAACCACTAATGTCACATGGATTATTTTAACAATGTCCTTACTACCTTTCTGGGCCTTGAGCGTGTCAGTTGCGTTGCTGTCTATGCAGGGTCAGAAAGCTCTTGGATTTCATCAAAAATATCTTAATTTGTGTTCCGAAGATGAACGAAGGTCTTATGGCTTTGGAAGACATGAGGGTGAGTAATTAATTACAGAATTTTCATTTTTGGATGAACTGAAAAAAAAAAAGTTCTAAGAACATTTTGCTAACGTCCCATTAAGTTATTAAAACTTTATTTCGGAATGTTCTTTGAATACTTTTTTAACATGTTTTAAACTCTTTTTGTTTTAGGTTTTGCAAACTTGAAATTGAAATTTTCAAAACATTGTGGGAACATTACTTTTGAGTTTTATCTGAAAGTTCTAAAACAAGCAGTATCATTTAAAAAAAAACATTGAAAATAGCTCTAAACAATCCCAGCCGAGGAAGAAGGTTCTTATCTAGCAAAACGATCAGTCATTTTCAAAACAAATTAACAGTTTATATACTTTTTAACCTCAAACGCTCATCTTGTCTAAGTCTGCATGAACTGTTTTCTTCTGGTTCAATACGGTCAAGACAGTTAGGGTATGTCGAAAAACTCCCATCTCGTTTTCTTCCCCAACGTCAAAATTGTCCTACATCGCTGCAGAAGTACTGACCAAGTTTTTACAAAGTGAACATGCAAAGAAGATGAAACACCGATTACCAAAAAAACGTTGACGTTGAAGACGAAAACAAGATGGAAGTTTTTCGACATACCCTAACTGTATTGATACAGATTGACCACAGACTATGCATGTGCATCATAGAGACGAGACAAGGCAAGCATTTGAGGTTAAAAAGTATATTAATTGTCAATTTGTTTCGAAATGACAGATCGTTTTGCTAGATAAGACCCTTCTTCCTTGGGATCATTTAGAGCCATTTAAAGCTGCATTTAAACTGCATTTTGGAATTTCAAACTTTGGGGCACCATTGAAGTCCATTATATGAAGAACATTCCTGAAATGTTTTTCTCAAGAAACATCATTTCTTATCGACTGAAGAAAAAAAGACATGAACATCTTGGATGACAAGAGGGAGAGTAAATTATCTATAAATTTTTATTCTGGAAGTGAACTTCTCCTTTAAGTTATTTTTTTTCGATCTGCTCAACGGGAACGATAATGTCATCTTGTGCTTCAGCAAGGTATCTCTGGCTTAAAACTAGTTAACGTTAAAGTTAGTGAATCCATGCTAACGTAAACATACAAATCTAAACCGCTAAGTCTTCTTATGTTTTGTACAGTGTAGGTCAAGAACACATAAACAAAGGTCTACATTTATCCGTGTTAAACTGGTTCAATTGAAATTAATTTAATCTTACACTACGGTACATGAACAGTGTTGATCCTGGATGTTGTCATCTGCGATCGTGACGACTGTAACATGAGCCCTCTCCCACTTGCATTGCTATCTGTAAACACTCACTTCCAAATTAATCGTTACACACCGTATTTATTTATTTTAAAAACTTTTCCCCCTCTATGCCATATTTAAGTCCCACTTGAATGCTGCTCGACGAGAGGTGGTCCTTCTGTGTCCAAAATTCCAAAATGTATCAAAAACAGCTTGGGACAGCTGTGATTAGGCACGTTTCCATTGCAAATTGGCAATTTTTTATAAATGTTGATAAGAAAGTATTGCGAAATGATATGTGACCAAAACATAATTTTTTTTCCTCTCGCGATAAGTCATGGCAATGGATTTTGGTGGGATTTTGTCTATATTTAATCTGAGTCTTATGCGTGTATCTTCACAGAAGCAGCACAGGGACCCGCTTCTGAAACTAGAGTGGACTAGACTAGAGTGGCCGTGATCAGCTCCGGTGGCCGTGTCAGAGTCGGTGTGCAGTGTAAAAAGCATTAATTGCAGGGATACCCCCTTATATTTGAGAGCGGCCACGTATGAAGTGTTTCTTGGAGGCTATAGTACATTGAAGAATGACCATATGACTTTTTACATGCACCATGTGACCTGTAAATGTGAAAAACACATTTCCATTGCAGTTTTGCGAAATATTCCTGTTTTCAATTCGCAATTTCATTTTGCGCAATTTGAAGGGTAATGGAAACACAGCTACTGTAAGACAATTAGCAACTCCATTGGCTTACCAATAGGTCAGTTATGTTATTTATGATATATTGTTTTACCTCATCAGCACATTCAAAACTGTTAGAACACTTCTGCTCACTGTCCTGTGAAAATAGAAATAATTAGTATTCTTAGGATCACATGACCATATCCTCCATACTGTACTGTTCAGTTCTGATTGTGTCTGGCTGCCCTCCATCCATTACTCTATTTTAATCTACGCCTGTACATACTTTCTGTACATAATTGTTCTTTTAAAAAAAGAACAGCACAAGACATACACTAAGATGTAGTGGAACAGTGTAATATGGATGTTAAAGCTGAAGTGTGTCATTTGTTGGATATTACTTAGCTTATACATAGCTTAATATGAGGAGACTTTAAGTAGGTCATTTGTAGGTTGGTTCCCGTGAAAAGCGTAAACACTGTGGCGCTTTTAAAACACAACTGTGTTTGTTTGAGAATCTCAACAAGCCAGACAAAACAACATCGGGACTGTCTGTTTGGGTGGCCAATGACAGATGGGGGGGCATACATTACAAACCCCACCTATAAATACACAGTAAATGACAGAAATCAGTCAGAAATTATGTGGCTAGTCGCTTCATAAGTGTGCAAAACGTTTGAGCAGGTGGGTTTTTCTCATGCTATAAAGCAGAATAAATGCATTAGATACATTTGATAGATATAAGAGTCGTGCAAACACTTAACATGTTAAAGAAGTTCTCAGCTGAGTATGGTTTGTTAGCTACAAAACCAAGAAAAAAAACAACAACTGCAGCCTCTTTGATGTAAAACCATAAGAAGCTTTATGAAAAATTGCACAATGGTTTGCTTGATTGAGTCTTTGAATTGCTTTTCCCACAAGGAACATGCAAAGTTTTAGAGCAGAAAGAAAGAAAGCATGGAATCACCGAATAGTTTTTTTTTTTTGTTTTTTTTTTTTTTTTTTAATGATAAAACACTGACTTTAGAGTACTAACAAGCTACTTGAAATTAAAGTAAACAAACAGAAACCCTAGCAGAACTTCACAGGAATGGTGACATTAATAAGCATTATTAATAACTGATAGTTTCAATGCCCTATTTAACGGCACAGTCAAATCCCAGGCTGCTCAGAAAATGGATTCATCTCAGAAAACATGAATTTCCTTTTGTACCCATCTGTACACATTCCGTGGTGAATTCACTAAACATTTGCGGCCATTTTACGCCCACAATATTTCAGCGCAAAACCCTGCATATATTCACCCACCACCTGTAATCCAGTTTAACCAAGCGCTCTACTCTTGTGTAGCAATATAAGCAAACAAAATGCCATTAAACTCATGTGCTCTTGGTGTTATCTATACATTTTTGCATATTTAATAGAAACTTAGAACAGTTCCGGTAATCTGTCAGCTAATTTATCCAACTGTTTGGATAGAAAGCAGTTCTTTTGTTTTAGCATCTGTCCAATTTCATGACATTTCTTTCCACAATGTAGATAATCATGTTTTTCAAACGTTTTTCTTCATATGGACAATTGGTTCTGTTCACACATGACCTTTAAACACAGAAATGCTGTTAAATTTATGGAAAAGCTGTATTTGTGAAAGCACCTATTGTCATTCTATTCAGCACAAACATGCCTTCTTTTTATGCAACTATACCAGTTTTCTTCTTCAAAATAAAATGGTGCATTGGGTGGAAAAGCATTTGAACGGAGATTCAGCCAGAACAATTATCAAGTAAAGCAATCTTGAAACAAACTGATGTGTTATGCCTGACAATATCTACCACAAAATGTCAAAATTTGACTTTTCTTGTGGCTAAAATGTCAAAAAATTTACAAAAATGGTACCTTTAAGGGTATAACAGCTTGTCACTGGGGCTTGTACCTTTAAAGAAAGCTTTGTACCTTCTTTACTGCTAAAGGGTTATTAATTAAGTTGGCTTGAAAAAATTATGCTATTTAAGCTGCTGCTTCTTTTTCTGAGCCAAAAGTTAATCAGTATCTCCTTCTAGAGCTTTAAAGCTACAACCACCAAACTCGGGTCAGACCTTAAGACTATTCTTAAGTTAGTTGCTATATCTTTTCTAACTGATCTGATTTACGGTTTTCTAAAACCAGACTATCAAAACCACCCAAAATCCCCCTCCCTACTGGGAAAACCTAGCAAACTTAAAAAAATTTAGGCTGGTTTTTAGGTGTGTGTGTTTTTTTCTAAATCTGTTGGTTTTAGCTGCTTTCTAGCTGTTTTTGGTGTATATGGTTTTAGCTGTTTTTTTTTTTACTGTTGTTTTGCTACATAACCTGGATTTAGCTAATTTTGAACTTTTATTTGCTAAATCAGTCTGCTATCATCCTAAAAACATGTTAACAACATAATAACATGCTAATTGTGCTAGAAACATGTTACCAACATGTTTACCTGCTTAAAGACCAAGCAAGCTTAAACCAGTTACTTTCAGCTTTAACCAGCTAAGACTAGCCTGGTTTTAGGCTGGTTTCAGCTGCTTTTTAGTTTTTCATTTTCCCCCTTAAATCAGCAGGTTTAGTTGGTTTTAACCCTTTTTTTTTGCTCCATCAACTGGTTTTAGCTGGTTTTTAAGTCTTCTTCTTTTTTTTTTGCTATGTCGCCTGGTTTTTATATAAGCTGTTTTTTTTTTTACTTATTTTGCTAAATTAGCTTATTCTTATTCTTCTCTATCATGCTAGAACATGTTAGCCACATGCTAATAACATGTTAATCATGTTAAAAACATGTTAACAACATGTTTACCTGTTTAAAAACCAAGCAAGCTTAAATCAGTTACTTTCAGCTTTAACCAGCTAACTGTTTTTTGCTACATCAACTGGTTTTAGCTGGTTTTCAGCTGGTTTTTATTTTTGTTATTTACTATTTCTGCTTATTCTTCTAATTATATGTTAGCTAGCTAACATGATAATCACATTAAAAATGTTAGCAGCATGCCAACATGCTTATCATGCTGGAAACATGTTAACAACATGTTAATCATGTTAGAAACATGTAAGCAACAGGTTACTCATGGTATAAACATGCTAATCATGGTAAAAACATGCTAACACCATGTTACCAACATGCTAATCATGTTAGAAACATGCTAGCAACATGCTAGGAATGTGGTAATCATGTTAGCAACATGCTAACATGTAAATCATGCTAACAGCATGTTAACAGTGTTTTGAATCTACCCTGGTGAAAAAAACAGCATATGCTGGTAGGTATGTTTTGATGCTGGTTTAAGCATTTCCTTTGCTGGTTTATGCTGGTCCTTGACCAGCAACATGACCAGCTAAGACCAGCATAAACCAGCAAAGGACCATCTTAAACCAGCATCAAAACATACCTAACCAGCATCCCAGCATCAAAACATACCTACCAGCATATGCTGTTTTTTTCACCTGGGTATCTATCTGTCTTTCTATCTATCTATCTATCTATCTATCTATCTATCTATCTGATAGACTTTGTTGTTTTCAAAACATTTAAACTTTCAACTTTAAAACTAGTTCAAGCTTTTAAAATGTTTCCAACTTATATATGCACCCATTAGGGGTAAATAAGGTACAAAGGCTTCTTTGAGGGCACTGGCCCAATGACAAGCTGTACAAAAGTATAATTTTTGCACATTTTTCTGACAGTGTAGTTTTAATGACAAAGCAAATCATGATACACTGTGTATATGTATCAGGTGAACATCAGATTACTATGGAAATTAATGCACTTTTTCCCTGTGTTGTATAAATCTGGAGTTATTTTTTTCAGTCAAAAACTTGACATTGTTGAGTACAGCTGCTTTATTCAATCAACACATTCCATACTCTCAAATTCTTTACCGCGAGCACAAGTTCAATACGTCCAACTTGTAAACGCACCAAGTAATCGAGTAGATAGGAGCAGCCATGTCAGAAAACCACTTTTCACAGATTGACTGTTGCCTCCTACGACAATTGCCAGAGACATAAATTAAAATAGTTATTTCCAGTGTGACTATATGATATTTCTGTCTGTGGAGTTTTCATAATTTGTTTCAGCATGGATGAGAGAGTACAGTCATTTTCTTCAGTACCCAGGGGCTTATAACTGAATCCTCAGGACTTAGGACAGAACTGTGAGGCACGATAGGATGGAAGTGGTCACACTAAGTCATATCTCTATAATGCAGGCCTTTTCAAACTTGGATTAGCTAACAAATTAGTGTTTGTGATGACATCACTCATTTACATAGGATTACATAGCTTCCCGCATGCACGACAAATCATACTAACATCCTTGAAATCAAAATGAGAATCAACATACACTATCAAGAAACAGGATTTTCATGAGCCAGATTCAAACCTTAATCTTCCATCTGAGCACCAAGGCTCAATATTTCATGATTTTCAGGTATTACAGACCTCGCTGGTGTGGACAGCCATACTGCTGGTCTGCTCTAAATGGCCCCTGCATGAGCTGACAAACGCTCTCAATTTATGAATTATTCACCTGCATACTGAATTATACAAAAGCGTTTTACCTTTCACTAGACACTCTGCATATCTTCAGGTAAAACATGATTCCCCCCACCCCCCCGAAGAGGGACTCTGCTTCGCTCAGTTATTTTAATGATTGTAATAGTTGGTGTCCTCAAGGTTTGGCCTAGATTTAAAGGGGGTTTAATGGAATTTGTGTGTTTTGCTTTTGTACATGCAGAAAGCAGCAATACATGTTTTAGCACTGATCTTGACATTCAGGGCAATTTTGATGTTAGTATGGCACATACAAGAAAAACTAGCACTATTGCCCATTACACTGACCAAAAAAAAAAAGAACATTGGGTAATGAATGTGATTTATGACTTTAAAAGAGAACTGTGCAATTTCTGTGCCACTAGCATAGGGATTGCCATATCTGCGTAACCAAACCAACCCACTGGACAATCAAACTAGCCTAATGACAGTTATTCACTGGAATTATCTCAATGGCAAAAAAAGTGTTCCAATTTATCAAAATTCTGTAAAAACGAGTTTGAGTTTAGAACAAGTTTGGCAAATGGCAGATTTGAACTTCGGAGTCAATTGCGTCAAAAGCAGTTACTGCGCATCTTACTTGTTATGCTACTGACACTACAGACAGCAGGGCTCTACACTCACTTTTCTTTTTAGAAGCACTTATGTTCCTAATTTTAAAAATTTAGGAGCACAGTCAAAATCTCAGGAGCACCTTCTAATCAATAATCAAAAAATCTGATCCAAAATTTGCCTTCCCGTTATGAGGTGATATTTCACTCCTTAAAGTGATTTATAGGGGAATTTTGTTTTTACCTTTGTAATTATATTTTTCTAATTTTATTAAAAGTATGTCATCTTATATGTCACATATGTCAAATTATGTCAAGAACGAGTAGAAGAAGAATAAGTTACCAATCAAATGAAATCAGTATTAACAAAAATAATTTGTACTACAGAGGTGGCACACAAGAACACAAAAGTACCTTGGTGTATTTTCATATATTTAATGAGGCTGAGAGATGGCATGAGTGCAATCAAATTCATAAATTTATGTTGAGATTAATGTTTTAAATATAAAAGTTTGAATATAGAAATATTAAATGATTTAAATAACTGAAAAGATACTTTCAAATGAAACTAAAACTGCCAGTAGGTGGTGGCAGTTTACTGATTTAATTGCTGAATCATTCATTCATTTGATTCATGCGAACGGCTGATTCATTCAGGAATTAAGCAAGTGACTGTTTTTATGAATGGGAAATTGAATCACTGACTCATTAGATTGGTTTAAAAAAACAACAACGCTGTGTTTGAATTGGAGATGCGCAGCGGCTCAGTTGTGACTTTTTTCAAACTATTTTTGATGATGAAATACAGCAAAATCAGACAATAGTGCTATAATCAGACAATTTAAGTCACTTAATATTAACTGTAAACTATAAACTGTAAATATGTTTAACTGTAAATAAATATCTAATTTACAAACTCCCTTAAAAATCATTAAAAGCTGTCACTCATCTTAGTTTATCTCACAAAGTTCTATTATAATCAACAAAGCTCTCTATACTGCACAATAAATCTCTTATTTACACTCTCTCTCTACTTTTTGTTTATGAAAGGATTTGTGAGATATGTCTGTGATACATTACTCAACGTTGCAAAAACGCGTAGAAACCTTTGAAGCTTCCCTCAGCGCAAACACAAATATGCTGATCGGGTCAGTCGCACTGGTGCTCCTAAATATTTTTCCATAGTCGCATGCAGTAGTTTTCAGTCACAAATGAATTATCCTAACCAGGCACTGGTGGGCGGAGTTAATGTAAATAGCCTCTGCCAACATATCGGGCTATTTGCACTTTGAGTAAATAGACATTCCGTTTATTTTTAGAGCTGCTTTACAGTGGAATTTAATTCTGTTCGCATAATTCAATTATTTTTATGTATATATGTTCTTTATATATTACTTCATTAATACTAATATAATAATAATAACATTAATGTCTTTGAAACAATCAGTACCGTACAAAGCACTATAGAGGTAAAGGTGATGTCATTTGACTTGATCGGAATGCCGTAGAGAATAAAGTACAATTTCTGTGCTACTAACGAAACCCACGCAGTAGTGTACACATTGCATACTGCAATATAGTAGGAGTTGTATGGTAGTATGCCTTTCCAAACATGGCTTCTGTACTGATTTCAGTGTACTTGAGTATTTTTTAGCAGATTCTGGCAAATATAGTAGCTCTTAGTGTACTATGAGTACTATGATAGTATAGCATTTCGAACACAGCATCTCTGTCTGCAATTGGCTAGTCAATCAGATAGCCCCACCCCAGACTCACACTACTGGTTGAGCTGTTGCTGTGTCAGGTTGGGATTCTTAGGGTGTTTTCACACCTGCCTTATTTAGTTCGGTTAAATCGCACTAGAGTTCTTTTTCCCTCTTGGTGCGGTTCGTTTGGGCAGGTGTGAATGTAACAATCGCACTCGAGTGCGCACCAAAAACAGACCAAAGAAGCGTACCGAGACCTCCTTGAAGAGGTGGTCTCGGTACACTTTCAAACGAACACTGGAGCGGTTCGGTTGTAGTGAGAAAGCAATCCGATCCAATGGACCAACGAACCAGGCTTTATCACACTGTATAATGGGTAATTACAGTTCCATGAACAGCAGTGCCTTTTTTTTTTTTGCTAAGGGGCTGTTCACATATCGCGTCTTTTGCGCGCTCAAGTTCGTTATTTCAAATGTAGACGCACAGCAGCCTCGCTCATAACGGAAGCGACGCAGTCACGACGCGCAGACGGTGCGACGTGCTCGTTTTTTTCAGGCGCGTCCGCACCGCATCGAGATGAAAACATTTCAGAATGCCGCAAGCGCACCGCGGGTCAGGTGACAAGATTCAACCAATTAGCTCCATCCTTTCCAGTAACAACATTGAAAGTTCAGCCAAGATGGAAACAGCTGATCATAGCTGTACATTTTTAAATAAATTTAGTAGCAGAGCTACAGCAAGTGATTTTTAGTGCTGGAAATCCGTTTGTCCTTTGATGAAACTTCCGCGTCTTCATTGAGAGTGCGGGTCATGGTTGCTTAGCAACAGCAGACGCCACGGGAGCGCAAGCTACAGAGCGCTTTGGAAAGGAGGAAAAATCGGTGCGCCTAGCGTTTTCCACACGTTTTAGGCGCGATATGTGAACGGCCCCTAATACCGCTTAAAATGAACCTGTGTCTGTCTGCGCCATTCAAAATCAAAGCGCGCCTTTTCATTTTATAATGCCGTCTTATTGCTCTGTTTGTAGTAGGTGTGTTTTAAAAATGTTTTCCTGACGAGTCCTGGACTCCTGCTCGAAATTATATATTAATATAACAATACCTAAAAAACAAAAAAAATGCAACAATAAGCCCGCAAAGCTGTTGTTGTTCCATCTTGACAAATGACAGCTGAGCGAAATCCCGGAAAAAAACATGGAACTTTAACCAATGAGAGGACAGTTTACTCGATCGTGACTTGTAGTAGCACATTTGGTCCGTTTAGAAAAATGTGCTGTGTGAAAGCGAACCACACCATGAATAAAAAGCAACATTGTAATAATTTTAACCCCTGTTTCGGAACAAAGCAATCGATCTACAGGTGTGAAAGCACCCTTAAACAAACAATGTTTTAAAAACATCATAGAATGTCAGCATTTACACTTTTTCTACTTAAATCAACCTACAAATAGCTTATACACAAAAAATGCAAAGCCGTCACTAAGGTTTGAAAGCTAAAGGTACATATTTGTATTGTATTTACCCCTAAATGTTACAGTTACAAATGCTACTGCCTCAGTGACAGTCTTGTATGTTTTTTTCTGAGACTGTAGGCCAAACTGGAATAGGAAAAAGTTTTTCAATATTGGAAAAAAAATGCACACTTCATCTTTAAATTCCTTCATTTTTTAGCCTTGGATTCACTTGGTAATAATGTAACACAACGCAATAAACGGCAAAATTTTTAGACCTACCTGAAGATTGGCGCATGTGGAGAAAACACATGCACTGTCTATTTGCTTGACATCATTTGAGTTGATGACATGTTTGGTGATGATAGCCGGTTGCAGATTGGTCCGGACTGATGGGACTGCCGACTGAGACTCAGTGATGGGAACTAGACCCGCATCCGTGCCATAACCGAATGCCTGGATAGCGTTTTCTACACACCGAAACACACACACATATGCAAATAAAAACACATGCATGAAAAAGCCATGAGGAGAAAAACAGACCCTCAGCAAAAGAAATCGCATGTCCGTAAGACATAGCGTTTCTCATTAATGTGCTATTTAGGTTAAGCCCATAAGGATGGCTATTCAGGGCGTGAGGTTACGTGAGGTTTCATCTCCACTCACTCAAGCAAGTGTTCTCTCTGAAGTCTCGGAGGAAGGCCTCGCACTCCGCTTCGTGATTTCCACTGCCTCGACAGCCACACCAAGGGGAAATAGTGATGTTGGTGTGGCTCGCATCCACATAGTTTGGAGTCACATCTGATCCTGTAAGGCCAAGGGTAGAGATTCTCATAAATATTCATTAGGTAGGAACATGTTGGTTTATAGATCTCACTGTCTGGAGTATAATGTGCTGTTTGGCTGAGTATAATGGCCGGAGGTTGTTCGTCTGCTCTCTTCTAGAGATCTGTTTGTTCACAGCACGACTCTGGATTTTTAACCCTCCAGGATGCATTTCAGGTAAAAGGCTAAAAGGATGCAACTTAAAAATTGCTCTGATGGTTTGCAGGCCTAATTTGCACAGCAGAGGTAGCAATTAGTTTAGATTTTTTTATGAAAATTTCCAAAAAGACAAAAAAAGTCAAAATAATACATTTATGCCTTAGGACAAATAATATATTTGTGTACCCAAACAGACTTTATTGCATTTTGGTGCAAATTCATCTGTTACTTTGTGAAAAAGCTAGTTCTAATATAATATTTGGCTCTGTGTTGGTCCCTTTCACTCATGGAAATATTTATAAATTTCAATGTTTGATTTTAAGGTCATTTTTGACACTTTTGATTAAAACGCCTGCTACTATGTTAGGTAAAGACGAATATGGTAGAATATGATTTATTAAGCAAAACTGTTAAAATATTCTTCTTAGTGATATCCAATCAATGAATCACGATTAATCACAACCAAAATAAAGGTTGTTTATGTGTGTGTATATATACAGTATATAACTTAAATATATTTATACACAAATATACACAGTAAACACATATATTGTGTAAACTATAAAATAATAAACAAAATTAAACTATACAATTTTATTTGGATGTGCTTAATCGTGATTAAGTAATACATTATATCTGTTACATAAACTATCAGATTTTTGACAGGACTAATCCTTCTACATTTAAATTCACCATAATTTATAATATTTTCATTCTTTCTAAAAACTGGTCAGAAATTATGCAAGTAATATATGTACACACACACTCACACAAACTATCAAGACTTTTTTCAGTATAAGTGATACAGTTTATTTTGGATGCGATTAATCATGATAAATCGATTTGACAGGACTAATCCTTCTACATTTAAATTCACCATATTTTATAATATTTTCATTATTTTTAAAAACTGGTCAGAAATTGTGCAAGTAATAAATATGTACACACACACTCACACACATAAACTATCAGACTTTTTTCAGTATAAATATTATATCTTAATTTGCATACGATTAATCACGATTAATCGATTTGAAAGGACTAATCCTTCTACATTTAAATTTACCATAATTTATAATATTTTCATTCTTTCTAAAAACTAGTCAGAAATCATGGAAGTAATATATATGTACACACACTCTCTCTCTCACACACACACATAAACTATCAGACTTTTTTTTTAGTATAAGTGATCCATTGTTTATTTCGGATGTGATTAATCGTGATTAATCGATTTGACAGGACTAATCCTTCTACATTTAAATTCACCATATTTTATGTTTTCATTCTTTCTAAAAACTGGTCAGAAATCATGCAAGTAATATATATATATATATATATATATACGCACTCACACACATAAACTATCAGACTTTTTTCAGTATAAATCTAATATCTTAATTTGGATGCGATTAATCATGATTAATCGATTCAACAGGACTAATCCTTCAACATTTAAATTCACCATAATTTATAATATTTTCATTCTTTCTAAAAACTGATCAGAAATCATGGAAGTAGTATATATGTACAAACACACTCTCTCACACACACATAACTATCAGACTTTTTTTATTATAAGTGATACATAGTTTATTTTGGATGTGATTAATCATGATTAATCGATTTGACAAGACTAATCCTTCTACATTTCAATTCACCATATTTTATATTTTTTCATTCTTTTTAAAAACTGGTCAGGAATCATGTAAATAATATATATGTACACACACACTCACACACACATAAACTCAGGCTTTTTTCATTATAAATATAATATCTTATTTTTTATATATATATATATATATATATATATATATATATATATATAATAAAACTGTATATATATATATAAATTAATATATAGTTGTACCTATATTTGAGGCAAAGAGACCCCAAGGGGATTGTTATATTTGATGTCCTGAGCTTCATAACATTTGCCTTCATCTGTTTTCCTGTTCTTTCTAATCTTTCTTAAAAGTAAAATTCCTGATGCATCACTAATTAAAACAGCCAAAGAAGGCAAAGTACATGTTCCCAACAGTCAGTCCATTAAAATGCAATTCCAAATTCTTATTATTGCCGTGCAGCAGATTTTTCCCATAATCACTCACCAATGAGTCCAACGTAGGACACCAGACAGCCGTGGTAGTTATCATTAGGACAGCTTGTTATTGAATGCGGTGTCGTCTGGCAATTCATGTGGAAGTCTGCCAGCCTGGATCTAATCCAAAAACAAAACAAATTATAGAATTTAAGAGGCCTGAAACATGTTTAGCACATTCGACTGAATAGGATTTAGATGCACGCTTGAACTAGTCTTTCTATATTTATAAAGCACGATTACAGGTCATGATGCTGAAGAAAGGATGGATTTTAATATACTCAAATAACTGCCGTCTGCACCCTTTCGGTGAGGTGCTCCAAGAGTCACACGCTTTTGGATCTATCTATAAAGGAAGGTTTATTCTCAGAGTTATTTATCACCACAGCAGCATCCGCTATCATCAATGCTCTAATAACCAAGACCGAAACAATACGCAGGAGTGAGAGTGCAATATGAGATGCATTCTGTCAGGCCTAACTAGTGTCTAGTGGGGTTCCAATTCAAGGCCATTTTCTGCTCGACTCCATGTGGTATTTCTCCAACTCAAGCAATCTGCCTCAAACAGCCTCTTCCTGGGGGGCTGCGTGCATTCAGAAACAGATTGCTCCTAGCACTAGACCTGAGGTGGGCAGGGGGTCACATTAGTACTTATTCTTGAGTATGAACTCTCTCCCCTAGCACTTTACACACACATAAACTCTGAATAATAGCCCTGCGCAGCCTTCTCTCAAATAACGCCAGCGAGATGGAGATCTCGGGCTCGCTGCCCTCCTGCGAGACCTTGATTAATAGTGAATCATCCTACACGGCAGTATGGACCCCCGACTCACTGACTCAGCTAAGGTGTGAATATTAACCGAACCGTTCCTGTGCTTGGGTCCACAGGTGTTGCCTACTGGGTGTTTACCTTCCAGAACAAAGAATGGTATCTGCATCGCTCTCATGGGCCCTGGCTGGAAAGGTCATCCTTTCTACTCTGCTTTATTGACATGGAAATGGATGTTCTTCTGATGCTTTTTGTGCTGGATTTTCACCCCGAGCTGTATCTCCAGATAACTGCCGCTGTGACTCACGGCAAAGGCAGCAAGGTGTGTGAAATCAGCAATCAAGGAGCGACGCGTGCTGATGAGACTGCAATCCAAAGTAGACCGCTCTGAAAGGGCGAACTGAAGTGCTCCCGAATTATGGCACTAGCAGTTCAAAGATATTACTCAATTATTTAAATTCCTAACTACATCATAGCTTCGTTTTTAACAGAGCTGGAGTATAAGACCTTGCTAACAGTGCAACTAGAGGACACTGCAGAGGGATGTCACATGGGGTCAGCTGTAACACCGTCAGTTTAACCAATAAGAAATAAGCTACATTATCATACATACATAACCACCAGATGACACACAAAGACTGCACAAAATGGGGCACTGCATAAGGTATATGTTGTGAAGTTATTTTTGTTTTCTTTGAGCACAAATATTGTTCTTGTAGCTTTATAAAATTAAGATTGAACCATGGACTATTTTAACAGTGTCCTTACTACCTATTTGCCCTTGAACGTTCGCTGTCAATGCAAGGTCAGAAAGCTCTTGGATTTCATAAAAAATATCTTAATTTGTGTATCGAAGATGAATGAAGGTCTAACGTGTTTGGAACGACATGAGGGTGAGAAAGCAATGATAGAATTTTCATTTTTGGGTGAACTATCCCTTTAAGGCCACTGAAGAAAAGTTTAATGTAAATTCAGCATGCCACCTCACTTAGCTGAACTTCTATGTAAAGATCATGAATATTCTATCAGTCTACCATCATGATTCAACCCCATGAACTTAGACAGCCATGTCCTGAAGCACATTTGTGAAGCACAGACATAGCAGTAAATACTCTTGAAAAAAGTGAATGTGTAGTTTCTACCTTAAGGAGCTTTTTACTGTATCCAACCTATAAAAATACTCACATTCCTGAAATCCAGTATATTTAGGTCTATTTATTAGCGTTAATTTCTTTGATTGGAAGAAAAACAGTTAAATGTTAAGTCTGTCATTTTTACACCACCGAACAAAACGCTGATTGTTTTCAAACATGTTTCTAAAACACTCTCCATCTGCAATTGGATAACCAAACAGATAACCACACCTCTAAACTCACACTATTGGTTGAGCTGTTGCTGGGTCAAGCTCAAAGAGAGATTTTGGATTCACCACAGAAACTACTTGTGAACCAACCTACAAATGCCTTTTTTTCTGCAAACTAGGCTGAGATTAGAGAGCATATTTTAACATCCAAAATGACAAGGCATTTTAAGTGTTTATGTTCTAAAATTTTCCACTTGACACTGGTTGCAAATTGAACTCAATCATAGAATATAACAAATAATGTTCTTAAAAATATGTTAATTAAGTTTAAGCTGAGTTGGGTGTGAGGAACGTTCCTACATTTTCATCATACGATGAGGGTTTTTTTTTTGGCGAGCAGCAAAGGTGCGCATGGACTGTCTTGTTTTTCTATTAAACCAGGAACATAATAACGGCGCTTGCCTAAATTAACAAATCCCTCAGTGGAGCTGATGATTTACATTGTTAATTACATTCTGGCTGGCTCAAGGAAGCAGAAGGGTGGGAGATGTGTAAATGAATGCCCCTGGTAACAGGTTTGCAGGGCTTGAGTGTTAAACCGTCATCATCAGCATTAACGTTACCCGCTCCCCCTAGGAGACATCATGAGCCCGCCATGTCATTCAGGGACATCTCTAAACGGATGTTACCCTCTCTCTGCCAAACATCATGTGCATAGAGTTAGTCAGACCTGTGGCGACTTGCAGATGATGAACAAGAGTTACTGAAAAAATAATTACAGGGTTTGGTTTTTCATTTTACTCTGAAACTAGCTGGTCTAAGCTGGTCAAACTGATTCAATCAGCAATCCTGTAAACAATCTGAATCAATTAAATAAACACCTTTGCGGTTTTATATTAGGTCCAGTTTAATCATAGTTGTGCTAAATCTAACAATGGTCTAGACACTCATGAATTGCCACATATATGCAGTGTAGCAACTAAATAAATGCAGAAGCACTACTAACTACTAACTTGCCTACATTTTTCAGTAGCCCTAAATGAGATTGTTTATATACCCAATAAATACTGTTCAGATTATAGAAATAAATTATTTCTGCTAAATGATTACTCACCCTTAAGCCATCCTAGTTGTATGTGAATTTCTTTTTTCAGACGAATACAATCAGAGTTATATTAAAAAATGGCCTGGCTCTTCCAGGGTTTATAATGGCAGTGAATGGCTGTTGAGATTTTGTCCAATAAAGTGCATCCATCCATCGTAAAAAGTACTCCACACGGCTCTGGGGGGTTAATAAAGGCCTTCTGAAGTGAATCAATGCATTGTGTAAGAAAAAAAATTCCATATTTCAAACTTTATAAACTGTATCTCTAGCTTTAGTGCAGTGGAAAGAGCAAAACAAAACACCAGTCAAGAATTAGAAGTACAAACAAACAAAAAAAAAAAAATCTGAGGTTTTTGATATAAGCCAAGAGGTTTTCAGTGGCTTTAAAGGGGTCATGTGATGTTGCTAAAAAGAACATTATTTTGTGTATTTGGTGAAATGCAATGTGTTTTCATGGTTTTAGGTTCAGAAAACACATTATTTTCCACATACTGTACATTATTGTTGCTCCTCTCTGCCCTGCCTTTCTGAAAAGCATCGATTTTTACAAAGCTCATCGTTCTGAAAAGCGCAATGTGCTCTGATTAGCCAGCTATCCGGTGCGTTGTGATTGGCCGAATACCTCAAGCGCGACGGAAATGTTACGCCCCTTACCATGTTGTGATGCCGTGTCCCAGTGCGACGAGACAAAACCCATTATAAATGAGGCATTTATTGCATCCAGTGAGGACATAATTACTGATTATAATGACTTGTACTGTCTTTTTAAGCGTCGTGTTGCGTCACGCTGCATAAACAACAACATGCCTGCATTTGTGATCGTAGAAACGAGAAACAAGCACTACTCTACACTGATCAAAACTCGCATTTGAATAGCCATTAGCAAATTCTTTAAATATGAACGCCCCACGTACTTACAGGCTGTGAGTCAGAAGCACCAGACTATCCTTGCAAAATTGGCCCACTTTATAGTGTGCACAGCCTGCATCGTAGGCTACTCTCCCAGGTTCAGGAAACTATAAAATGCGCTGCACACACTTGAATATTTGTGTTGTACACATTCTGGAACAGTGTTGTAAATGTAACTTAACCACTGATTCCTAGTTATGTACTCATTTGGAAGGCCAAACAAAATACTTTTACTTTCACAACGAAACACACAGCATCTCCACAACATGTCGGCGGCTGCAACAATACTACTTCTTTCTTTGCATATACATTTGGGCAGTGTTATGCAAATATTCCCACACCATGATGTAGACATGTGGGGGCATGTTTGAATAAGTCTTAACTTTTATACAGGATATCTCTTTGGGTTTGAAACTTTAATCTTTGCAACTTTACAGGACCTTATATATGCACATCCTTTCAATGATATTTCCCTTCAATGTTAATTTCTTTAAGCAAAACTTTCACAAAATTATCGAGTGTACCATTAGGATGACGAATACGTTTCACTCTTCAGCAGCGAATCATGGCAGCCCACTCATTTCCTAATTGGAGTGTTTATCACTGATGATTTAGGAACAGATGGTTAGGGTGCTCGTCCTCTTCATACTCTGGCCTCAGCCCAGCATGGATATCCGCAAACAATAGACTGCACACTCTCGGACAAGCGGAGTATCAAGGCCAAATATTTCAGGCAGGCAATTTTAAGGCCATGTCTCTTTCTGTTTCTGCAGTTCAATTGAGCATGGTCCTTCAACTGTTAGGATCCTCTCAATGCACTTCAACTTTAACAAATCCACAGAGTTTCTGAACATCCCCTGGCTGTGCTGTAATAATAGTAAGTCTATATTATGCATATTTTTGTTTTGTTCGGAGTCTAGCCGATAAATAAAAGGGAAGCACTGTTTTTAAACTCCAAACTTGCAACTGTTTTTAGTGTGATTTATTTCCTGCGACTGCATGTGTGTGCATATTTTTACGCTTGTGTGGTTAAATTAGCATCTTCTAAGAAGTCTGGGGGTCAAGCGGGATTCAGGACCATGAGCATGAAGTCTAAGCAACAAGATCATGAATCATTTACACAACTGCTAAAGGCACACTTAATTTAATATCCATGTCACCTGAATCAAATAAAAGTCTACGACTGGCTTTTTCAGCATTTAGGATTAAGCCAAAGCTTCATCTTATTTAGAATGCTTTTGGACAATTTTAAAAGCTCAGATTAATCTTATTTGTGTTCAAGTATGAGATGGAAAAACATCAAAGAATGTATTGAAATGCACCATTAAATACTGAATATCAAATAAATATTACATTTATGTTAAAATAAATAAAAACTGAGTAAATGAAAGCAGCCAGGAGATTTAAAGATTAGAGAGATACAGGCTCCAAAATGTTTTCAGCCTTTTTAGTCTAAGTAAATGTCACATGTAATCCTCAGATTAGTAATTGGCATGAGAACTGTCCTTTTATTTACTGTACTTGTCCCATTACAACATTGCAGTTTGCTGTTGCATAATATGCCATAGGGATGGATGAGTCACTAATGATTGAAATGAATTGCTGTAGAGATTTTTCCACCAGTTTCTGTTAAATTACATATGCAGCTAAATTAAATAATTTTTATTGATAATAATAAAGTAGACATCAAAGTCTTTTTTGAAAAATAGTAAACTAACTATAGGACATTTGGTGTCTCTGAAATGTCCAGGATGTCCTCTTTAAGATTACAAACAAAATGCCCTTTATGGAGGACTAAATGAATGACATGGTTTTGGAAAGTTATTCAAGTCAGGCATAACAATACATGTTGGTGTGTCTGTTTACTGTATCCTTAGCCTGGCCACTGAGTCAGTTCTGTTGTTGGATGTCCTCCAGTCTCCTGCTATGGGAAAGGCAAGGTGATTTCTGGAGGCTATGACAGATAGAAAGGGCAGCCAAAGTCCTCAGGTTGGCCTGGTGGGGGCCCTCGCTTTTCTCTCAGTTTAAACATCACACAGTGTTTGAGGACAAAGGGTCTGGAGCCCAGTGGCCATACATGTAATAAGTGCAGGAGTTAAGGATGCACCAGGCAAGCTTGTTGAATGCAGGATAGATAAAATGTCATGCTTGAATGCATTTTCCTTACTTTGTCGTTTTATTTCGACTTGTTTTATATATGGGTCATTCCTGCAATGCAGTACATTTTTATATGCCCATCAAACATAATAATCTTAAACATCTTAATATATTATATTAAAAAAAAACTAACCCCCCTTAGAATATAATTAATAGAGAAATTATAATATAATAATATAATTAATAGAAAACGTTAAACATAACATTGTCCGTCATTTTGTCTGTGTTTAAAAACGCTAGATCACAATCAATCTTTTGGTCTATGCTGTTTTCAGCTGATGAATAAAGAGTGCATAATGCGTCTTCCTTCCAAAAAATAGCAATAGGCTAGGCTTTGTGTTACTTTTGATATAAAACAAAGTCTCAGATTTCAAATTTCTGTCCATTTCATTAGGAAATTCAAGCAATAAATACCGTTTTGGCGCTCTTTAATGTGGCATGATAGATCGTTGTAGCTTCTGTATACTTGTCTGTGCGTAATCAAACACATAGGAAAACATTTGTGACAGTTCCGTTTTTGTTCTGGATCCAGCGCTTTGCTGCTACATTGGAGCGCACTCACCACCAACTGGGCAGGGGTGGGAATTACAACTACAATTTTACAATAGATCACCCTCAGTGCAATCCGTCAAAATGACGGACGGCCTTCAGATTTTTCTGTCAGTGATAACATTTTTTTTTGTCAGTGATGGAGAATTTTCAGTTAACATGACCTCTGATATACAGTACTGTGCAAAAGTCTTAGGCCACTAGTATTTTCATCAGCTAAAAATGGTTTAAAGTCAGTTAAAGTCGGCCTTTTGCTGTAGTGTGTCAGTAGGAAATATCAGTTTACATTTCTAAACATTCATTTTGCCATTAATTATAATAATCCAGTGAGATTTTTGTATGGAGCACAGGCTGTTGTCAGACTCCTTGTGCAAACAGAGATCTGATCTCTCCATCATTGGAGGCAACATCTCCAAGATGCTTTAAGAGACCTATACCTACAAAGCTACAGTACTGTTAAAATTTTTCTGGATTTAGTCTGTCTCAAGTTTTTCTGTTTCTTCATGTCATTCCAGAGACAGACTGGATGTTGATGAGATCAGATCAGTGTGGAGCACTGACTCATTGTGCAAACAAAAATCTCACTAGATTATTACAATTAATGGCAAACAGAATGTTTGAAAATGTTAACCGATATTTTTTACTGACACACTACAGCAAAAGATAGAAATAACTTACTTTAAACCATTTTTTAGCTGGCGAAAATACTAGTGGCCTAAGACTTTTGCATAGTACTGTATATATAAAATTTAGCCGATTACTCGATTAATCGTCAGAATAATCGTCAGCTTACATTACAATTTCCAAAATAATCGTTAGTGACAGCCCTAAAAACTGTTTCCAGATTTCCAGATGTTGCAGATTTTCAAAATATTCCTTTTTTTGTTTTTCTGCATATTTTAAAATTTGCAATTTCAATTTGCACAATTTGAAGGGTAATGGAAAAGCTGGTGTATACTGAAATGTCAAAAAATGTGTTTAAAAATCATATCACCGTTATTGAAAAAAGCTCTAACATATATATATATATATATATATATATATATTGTTTGTTCCTGTTTCCTGTCCTCGTTTCATCATCATTAGTTAACCTTGTATCACCTGTGCCTTAATTATGTTCATCGTTATCACCTGTCTTTATAAGTTGCATTGAGGTCAGTGTTTGTTGTCCGGTCTCGTCAATGTGAATGTCTATGTACGTGTGGATTTACCTCTGGATTATAATAAAGCCTTTATTTTTGACCTTTGTCTTCGTTCACCCCTTTCTCGCACATAGAGAAAGTTTGTGTGTGTGTGTGTATCAAGTAACCCTAAGTTGTTTCAGTCCAGTAAATGTTCATCATCAAGCATCTAATATAACAGTTTGTACCTTTACTTTAATAAAAATCTGTAAAGATTTCACTGCAGAAAGTCATGTGTATTACAACTTAAAGGTAGATATTTTTAAAATAATACTAATGGCTCTTTTACTTGCTAAAAATTAAAAACTATCAATGAGATGGCAAAGTATGCAATAGACTGTACAGATATTTAAGCAAATCTTAGAGGCATTAGTAATTCATGCGTCAAATATGATACAGCAGGCTTCATACAGCTAAATAATATCAGCACTTTTTTGTTTAAAAATGTTTTGTTTTGCAGTATTGTTTAATAGCTAATCAGTATCACTATTTAATATCATTTTCTATCCTGTTACACTTAATAATAGGTAATATCCCTTTAACTGGCAAAAGCCAGTTTCCAAATTACATCATCACCCAGGAAGTGAAATCATTTTTGTTGGGGAAACAACTGTTTTCCACCTCTTACTTGGATTTACTGAATATCCAGCTTGTAAAGTTGAGACCAAACAACTCAGACTGCAGGTGCCATTTGATGTCATTTCCAAGATGGCAGTAGCCTAATGAAATAGTCTAGGTGAGTCATGGAGCCATCTTGTTTTGTTTACATTTGAGTCTAATGTTGATTGACTGGAATACTAGAGATTTTTTAGGTTTGAAATGAGGAATTTTGACTCAAGTATTCCCACATTTGTCTTAGATTAGAATGCAGCATACATGTTTAGCAGTGGATTTGATCAATTTTGTGTTTTGTACTTTGTTTTCTATGTTTTGTACAGAAATTGACAGGATAATATCAAAATATGGGCTAGTTATCAAAAATTACCTCAATGATAATGTCCTCATCATGCTCTTTGCATGACATTGTGTAAATAATCTGGTTAATTCAAAAAGTTTGAGTGTAGGAAACTTGACTAAAGGATATTTTCTATAATCCTTTATAGAAATAGGCTACTATTAAAGGTAAGGAGTGTAATTTCTACACCACTAATGGCGGCGAATGCAACTACAATCTATTTGTCGGGTTTCAGACTATTTGTTCGTCTGGGGTCATAGAAACTTACTTTTTTCTTTTCAGTTTTCACTATAGTGGCAAAAAAATAACAAGCATCGTCTTTAACTTACACGTACATTCATTTGTTTAAAAGTTAGTCGGCCTAAAAAAGTACTGCATAAAATGGAATAAAACCATGCAGTGTTTTGTAAAGAAAAAGTGCCATAATTTTATTGACAACAGCACTGGCATTTCATTTAATACAATCTCTACATCTTGCAATTCAATTAAATAGTGTTTGTGACCTCTAGCTTCTTTAAGCATGAGTAAGAAGCTGGCTTTTAGAGTTTCTTTTCATTCACTGGCTTTCAAAGACAGGTTTATGTTCAGGCAATCTCTTGCAGTCCCAGGTGACTGTTGATGAATGACACATGAACTGGGGAGAGTTGAGCACAGTCTCAAAAGAGAACGGTTCATTTGACACGTAGCCCATCGATTTTCTCCTAGTTCACAATACTAGGTTAATTACCATTCCCCACTCGATAAAACACCCATTCCAAATGTTGCTAATAGTGCGCCAGTGTTCGCTGGTTGCGTGATCGATCACTGGTTTTGGTTCTTCTGACATTAAGACATTAAGTGATAAGACAGGGTCAGGACATTGTATGCTTGGATACACTGTATACTGATCAAACCTTATAGTCGATGCAGTTCTGGTGTTGGCTGTCTGTCAGCGTTTGGGTCAATAATTAGCTTTTAATGGGTTGTGTGTCCTTGGCTATATAGATTACATATCGCTTACGTCTGTAGTGAAGTGCTTTCTGACCACCTAGGGATGCAATCTCTACCATGTTTTAGAGTATAGATCTCCTGCTGGTCCAATGTTTGTAATGTGTGTTGAGTATATGGATCACCTACTGATTCAACACCATTTCTGTTTCTGCTGGTCCTTCTGAAGATAATTTATAGCAGCCCTGTAGAGTTGACCTACAACAGCTACTCAGTAATAGTCAATAGCACAAGTAAATGACGATGAAATTCATTATTTATTATTCAGGTCTTTGCACTGTTCACAGAAGACCTCAGGGATTCTGAATGTTGGTTGCCCCACATGGAGTTGATTTGACAGACATATTTTTAAATATTTTTAATATTTCACTGTTCTCTCACAGCAAGAAGGTCCCCAGTTCGAGCCCCAGCAGGGACAGGCAGGGGCGTAATTTCCACTGGGGACTGGGGGGACATGTCCTTTTTGTGTCCCCCTCACTTTCAAATTTGTTTGTTAAATTAATGTCTTGTATTGTAGAATGCACGCTCAGCACTGCTGAGAATTCGCACGATCGTTAAAACGAAACTGAAAGTAAACATGCTTTCAAAAGCAATTTTAATAACCCGCATTTAGAGAGTGGTTCCCCAATGTGCGCAAATTAGGCTACATAACATATCTGTTATTTGCTATAATAGGTTGTGTAGTTGTCTACAGCTCTGTATCATGCTTGAAAAATTTGGTCTCTATTTGCACTATGAATATTGAGAGAGTAGCCTATAGCCTACTTTGATTATGGCTGCACTTATTGTTTGCACTTAATATGACTATTTTTTTATTTTCTATGTTTAGACTATTTTTATTTATACTGTTTTTATGTTTGTAAAAAGATCTTCAGTTAGGAGGTCAAACATTCTAGAAGTTCACAATTCATGTACATTTCTAAGGTCTGAAGAGACTCATACAGGAGAGAAGCCAGTCAGTTGAGTTTGTAATGTATGTAAATGCAGGAAATGACAGGAGGCCTTTCTGTGTGGAGTTTACATGTTCTCCCTGTGTTTGCATGGGTTTACGTCAGGTAGTCTGATTTCCTTCCACAGCCCAACGACATGCAGGTTAGGATAATTGAAGACTGTCCCTGAACGTGTGTTAAGACAATTGGATCGACTTGTGTATATGGATTAACTGGTTCTCGGCATGAATATAGATGCTGGAATACCTTTAAGAAAAAAAAAAACTAAGGTAGTTTTTGTTTGTTTGTTTGTTTGTTTGTTTTAATTTAGCAATTTATTGACACATTTTTTTTTCTGATATCAGGACAGATGTGTCATCCTGACATTTTTGACTTTGTGGCTTAAAAATATCAAAAGCAATTTGGAAGCAATTGGAAAAACAAAACAACAAAAAGGAAAGAAAAAAACATAAAAGCAGTATATACAAGTAATTTATTTATTTATTTATTTTTCTTAATTATTATATCAGGGCAGTTGTGTCATCCTGACATTTTTGACTTTGTGGCCTAAAAATATTGAAATTAATTTAATTTCAGAAATGACAAAATGAATCAATGAGGTATATTCAAGTAATTTAACTCTTTTTAATTATTGTATCAGGACAGTTGTGTCATCCTGACATTTTTGACTTTGTGGTCTAAAAATATCAAAAGTAATTTTAATTCGCAAATGATAAATAAAATGAAATAAAATTATATAAAATAAAATAATGAAATAAAATAAAACAAAATAAAATAAAATAAAATAAATTAAAATAACAACAAAAACCACAAAATAGGTATATTCAATTAATTTAACTTCTTTTTAATTATGGTATCGGGACGGTTGTGTCATCCTGACATTTTTGACTTTGTGGCCTAAAAATATCTAAATTAATTTGAATTCAGGAAACCACAAGAAAAAAAAATGACAACAACAACAAAAAAATACACAATAAAAGAAGGTGTATTCAATCATTTAAGTCATGTATCATCTGGCCCAATATTATCAAAACTAATTTAAATTTAGAAATGAAAAGTTAATTTTAGAAAATTAAAATCATTGTACATACAAATTGATTTTTTTAATTGTATAAATTGTCCTACATCGCTGTTTTACCTTTTTTTGTAAAGGGCGTTTGACTTTATTTGCATGTTCACTTTGTAAACACTGGGTTGGTACTTCTGCAGCGATGTAGGAAGATTTTGAAGTTGGAGGAGAAAATGAGATTGTCGACATACCCTAACTCTCATAAATCGGAATACACGGAGCTCACGCAGAGCTAGACAAGTCGAACGTTTGGGGTTAAAAAGTATATAAATTGTACATGTTTTTAGAAAATAACCGATCATTTCACTAGATAAGACCCTTCTTCTTCGGGTGGGATCGTTTAGAGCCCTGTGAAGCTGCGATTAAACTGCATTTTGGAAGTTCAAACTCAGGGACACCACAGAAGTGCATTATATGGAGAGAAATCCTAAAATGTTTTCCTCAAAAAACATAATTTCTTTACGACTGAAGAAAGAAAGACATGAACATCTTGGATGACAAGGGGGTGAGTACATTATCTGTATATTTTTGTTCTGGAAGTGAACTACTCCTTTAATAGAACATGCATGTTTAATTGGTTATCAAAATTGTTAGCTGCAGCCCTGGCAAACAGTCAGCCTATTAGTTGCATTTCTGGTGCCATGACCCAGCCGAAATAATCTTACCTGCAGAGCGGATCTGAACGGCAGGTCCTCCTTAGCTCAAGACAGTTGGGTTTTGTTTTCTCCTCATACGAACACGCAGGCATGATGGTTTGCCGGCGACGTTCGGCACACGCCTTATCCCGACAGGAGCAGAAGAGCAGCGGGTAGCTGAATTCCGTTTGCACGCGATCAAAGAACTGCCTCAGCCCCCTGTGACAGCGCTTTCGGTTGCAGGGTTCGTGCGCTTGCTGAATGGGAGCTGCAGGGCTGCAGGTGGCCATGAGCGCAGTACGCTGTTTCTTGCAGGTGTCGTTAAGGTTGCAGGCCTTTGCTGCGTCCAAGCATGGATTGCAGGGCTTGCCCGTGTCAGAACACAGATTCCCCTTTGCAGAAGCAGAGTCCATGGCTGTCGGCACAAATACAGGAGAGCAGTGAGGGTCAGCATGCTTGGTTAAACAGAGACAAGTCAGATTGAAGTGAAAAGACGTATTTAGATGTGTCTGCTCAGGCAACACACTGTCAGGTTGCTTCAGCTTTTGAGCCTGCAAATGTCAATGCACATGTTTTCTTCTAATAAAGGTATTTTGCAAGAGTCGTATGTGAAAATAATCAAGACGAACGCATTTCTCAAATATGACCCTGGCTGTGCGTGCATCCTCCAAATTGGTCTCTTTTCACATCTCCGCTTGAAAACCATGACATATTATGACCTTTTCTGACTTTTTGATAAGAGCTAACATGTGCTCTAATAGCGTTTTTCATTTCAACATGCACAGGCGGCTTCATGGTAGTCAGGCTTTTGTCCTTTGAAGCATGTTTAATTAGATTTTACCCAATGAGAACTGCTGGATAAGCCATTGTTAGAAGTCTTGGGTGGTTCTGTGTGAAATGGCTCTTGCTTGTCATTTAGAAGATAGTCTCAGTCTTTTCTGAGTTGCAAATCTTACTGAGATGGCTTTGTCATTGTCATGCTCCAGGCTGAGACTGGTCACACAAGCATGATTTTGTGAATCATATTTAATTATCTACTTTTGGAAACACTCTAAGGGTTTTGAGACAATATTATTATTTAGGTTTTTATGTTAATGCTTTTGGTTTTGGTGTTTCTGAATGCTCTTTTACATTCAAGTCTGTCCATTAGTGGAGGCGGATGCACCATTAAAAAATACCAGGACCAAATGATGCTGATGAATTTTGGTTAACATTTTTGGATCTTGCATTTTTCTGTCTGTCGTTTTTAGTGAATCAATATAATGCATTCATTTTTTGAACCTTTTCTTCTTTGTGATTCAAAAATATGTTGTGCAACCAGTGTAGTCTGATTCCTAAATGAATGAATCTTTTGAACGTTTCGCAAATGTGGTCTGATTCGCAAATGAATGACTCTTATGAGCTGAATCTTTTTAGTGAATCAGTAATGTAAACAGTTCGACCAGTGGTCTGATTTGCAAATGTGGTATGAATCGCAAGCTGAATCTTTTTAGTGAATCAGTAATGTAAACAGTTTGGTCTGATTCGCAAATTAATGTAAACAGTTTGACCAGTGTACAAATACAAATAATGTAAACATTTTGACCAGTGGTCTGATTCGCAAATGTGGTCTGATTCGCAAATGAATGACTCTTATGAGCTGAATCTTTTTAGTGAATCAGTAATGTAAACAGTTTGGTCTGATTTGCAAATGAATGACTCTTATGAGCTAAATCTTTGTAGTGAATGAGTAATGTAAACAGTTTGACCAGTGGTCTGATTCACAAATGAACAACCCTTATGAGCTGAATCTTTTTAGTGAATCAGTAATGTTAACAGTTTGACCAGTGTGGTCTGATTTGCAAAATAATGAATCTTATGAGTTGAATCTTTTTAGTGATTTAAAAACCTGCTATACTACTAGTGTAGTCTGATTTCCGAACGAATGACACTGACAATACAGCTAGTAAACAGCTAGTAGTTTTACCAGTGTTGTCTGATTCCTTAATAAATGAATCTTTTGAGCCAAATCTCTTTAGTGATTCAAAAACATGCAGCACAACGAGTGTAGTCTGATTCATGAATAAATGACACTTAGGATGTTTGTATTTAATTTTTAATAATAAAATAAATAAATAAAAAATAATAAAAAAAATACAAAGTGGCAGTGTACTCCAATTCCCAAATGACTGGATCTTTTGAATGTTTTCTTCTTGGTTATTCAAAAAAATGCAGTGAAATCAGTGTAGTCTGATTGCTGAACAAATGACATTTATTCAGTTGTTTAAAAAAAAAAACAAAAAAAAGTACAGAGACAATCTAGTAGTCTGATTCCCGAATTAATGGATCTTTTGAAACTTTTCTTCTTGGAGGTTCAAAAACGTGCAGCAAAACCAGTGTAGTCTGAATGGGCTGGTTCATTTTATTGAATAAAAAACATGTTGCACAGTGTATAAACAAAAAGAAAAAAATATATTTTTGTATGTGTACTGTAATGAAATAATTGCACACTGTTGCTGTTAAACAGCAAAACACATGGGAAATACTGTTGGGCCAAATACAACATTTTCAACTGTGGGGGGGTCTGGCAGCGGAGACACGGCCTCTGGAGGCCCCCTTTATCTGTAATGAGAGTGTGTGTGTGTCAAGGTTCTGATTTAGTCTCACCGGTGTGTTCCTGTTAAGAAATCCTAACATCCCACCCCAAAGGAACATCGGCCAGCATTTCCTCATGTTTCCAAAACTCATTATCTCATTTTGCATCTTCAAATACACTGATAAAACTCACAGTTTGCAAAGGGCAAAACTGTTCAAGTGGAAAAAAAAAAAAGGAAACGCTCTTAAGTCCTGCCAGAAGTGATAAATATTCTTTGCATATAGGAACGCAATGGCCAATTAGCACTACGCCAGAGCTACCTTGTTATCTCTCTGACAGACAAGGTTTTTACAGTATCCCCGGCTCAAAGCGTTTCCTTGCTGCGCGCCCGCACATGTTTTATTAAAGCTGAGGGAATCAGGCAGGGGCTTCAAAACAGATCTCACCGAGGCCTCGCTTCTCACAAGGTCATGTAAGTGGAAAGTGTACCTGTCCGCTGATTGCCTCACTAGCAAAAACATCCCTGCTCTCTTGCCAGACAACAGCTCCTCACCCTTCTTTCTCAACGACTGATGACGCAAACACAATCTCCCTTCTTCTTCAAAACCCCTTAAAACCCCTGTTTCTACTATAATTAATAAAAACAATCAAAATACACTTGAAATACCATGTTTTGAAACCATAGCTCAAATATTTATGCTCTTCACTTTTTTGGTTTTGTATAATTAATATTTTATGTGCTAACCAAAAAAGATCAAGTACAAAATTAAGGCTGGGGGAATAAGCCCTTGTGCTTTAATAATTTAATTATGAATGTTTGGTCAAAGCATGGTAGCTTATGGGTGCATGGAGTAATCTATGTTTGAGTTCTCTTCAGTACTGCTAATGTTGTTGGTGTTTGTTTTTCTTTTGATTTGTGTTTCCTGCTGGTGAACTCAAACCCTGTTTAATTCAAGCCATTTCAAAGGGCAGTTTTATGTGCACTAAGAATTATTGGGGTAAAAATATCCAACATCCAGTCATAATTTCAAGTGGAGCAGCGTATATTGGTACCATATTGGTTATTCTGCAATGTAAAAATTTATTATTATTATTATTATTATTAATGTCGTTTTTACAATACATGGTATGGTGTTCAAAAGTGTTGGTATCAGTAACTTCTTGTGGCAGTATTCATTTGTACTGTTAATTTGTAACAGTAATATTGTGAAATATTATTACAATTTCAAATAACTGTTTTCAATTTGAATATATTTTAAAATATTGTTTATTCCTGTGACGCAAAGCTGAATTTTCAGCAGCCATTCTGTTTTGCAGGCATGTTATAAATTGCCAGTAATATTAATAAAAATGTCTCCAAATTTCATGATATGATTTACTCCATATTGTTGTTTTTGTTTATAACATAATACAGTTAAGCACTATCACACAAGTAAAAGTACTGTTTTAAATGTGAAATTTATTATAATATATAATATTTGACCATTCTTGGACATGACATTGGATATTGTCAGTTTTTGCTCTTTTGCCAACAAAAACTGTTCTAGTCAAAGCAGAACAGTTGCAACACAGGGTGGTGTTTATTCTTGAATGATTCAACATTTATGATTGAATTGAGTTAATAATTCAATGACCCATTTATACAGTCGGCAGTAACTTGCTTTGTACATGAATAAGTCAAGCAGTGGCTAGTTGCACTAAGTGCAAATAGCAATGAATTCTTTTTACACTAGGTAAAAAATAAATAAATAAATAAATAGTTCCCCCTCAGTCAGTCACGTTCGACGTTACGTCGACTGATGTCATTGGGCTCCCAAGTGAGACCCCATGACGTCAGGCAACATAATGTCTCTGTTCCCTCCTCCAGGGAATGAGTGTTACGAGAGTAACCTAGACGCATTTTCTTAGCAATATCCTATTTACATTGTGCAAATATTTCAATTACACTATGTGAAAATAGCAGTATTTTCTTTGCAATAATACTAGATGTTTTTTATAATACTTGGTGCCAGTAACAGATATTTGCACCTCAGTATTGTAGTACATTATAACATATACTATTGCATTATAACAGCATGCAGTAGTAATGTATAATAACGAGTGTAAATTATCATTTTTATTAAAATTATTAAATGGTTGTCACCTTACTGGGACAATAAAGCCCTCACTACACCTACCCCTAACCCTATCCGATAAACACCTGTAATGCACTTTATTGTACACTTTTTGATTATTTCCTTAATTTTATTGAAAATAAATGCCTTTTTGATCTGATGTGAAACGAGAGAATGAATAAGCCAGTTTGAATGAATCATATGAATGAATGAATTATATGTGATTCACTCAGAGGTCATGAACTGAGAAAACAAAATTCCCTTGATCTTTTGACATATAAGAGGTCATTGTACTATAAAAAACACCCTGTAAGCTTCAGAACTCAAAACTTTGTTGTTAGTCTAAAAACAGCTTATATTGAAGGCAGTCTGCCAAAATGACAGCTTTTGGTATGTTGTACTCTATGATGTAATAGTGTTGATAAATGCCGCTGAATTCCACAGAAGAAGATCGATTTTTACTGTCTGTTTAGCCCCGCCAACCAATTCAAGCATAGTGTTTACCAGATAGGAGAACATGCAGGTCTACGCAGAAACCAAACGATAAAGATGGCTCTGAAAACAGATTGGCTCTGCAGTGCCAGTTTGTGGGAAAAAAATGTCTTTGCATTGGATTCCTTCTGATCCCAACGTTAGGAAAGAGTGGGTGAACTTTATTTTTATTCATTAACCAGTAAGAACTCTTTCCTTTGTTTACTTCATTTTACTACAGATTCGTTTACAATTACCCAAAGCGTCAGCGACCCAGCGCTCGTTCCCTTATCTCAGGGAACCAAGGTTACATCAATAACTGCAGTGACACAACTCTACGCAGGATTTTCAAATAGATTGAAACTAAAATGATGATGTGCTGCCAATATTGGTTCCAACAGTGATGTCACAACTGTTTTCATTACGTGGTCACTATTGCTTCATCTGTTATTACAGATCATTTGATATTGAGTTATTTATGTGTTTTAAACCTAAGTTTAGTTTCATATATAATAGTATAATTTTATTATTTCCAACATTTCCAAAGCTATCTCACAACCAATTCGTATGTGTTTTACGAGGTGTCTAGAGCCCAGTGACGGGCGGGTAGGTTTAGGGGCGGGGTTCGGAGATAGATATTTGCACCTCAGTATTGTAGTACATTATAAAACAGCATGCAATAGTAACGTATAACAACGAGTGTAAATTATCATTTTTATTAAAATTATTAAATGGATGTCACCTTTTTGGGACAATAAAGCCCTCACTACACCTTCCTAACCCTATCCACTTTATTGTACACTTTTTGAATATTTCCTCAATTTTATTGAAAAAAAAAATCTGATTTGTGATGTGAAATGGGGGAAGAACGAGCTCAGCAGAAGGCAGATTCGAACTTTGGTCGATCGCTTCAAAAAGCAACAGCTACGCATTTTACCACCTACACCACTGGAGCTGTTTATTTTACAAGGTGTCTAATTCGTATAACCTCACTCATACATTTTTGGAGGATTTGTCTAGACCCCAGTGACTGCTAGGTTTAGGGGCGTGGTTAGGGGTAGGTCATTCGTAAGAATTCATACTAATTGATGAACTTACGTAAAATATCTATGATTTAGCAAAAAACGTACGAGTGAGGTTGTACGAATTAGCCACCCTGTAAAATCAGCCTGGGGTGGGTATCCCAAAACCATCGTTAGCCAACTATGGTCGCAAGTTCCGTCGTTACCAACATCTAACGTTACCAGTGTTTTTGAATAGTGTGCATGCGCATAAATTATTACTCGGTGACGTCAATGGTCCTATATTGTTGAACTAATGTGGTTCAAACGACGGAGATGCGACCATGTTCGGGAAATAGTCATGACTAGCTAGTTAGTTTTCACAACATTGCATCGTACTATGGAGGTTAATCAGCAAGTTATGTCATTTAAAACGTACAAATCGCTACATATTTTAACGTTTAAAACATACAAATCGCTACGTATTTTTAACTAAAAGACATAAAATATTTACGTATCTTTTATATCATTAAAGGGGTCATTGGATGCCCATTTTCCACAAGTTAATATGATTCTTTAGGGTCTTAATAAAAGGTCTATAATATACTTTGGTTAAAATTTCTCAGTGGTTGTGTAAAACAACACCCTTTTTACCTTGTCAAAATCAGCTCTGCAAAAATCATCCCATTCTGAGAATGGCTCGCTTTGAAAAAGGGGATATTATTTTTACAGATTAATTAAAAACCACTGCATGGATTTTTATCATTATAGGGTAGATTTGTACATACACTGCCAACACACATTAATGTTCAAACAACATGTAAAAGTGAACTTAGCATCCGATGAACGCTTTAAGATATTTGTATCAATGCCTTTTTTATCATTTCATCAAGCTATTTAGATTTTTAACCCCCTTAACCTACCCCCAAACATAAACCTACCATTTTATAGCAAATATAAAAGTATATAAAAGGTAACTGACCAAAAAATGCAGGGAAATGAACATTTTATAGCATAAAAATATTTTTATAGTCACTAATCCCACTCCTACCTCTAAACCTTACATTAACCACGTTAACCGCTCCCACGGTAGTTGATTGACATGAGCGTTTTACCTCAGATCAGCTGTAACACTCTGACCTCCATTGTTTTGATGCCGGAGCAGGGATGTAAGTTAGACAAGAATATCTCCGATTGAGCGATTGAGGTGTTGTGTTGCTGGATGTAATAATGAACATAGTGGTCGTCATTTACTCCCGACATCTGAGCCGCTGAAGATGCAGTGGATTACGTTTGTTTGTGAAGGAAATGTGCCTCCCGATCTACATAAATGTGTCTATGTTCACGCAAATCATTCATGGTCCAGCTTCACTTACAGCAGAAGTGAGTATAAGGGGTTTTTTTTTATGAATCTTTGCGATTGCCTTTCCTAACAATGTGCTAGTTAGCAAGTTTAGCGGCTAAACACATAAAATGCGGCTGAAGTAAACAGGCTCATCACTCCACAGAGAGAAGTGAGGGGCGGGATGAGCAAAGCTCATTTGCATTTAAAGGAACAACCCCTCAGAATATTATTTTTGCAGAGCTCATTTTGTCAAGGTAAAAAGGGTGTTGTTTTACACAACCATTGCGAATTTTTAACCAAATTATATTATAGACTTTTCATCAAGATCCCAAAGAATCATATCAACTTGTGGAAAATGGGCATCCGATGACCCCTTTAAGGGTTTAAAGTGTAGTCTTGTTTAACATTATGTAGGCCTATTCTTGGAAACAAGCGGGCAGCAGAAATCACACAGAACAGAATGAAATGTTATAATTTCATATTAAATAAACGATTAACAATTGAAAACATAAGGTCATTGCATTTAAATGCTCAAATTACGTTTTTGTATTTGTATGTTTAGATGCTGTAAAAACGCCAGTGTTGTACGTTTTAGTGTCTGGAAAAATGTAAGTAAATGCACATTTTGTAGAACCACATTTTACGTCAAATGCATACGAATTATCATGAAATCACGTTGCTAAAAAATGTACAAATTGCCATAAGATCAGGTTGATATTTCTATATTCAGAATGTAATATTTAAAATATTCATGTCATCATACTGTAACATAATTTATGCAATAGTAATTATGGATTATGATAAATTATTATGTTGATTTGCAGCTTAAGAAACATTTCTTCTTATTATTAATGCTTGCACTACTACTACTACTTTTTTGATGAATAGAAAGTTCAAAAGAACAGCATTAGAAATAGATTTTTGTAACATTATCTTTACAGACGCTTTTGATCAATTTAATGTGTAATTTCTGAATAAAAGTATTCATAAATTCTTGTATTGTTGGCCACTCAAAAACGTCTCTGTTCTGACGAAATACTTCCCGCTCATCGTAATGACAGAGTTAGCTGACATTACGATGAATGGGAATGCAAATGGATGACTCCCTCCAGCTATAGACTTTCTCAGATCAAATCATGTTGATTTTGAATTTTTCAAAGGACTAAATTTGAGATTCTTAAGTGGACTCTCTCTTTCTTTCTATATCCACATCTTTCCTTTTTTGAAAAAAAAAAAATGCTATCATGCACCTGAAACTGTCTTTTCTATTATCCATCACGCTCACCATAAACCATTTCGGTAAAATCTGATTATCATGCATCCGGCACCAGGTTTAAATAAAAATTATTCCATGCTCCTCAGAACCTTTTCTTGCTTTCAAATCTGCTGGCAATTGCAAAGCATAAACACTCTTTCAACATCACTCCCATCTTAGCTGGCTGTTCCACAGTAATCAATTGGAAACACTCATCGAAAACATCCTTTAATGTTTCACTGCTCTCTCTAGTGTGGCCATTCTTTTTTTTTTTAAGTCCCTTTCTATTATCCTCTTATCTCCACTTCCTGTCTTGAGAATCTATCATACTCGGGGTCCGATGGCAATTCTTTGGTTTAAAGAAGCAAGCAGATGTGAGCGGTCATCTGTTCATTGACAAATGAACAGGAGAGCCGTGTAACAAGATGTCTGATTATTTTTATGTTATGAGTGCTTTTCCAGTCCTGCTTTTGAAGCGAAACGTGTGCTCGGAGGTGTGTTGTTTTGGTCCTGATATTCATCTTATCTCGTGTCAGAGGGAAAGGGTCTCTAACAAATCCTCAAGGAGAGCCAGCTTACGGGGGCTTTTTGCCAGAGAGGGAAGGAATTATGAAAGGAAAATATTTGATTTTGTTTTGGCTTCAGCTCTGAGTGGAGCAAATCTGCTGATTTTCGACCGCATCTTGCAAATTTTCCATTTGACTCACTTTTTAAACTGTAGATTGAAGCAGCTAGTCATATTTAGGGAGAATAATTTGGTATAATTCTAATTCACTGGTTCAAATGTGGCTAGCTTTTCTGTACAGTCTTGCCTTAAGGCAGTTGTTGAAGTGTATAGTCATAATTTGAGCATTTATTCACGTGTTTCATGCGCTTTTTATCGTGGCATACAGGCACTTAAGAAGTAAGGCGCTATCTATGTGCATTATGCAAATATTCAAGGATCAGTGCCGCCCTGTGTATTCAGGTCACTTAGTAGATTATTAATACAAACACCATCTTGAGTGTGCTTGTTGGTCCGTGTATTTAGTCTTTTTTTCTTATTCTTGCAGAAAAGCTATTTAGAGGGTTCGGATTTTATTTCACAAACCTGTAAATGAGTGTTTCTTCAATTACAGGCACATTTGTCTCCCAGGGGTTGGCTTTTATTATAACTAACACTTTTTTTTTTTTTCTTTTTGTTACATGGAAGTCATATTAAAATGGTCTTGGCAGCATTTCACCAGGCTTTTCTCATTTATTTTTGCTATTTAGAAATGCTTTCTATGTGTGGAGCTGGACTTTCAATCTTAAAATATGAAAATCCATCATACAATACTTATTAGTAGTAAACAAGAAGAAATAAACAAAGGGAAATAAGCCAGCTGTTGTTGTTTGAGTATTATTCATTATGTACTGTTGTAGTACTTATTCCTGTTTTTAATTTGCTTTTATTTTTATACTTTCAATTTCTGTTTTTGTTTCAGTTTTAGTTTAAATAATTTTAATACTTAAACTTTTTTTAGTTAGTTGCCAAAGTAACATTTTTAATTTTTGTTTTTTAAATAAATGTTTTAAACAATAGCTAAAGCATTAAAAACACTTTCATATTTATTATTTAATATACGTGTATAATATTTATTTTTTTTACATTTTTTAATTGTATTATTATTTGAGTATTATTTATAATATTTATTTTTATAGTATTTATTTATATTTTAAATTAGATTTTATTTTTATATTTTCAATATTAATTGAGTAACAGTTTTTATTTTCAGTTTTAATAATTTTAATACTTTAACCTATTTTAATTCAGTTAGCATTTATTCATATTTTGATTCTGATTGTATTTTTATCATTTTAATTTTAATTTTCTTTTGTTTTAGTAATTTTGTCATTTATAGTAAAAATTGTATTTTTTTAATGTCTGTTTAGCTTTAATTAATTTTTATTTTAATCTTAGTTTTAAAAATGTAATACCTAAATGTATTTTATTTTATTTAAAATTTTAATACCTAAACGTTTTTTTTAACAATAACTAAAGTAAAATGTTAACAACAGTTTCATATTTATAATGTAATACATTGCTTTTTTATTTTATTATTATTTGGGTATTATTTATATACAGTTGTAGTATTTATTCATATTTTCAATTAGCTTTTATTTTTTATATTTTCAATTTTAATTTTATATTGTTTTAGTAATTTTGTCATTTATAATAGTTTTTTAATCCCATTAATTAATTTTTATTGCAGTTTTAGTTTTAATAATTTTTAATACTTTAACTTATTTTATATCATTTATCTAATTTTTTGTTTTTTAAGTTAACGTTTTTTAACAATACCTAAAGTAAATCATAAACAACATTTTCTATTTATTATGTAATATAACTATACAATACTGTTATTTTTTTTTTACATTTAGTTTTTTATTTTATCATTTGAGTATTATTTAGGAACTGTTGTAGTATTTAATCATATTTTGAATAAGTTTTTATTTTTATATTTTCAATTCTCATTTTATTTTGTTGGTAATTGGTAATTTTGTCATTTATAATGTGTATATGTGTGTGTGTTTTTTTTAAATATCTTTTTAGCTTTATGTTAGTATTTTTTTTAATTATTATTATTTTACAGCTTTTTGTTGGGGTATCATTTCCATCACAACCAATAAGAAGTGTAAACATATTATGTATTTGTGTGTATTTAGAATAGATGGAATAATACATAAGAAAGGTAGACACAGGATTCTCCCATTTTGTGCCAAAAAATGTTTAAAATGTCATTTCCAGCCCAGAATATTCATCAATCAAATATTCATAGTTGAAGAAGCATCCAAATTAGTATAGGTATTCAAGGAATTGCCTCTGAAACAAGACAGCTGCTTAAAATGGAAGGTAAAATGAAGTGCATCCAAATTTACATTTCATGATGTGTATTTCTTACGTGAAAATATAAAAGGGCAGAAAGCAAAAAAGGCGTAAGACAAATACTGCAGAAATAATTGAAACTGCCACGCTTCTCACAAAAAACCTCCTTGCCTATAACATGAAAGCATTTTCTCACAGTGCATTTACTGCCTTTAATGTCCCTGACATGCCAAATAATTCTCAATATGACTGCATATGTGCCTATACATGGGCTAAAGCATCTGCAGCCTGCAGAGATGGTTTTTCAGATGGCCTCCTAGTCGGTTTTATATAAGGCTAGAGATTACCTCTGCTGTGATTGAAAAAATAAGAAACGTGAACAGTCACGTAAGGAATAGGAAACAAAAATGGCTTTTTTTGTGGCTGTGTGGGGGATGGCTTTTGTTAAAACCCGTCGGCGAGACCGCAGCGTGTGTTTGATTTTTCTATATATGTGTTCTCTGTTTACCTTTTCCACCTAAAGCCCTGCAAACTGGTTTCTGCCTCCCATAAACCGTATTCTAACAGCCCCAGCACGTCATCGTGAGTCTGCTCTGTGAGGAAATGTAATCCATTTGGAGGTGACAATGAATAAGAGAGAAAAACTTGTTTGAGGTAAAACGTATGAATCATAGAAACGCCTATTCACAGCCTTTCTTAAAGCTGCAATTATGATTAATACGGAGTAATTTCATTCTCCTTGGTGGTCTTCTTGAATGCCCATCGTGACTAATACACAAGTCCCATTTACATTGTTTAAAACGAATTGAGGCTGGGCTTCAGTGAATGGACGGCGACTGCTGCGTAATTACTGTATAGCACATAATTTTCCTTGATAACAATACATCTGTTTGTTAGAAAGCGTTTGATTAATACGTCTGTTTTTTATATTACAATTTTTAGAAATGCGTTTACGTAACGATTGCTGTTGTTAAAAATCTGATCACTTTAATCAGAAGCTTGTTAAACTGTTTAGCAATTATGCTTTATTTTTTAATATGAAGAACAGAGATGACGGATCGGTTTCACATAGGGCCGTTCCGTGTAAACTCAACCAGAGGCTCAAATTTTTATTTTAAATAAAGAAGAAAGCCAAAATATTAAATGTCATGCATGTGTATTTGCTGAGTAATCCACTATTTTGTAGAGGGTGTCAAAATGACCGTTTTCACCTGAAATTTGGAGCCAGATTGCAGAGGTGTAAAAAAATGACTTCAGGAAGCTGGCAGCATCATTATGCTATTTTGGTAGCTCTGTTAGTAAAATCTCTTGACTTTAGCAATCTTTGTTGCATTAATGGTGACCATTCAAAAATGGTGAAAAAGCACTTTTCAAGTTTCATCTTCAAAATTTGCATGCCTGTAACTCAAGAAGTATTACAGATATCTTAATGCCCTTTTAGATATTGGGTCTTAAAGGAGAAGTCCACTTCTGAAACAAAGATTCACGTATAATGTACTCACCCCCTTGTCATCCAAGATGTTCATGTCTTTCTTTCTTCAGTCGTGAAGAAATGATGTTTTTTGAGGAAAACATTTCAGCATTTTTCTCCGTATAATGGACTGATATGATGCCCCGATTTTGAACTTTCAAAATGCAGTTTAAATGCGGCTTCAACGATCCCAAATGTGGTTGTAAAAGATCCCAGCTGAGGAAGAAGGGTCTTATCTAGCATAACGATCGGTTATTTTACTAAATTTATATCAAAAAGTTTAAACTGGCAAGGCACACAGCCTCGTCACTTTTACACAGTTTGAAAGCGGTTAAAATGAAAATAAACAAGTGTACGTTGTGAGGGAATAACTTGTAGAGATCTGCCAGAAGAAGCAGTCATTATGAACAGCTGATTTGTACACTACATCATAATTCACAAATGGAAAAATCAAATAAATCCGGGCCAATTTGTGTTCACAATGCACGTTTTTAGCGAACTGTACCTTTAGCCGAAAGCGAACAGTACACAGACCACCTCCCGAGATGGTCTCGGTTCAGTTTGCTTCGAAGGGGTCTGAGATCGTTTGGAGTGTTCACATATGGGCCAAATATCATGCGAACTACGCTCAGACCCCTGTAAAGGACCAAGTGTGAAAACACCCTTAGTCTTTGTGCGTTAGCTTTGTAAACACTACGTCTGTTCCGCGTGACCTTTCGACATGATTCAATAGTCGATCGTTTCGTTAAAATGGCCGATCGTTTCGCTAGATAAGACCCTTCTTCCTCGGCTGGCGTCGTTTAGAGCCCATTGAAGCTGCATTTAAACTACATTTTGGAAGTCCTGAAATGTTTTCCTCAAAAACCATAATTTCTTCACGACTGAAGACATGAACATCTTGGATGACAAGGGGGTGAGTAAATGATTTGAAAATTGTTGTTCTGGAAGTGGACTTCTCCTTTAAAGTGTACACGTTTTCAGGGGTCAAAAACCAAATGTGGGTCACTTTGCATAAAGATGATATTAGTTTTTTGGTAACACTTTACAATACGTGTGCACAAATATGCATTAATTCATGCTTAATTAATGCACAGATAATCACGAGTTAATGTATAATTCATGAAGAACTAAACCATTTTTTAATGATTACTACATCAGCAACAAATGAACATTCTATATGATTCATAGATTAAGTAATCAATAAATTGTTATTAGTTAAATGTGTCATAATGTATTATTTTTCTAATAACTTATTTTATTAACTAATTATGTAAATTCATATGTTAATTACCACAGTGGTCAAAGCTATGTACTTCAACTTCCAGCTGTCTGCTTTAAATACTAGCTAATGATTTGCAAATGTATCATTATGTTGTGAATTTACTTGTTGAGGCTAATTCTAACTAATTCTAAATCTATAACCAAAATGACATATTACTTAACAATTAGTTAATAGCTCTGTGCCTCAACAAGTAAGGTCATAACATAATGATATCTTTGCAAATCATTAGCTAATGATTAATTAAAGCAGAAAACTGGAAGATGAAATGCATGACTTCAACCCATTGTGGTAATTAACACGTGAATTTACACTATTAGTTAATAAAATAAGTTATTAGGTAATTAATACATTATGCCACATTTAACTAACAACAATTTGTTGATTACTTAATCTATGAATCATATAGAATGTTCATTTGTTGCTGATGAAGTAATTATTATTAAATGGTTTAGTTCTTCATGAATTATACATTAACTCGTGATTATCTGTGCATTAGTTAAGCATGAATTAATGCATATGTGTGCACCCGTATTGTAAAGTGTTACCAGTTTTTTTTTAAAAAAGAGGAAGGTCTGAAGAGAAATAGTGTTGAAACTAGAAAGGTATATCATTTACTTCTGTCAAAACAATGGCATTGAACATACCCGTTTGAGTTCCATAAATATCCTTTTTCCAAAGTTTGTATGCCTGTTACTCAAAAGCTAATAAAGGCATCTTAATGCATTTTTAGATTTTGGGTACATAACAATTTTTCCTTTTGGCATCTTCATTTGGCCCTGTTTGGTTTAGTTCCAGAGATACTTCAATTTCAGTATGGCTCCAGAAGTAAATTGCTTAATTGTACACATTTTCAGTGGCCAAAAACCAAATGTGGGCCACTTCACATAAAGCTGATACTTATTTTTTTGTAAAAGAGGAAGGTCTGAAGACAAATAATGTTGAAACTAGAAAGGTATCTCATTTCCTCCTATCAAAACAACGGCATTGAACATACCTGAATGAGTGGCATTAATATTCTTTTTCCAAAGTTTTGTGTTCTTGTACCTCAAGCAGTGTTAAAGATATTTCAATATTATTTTAGATTCTAGTGCTTAAACTGTCTTTTGAAATTGTCATTTTCTAGGTCCTGTATCATTCAGTCCCAGATATGATGATCTAATCTGAGCTTCATATTCAGATTGTTGAATATTACCAAATTTCAGTGGCTGAAAACCAAATGTTGTTCACTTTGCAAGCAGCTGATACTCATTTTATTTAAAAATATGTTGAAACTGTAATTTGGCTGCAAATCTCAGGTGAATATTGTCATTTTGACCCCCTCAGCAAAATAGTGGATTATTTAGTAAACGTCCATCTCATTTAATATTTTTACTTTCATAATTTTTTTTTTTTTTTTTTACTTTTAATATTTTTACTATACATGTTTATCTTTTATCAAACTGACACAATCAAACATTTGAGCTGGGGAAATTCTGAAATTTGGTTGATTTGACACAAAATGACCCTATAGTGTTTCATATAAAGCATTTTCTAGAACATTTTTTTAGTCATTTACTGTATAAACAGGTTGTTCTGGCTGCATTAAATATCAGCGCTCTGTAATAATTACAAATAAAAAATAATTGAAAGAAAATAAAAATAATTAAAAAGACATCAAAACATTATTCTTCAATTATTCTTTTTTTTTTTTAAACAAAATGTACAAGTAATATTAATGATAATGTGAGATAGGAAAACATTTCTGGGCTAATTAAACATAAACATATAAATATAAACACCGACACACACGCTAACTAAAAGACCTTGAGAAAAACAAGTTTTAAATACACAGTCAGGATCCACAAAGAAATTACTTCTGGGTGCAATGACACTGGAGCACATTGGCATATGCAAGCAATAGTTCTTTTCAGTTGGATACAAATGGACATTTCCATTACGCCGGATGTGCTAATATAACATTACTGCAACGCTGTAAACTATAAGTCTGTGGAAATCAATTAATCACACTTAAACTGTCTGCGAGTATGAGAAGATGTATAAACATAAAGGACAGCGCTAACCTTGAACAGAAAAACTGGGCATTTTTAACCACTGAAAAACATAGGAAAGCTCTTAAGATGTCTGTACTTACCAGAAATAATGGAGGCGAGTCGAAACTCATCAGAAAGATGCATTGGTTCATATGGGGAGGTCTCATACAGTTCTTCTCCTTCAAAGTAACACAAAAAACATAGAAATATTAGACATTAGCATTGTTTGGGTTATACAAGAATATAATGTCCTGGTTAGGACAGGGCGTATGGGTTACTTAATAAGTATTTTTTTCAAATACATCTCCATCTTGCAAAGGTTACATGGATAAATAGAAATTCTTAATTCTTTATGGCCAGACTCTTATAAACTCTAACACTGTTTCAAGTACACGCTCTCTCTAGAATTACAGCTCAGCAGTCTTTTGTCCAGATTTGTACTGGCCAGCAATCACAAATGAGCTCCCCAGTGTTGCATCCCATTGGTTGTATCCAAAAAAAGTCTGCTGTTTTCTAATCCAGGGCTTTGAGCTGGAGCCCACAAAGAAGTGCAACCAATCTGCTAACTGGTCCCAGCAGAGGCGCCGCTATAACAATGAAAGCTGTGACACTAGACCTTCAACAGACTGATGTGAGGCTCTCAAATGAAGACTTCCAGCTGTCTGGCTCTTTAATATCTTCCTTTGAGACCCATAGAAAAAGTTTGTGTTGGGTGGTTAGCACAAATTCTCCAGACACATTAACACATGGTGCTCGTTTGGGAAACGCACGACTGAATGCGCCCTGTGTACCAATTCTAGCAGTCTGCTTCTAATTTGGAGGGATTCAAGCTGATCATTAAATAGATAGTTCAGTCAAAAATGAAAATTCCGCCATTATTTACTAACCTTCATGGCATTCCAAACTTACGATGTTCTTTCTGCTGTACAAACATAAAAATACGATATTTTAAAGAATGTTGGTAACCAGGGCTGTCGCTAGTGGAAAGAAAGGTGGTGAAGACTGCCTGAGGCTATGTCTTAAAGGAATAGTTCACCTAAAAATGATTACCTCATGATTTATTCACCCTCAGACCATCCTTAGGTGTATATGACTTCCTTCTTTCAGACAAATACAATCAGAGTTATATTAAAAAAAATGTCCTGGCTCTTCCAAGCTTTATAATGGAAGTGAATGGGTGTTGAGATTCAAAAGTCCAATAAAGAGCATCCATCCATCATAAAAAGTACTTCATATGGCTCTGGGGGGTTAATAAAGGCCTTCTGAAGTGAATCGATGTGTTTGTGTAAGAAAAATGTCCATGTTTAAATAGATATTTTTTTCTTATTGGAATCAAAAACTAAGAATTGATATGATTTAGGGCTTGATCGACCAAAAATGTATTAGTCACAGAAAAAAAAATAGACAGGAAGTGACAGACAGATCGTTAACGACTGGTCTATGTGGTATAGTACATCGGACAGGACATCCAAATGCTCATCATTCACCGACTTCAAATATGGCTTTACATCTGAAATATGTAAGTAGTAGCAACTTTACTTGGCTGCTCAATCTAACGTTAGCCTGGAAAAATGTGCGCTATTGAAGTGTCTGTGTGGAGTGTGGAAGCTGAATAGCAGCGCGCTCACTACATGACAGATGGAGGCGCCGGTGCGGTCGCTTGCTCTTAAAATACCCTGTCATTTTTGCTCATACAAATAAGAGTAATACATCTTTGGAATGTGTAAAGAGTCTATGTTTATTTGTGTGCACTCATAACAACAAAACATTGCTCTTTTGTAAAATAAAGCAAACAGGATGCACTTTCTGTCTTCTCGGTCTCTGTGAACTTGAGCATGAATCTTCGAAACTCAGTGTATACTCATCTTACAAACATGAAAAATATAGGCTAGCAATAGAGAGTGAAATTTTAAATAAACCAATTCTAATAGAAACCAAATATTCTCAGATTCTACAATCTGTATGAAACATGTAGGCGCATCCACTACTACGGAGATGATGAGCCAGTGTCGCCAAAAACAAAGAAAGCACTATCAATAAATTATCAAAACGTTAATGCAGTCTCCTTGCTGTTTTTCCCTGAAACATTCATACTTATTATATCTGCCGGGTGCGCTGTGGCAAGCTTTTTTTGTTTGCGCTTGAGCGCTCATTAGGCTGTGCAGGCAATTAAAAGCTCATTATTATGATTTATATGGTTTATTAAATGTGCGACTAATAGTCGACTAATCCTTAAAATGAACGACTAGAAAAACTTTAGTTATTCAAAATTTTTTCTTTTGTGCCCCACAGAAGAAAGACATTTGTACAGGTTAGGAACAACTCAGGGCTGAGTAAATGATGACAGATTTTTTATTTTCAGGTGAACTATCCCTTTAAAGAGAGAGTTCACACCAAAAAATAAATTAATTAATTTACTTGCTCTCATGTAGTTCCAAACTTATATGACTTTCTACTGTGGAAAGCAAAAGTTTTTTTTTTTTTTTCCTCCCATTCATTGTACAGTATGGATACTAACAAAAGAAAAAAAACTTTTAAAACTGAATATATTTTAATGCATTTCGAATATATATTTTATAATATAGTATAATATAATATAGTGGGGGTGCAAAATCTTGTAAAGTTTCCAGATATTTTCCACCCCTTTGCAACCTTATAATAATATAATATTTCAGTATATAATATTGATTTATGTTGCTTGGAAAAAAAATAATTAGGGCTATTGATTAATTTGGTGTGATTAAATAATGCTATTATTCATGCAATTTCATATTTCAAGGATTTAGAGCAAAATATTCAGTATTTGAGAAAAAAAAACTGCCAGCATTTTTGATCATTTTCAAAAAATGTTCTTAGTCCCCAGAATATTTTATTTTATATGAATATCTGAACATGCAATATGCAATAAAGAACAAAGTAAATAAATATGATTTTAAAAAATCAGTTATAAAAAAAAATACAGAAAGCTGTGAAATTCCATCAATTGCGGCAATATATTAAAACATATTTAAAAAAAAAAAAGAAGAAAAATTCCAGACATTTTCCACCCCTTTGCAACCCTGTAATATAATAATATAATATTTTTTATTTACAGTTTACTTATGGGCTATTGATTAAATACGTTAATTTGGTGTGATTAATTAAAATTAATGCAATTAGTTTCATATTTAGAGCATTTAAAAAAAATATGTATTTTAATTTTCAAAAGAAAAAGTTGCCAACATTTTTGAACATTTTCACAAATTTTTCATGGTCCCCTGAATATTTTGTTATATGAATATCTGAACATGCAATATTCAATAAAGAACAATGTGTGTGAGTTAATAAATAAATAAATACATAAATAATTTCAATTTCAAATATATATTTTTGTATTACACAGAAGAAAGTAAGTCATACGGGTTTAAAAGGACATGAGGGTTAGTAAAAGACGACAACATTTATTAGTGAGCTATCCCTTTAAATTTGACTTCTCAGTGAGTTTGGATCAGTTTTCCAGTAAAACTGGGTTTTAATTAGTATCTTTTGAAAGATGGATGAAGATGAAGGTCACATCAGTCACAGATTCGCTTAGTCCAGCTGTAAATAATGACTTGTGTGCATTGGCTAGGTTTAGCTACCATATGCCAGTCACAGCTCCACACCGTGCTGCCAGGTGCTCCCGTCACCCTATGATGCTTCTCAACATCATCATCATCCCCAGCTTGCGTGTCCCTATTCCCAGCCCAATGGGCTCAGAGGGCCCTTTGGTCTCGGCAGTGTCTTTGTGCGCACCCCAAATGTTCCTCTGGCTGGGAATTCTTTTATGGGATCATCCTGGATCAAGAATTTATCTGCTGTGTCACTGTAGCTCTCCGCTATCCGCCTCCCAGCTCTGCTGCTGCTGTGTGGCCACCTTTATGTTCTGTTCCTCAATGAGTTAATCCTGCACACACGGCCTTAATCTCTGCCGTAGCAGCCCGGGGAAAATATTGCGAACTTCCAGAGGGGGAACCGCTTGTGGCATAAAATAAGTGGGCCCATGAATCTCGGAATAGAGGCGTTTGTCCCCGTCACATTTGTGGAGTGTACTAGGCATGTATTTAGCATAAATTAGGTGAGTGTAATCTTCAAAACTCGATCCTGCTGAGAGTTTTCAGCAGGGCATTACAGAGCACAGATGCTGACATGATAAATGCAAAAGAGCGCTTATTGGCCACGAGTTACTCAAGTAAGCAGATTTAACAATTCAGAGAACACAAGCGTACGCTGACATCGTCCTTGCCGCTGACTTTGTCCGTTGCACTGGTAAAAATTGCTGTGACTTGAAGAGTTCAACAGATGGAGAGCGTTCCCAAGATACCGAAATTAGACTCGGCATTGGGATGCTGGAAAGATTTCAAATGCACAAACTGCCATATTTTACAATTGCCAGTCGTACAATTGACCTATCAGGATATTTACTGGCACTAGTGAGGAGTTTATAATGAATTGTGTCTAAAATGGATTAAAAAAAGAGAAAAATGCCCTTCAATCATCAAAAATGACTTTGCAGACATAGGAAAATGATGTCATGATTGGCTGATGTGCTCACGATCCCAAACCTTTTGCTTGTTTCTATCCTGAGGGCAGCAGATCTAAAAACATCTAACTAAGTTTCATGTTTTGAACAGCCCTTCAAAACGAATCAAGAACTGCTCAGAACATTTACCATCTATGGGACCTTCCTATTGCACAAAAGGTGATTTAGATTATTAAAATGTTCTTCACAGTAAGAAAATGGCTCTTTTTTTTTGTCTCTTTCTCTGCCAGTGTTAAAAAAAAAAGCCAGCTTTTTTGATCATTTTTACAAAATAGTCCCCATGATATTTTGTGGTATGAATATTAGTGGTGAAAGTCTTTTGGTACCTCTTCGGGTCATGATTCAATTAAAAATTGATTCACGGTTTTTCCATTTTTAATCACGATTCACAATTTTTCATTCAATTTTGTGTGCACACCGGACATCAAATGCACCAGCATTTTAATTAACTCAAAAAATCAGTGTTTTCTATTAAGTAGTAACTTCCTAATAAATCTTCCTAATAAATTAAAAATATTTTACACTTCCCATTAGGGATGTGTCCGAATCCGATCATACCATGTTTAGAAAGGGAATTATGTACTGTGAAGCCCCTAAATACGAGAAAAAATGGTATGAGGGAGCCATTATCAATATGCGAGTGCATTGAAATCGCGTTTGAATGTGCGCTTGCGTTTTACTTTCACTTTCAAGATTTGTGATCACACAGAGCGGCAGTAGGCCTACTTACCACATATTTCATCAATGTTTAGAATCTGGAAATCATTCACCATTGTCCTATCAGTCATTTCTCTTTACTCTATTTATGTGGTAAGTGAAATATATATTATTTTAAATACATATATATTATTGATTCACTATTTGGGCACTTCCCTACTTCCCATAATAACAAAAGATCAATAATTAATATAAAACACTTGTCATCACTAAAAAAAGGGGCAGGATGTATTTGTTTTTCCTCCTCCATTGCTGTTGCTGTTTTGTTCCGACAACATCATGCTATTATTAATGTTATATTAACTAGAAAATTGATTTTTGAAATTTGTGAATTGATGCAAATCACTAGAAGACTGAATCACGATTAATATGTGAATTAATGTTTTCCCCACCCCTACTGAATGGCTGAACATGCAACATGCAATAAAGAACTGAATGAATGAACGAATGAATGAATGAATATAGCTGTAACAGTGAAAATACAGAAACCTGGAAAATCCCATTAAAGGTGGTAATATATATATTATATTATATTATATAGTGGGGTTGCAAAGGGGAAAACTTTCTGTTTCCATAAATAAATAATGTTTCCAGATATTTTCCACCCCTTTGCAACCCTAAATTTAATATAATAATATTATATTTTTGATTTATGTTGCTTGGGAAAAAAACTAATTAGGGCTATCGATTAAACATGTTAATTTGGTGTGATTAATTAATGCAATTAGTTTCGTATTTTGAGGATTTAGAGCATTTTTTAAAAAAATGTCAATATTCAAAATATTCTGTATTTAAAAAAAAAAAAAAAAACTTGCCAGCATTTTTGATCATTTTCACAAATTTTTCTTGTTTGTCATTTTGTTATATGAATATCTTAACATGCAATATGCAATAAAGAACAGAGTGTGTGAGTGAATAAATAAATACATAAATAAATATAGCCGTAACAGTGAAAATACAGAAAGCTGGTAAATTCTATAAAAGGTGGCAATATATTTATAATATAATATAATATAAAGCTTTCAGTTTCCAAAAAAAATAAATAAATAAAAATAAAAATTCTGGTAAAATTTCCAGACATTTTCCACCCCTTTGCGACCCTATATAAAATATAACAATGTAATGACTAAAAAATAAATAATGATTAAATATTGCAATATTAAAAAAAAAAAAAAAAAAAAAACAAATTCCAGAATTTTTGATCATTTTCACAAATGTTTTATGGTCCCCAGAATATTTTGTTATATGAATATCTAAACATGCAATATGCAAAAAAAAACAACAAAAAAAAAGAGTGAGTGACTGAATGAATGAATGAATGAATGAATGAATAAATACAAACAAATAAATAAATAAATATAGCTGTAACAATATAATATAATATAATATAATATCATACAATATCATACAATATCATATAATGGGGTTGCAAAGGGAAGGAAAGCTTTCTGTTTCCAAAAAAAAAAAAAAAAAAGTCTTGTAAAGTTTCTGCGTTACAATATAATATATGTTTTTGATTTATTTTGCTTTGGGGTGGAAAAAGAATTAGGGCTGCTGATTAAACACATTAATTTGGTGTGATTAATTAATGCAATTAGTTTCATATTTGGAGGATTTAGAGCATTTTTAAAATCTATATATATTTCCATATTCAAAATAAAAAAAAAATACTAAACTAATTCTCATATAAAACAGTAATGACTAAAGGTAGAGGTAATTCTTCAGCACAAATTGGTATTTGATTAACTTGTGATTAATTAGATTAATTGGCACATCATGTAATTAATTCGATAAAAAATGTAATTGCTTGACAGCCCTAATCAGAATACATTGAATGCTTCTGAATGGAGAAAGATGAACTAACAGAGCACTTAACCTGCCAAACTTAACCTGACCTTGAAAAAAAAAAACCTGATTTATACCCTTCTATGGTCTACAGTCAGTTCTATAGTTATATTATGTGCATGGCAGAAAACAGATTCAACAAGGCCGTGGGTTTTCATAGTAACCGAGCTGAATATTAAGTTTGCTCGAATGGATACAAGTCAGCAGACATGAGTCAGAAAAGCTACCAAGCCAGCTTGATTAAAGTGTGCCATTACATTTTACACTGTCTTTGTGTCACCACTTTTAATTACCTCTGACAATAAAAGTTGGCATAATTTCTAATTAACCTCTCCGTCGTAAGAACGCACTCGGTGCTTTCTTCTTGTAAGCCAGGGCCTTTGTTAGAGAAACATCTTCAATGGCATATTTCAGACTCGCTCTGGGAGCACGACTTTCAGATAAAGACTGTCCCTGTCTCTGGATTTCAACAGCCCGTGTCTTCTCCTCATGGAGGCGTAGATGTAACGGCATTGAAAAATCCTCTCATCAGCCTATGGATTTATCCTCCTCTTACATTAAAGTTTAACTGTGAAGATGTGTAAAGAAACTGTGTTTCCCAGCCACAGCCTGATCACTAAGACTCAAAAACCCCTTCATCCACACCACACCACACATCTGTTCCTTTTTGCCTCATACACTGTAAAACTGGACTTGCTTTAGCATTACCATTAATATGATTAAAATCGACATTATTGTGATGATAATCTTTTGTTTGTTTTTGTTTAAAACTTTTATTATTTATTTGTTTTGAAATATTTTATAATATGATATGATAATCTTTATTTAAATCTTTTATGTGATGATCATGATCTATCTATATATCTATCTATCTATCATCTATATCTTATAATTATGAATCATTTGCAGTATTCCTCATTTTTAAGTCAATTTGAATAAAAGCATCTGCTAAATAAATAAATTTAAATCTATAATTTATTTATTACAAATAAAAAATATTACAAATTATTTTCTGATGATGATAATGATAAGCATAAATACATGATAATAATAAATAGAATAATGTTTACTTTTTTTACTTTGAATCTTTTGTATGATTTAAAGTAATTAATATATTTATTGTTATGATTTAATTTTATCATCTATCTATCTATCTATCTATCTATCTATCTATCTATCTATCTATCTATCTATCTATCTATCTATCTATCTATCTCTTTATTTAAATATTTTATTAGAGATTTGTTTTAAATTAAAAAAATTCTATATATATATATATATATATATATATATATTATAATAAGTTTTAATTATGAATTGCTTGAATAATCCTTTTAATATTTTAATAATAATAATAATAAATAAATAATAATGTTAACTTATTTTTAAACTTATTATGTAAAAATATTTTCAGAATGACATGATGATTATTTCTTAATTTATGTATTAGTTATTCAGTTATTCACTATAGTTCTTTTTGATATATAAATGTATAATTTGTATTATTTATTTTAATATATTTAATTTATTATATTGATTTTAAGTCATTTAATAATAATAATAATAATTATTATTATTATTATTATTATTATTTATATTTTTTTAATAATGACATGATAATGGCAATATAATTTTATTTATTAATTCATTCATTCATACATAAATCATTATTTTTTTAATGTATCTTTAATGTAAAATACTATCTATATTTTATTAGTTACAGTTTTTTTAAACCATTTTTTAGTATTATAAGGTATAATTATGAATTGTTTGAATAAGTCTTTTCTATAATTTAATAAACCTTTTAATATAATAATAATAATAATAGTAATAATAATAATAATAATGTTACCTTTTTAAAATCTTTTTATAATGACAAAATGATTATTTATTTATTTATTAGTTAGTTATTCAGAACTATAATTCATTTATTTTTGTGTTTTTATAAAAAGTTATATATTTTTATTTTTATTATTTATTTTAATATATTTTATTTATTGCATTATTAGATTTTTAAGCAATTTAATAATAATAAAAATAATAATAATACATTTATTTTAATTTTTTTATAATGACATAATAATGGCAGTATCATATATTCATTCATTCATTTATTCATACATAAATCATTATTTTTTTATCTATCTATCTATCTATCTATCTATCTATCTATCTATCTATCTATCTATCATCTGTCTATCTATCATCTATCTTTCTATTTATTTATTTTTTTTATTTTACTGTTATTTTTTATAATATGATTTTTCTAAAATTGTTAATTAACATTTCAAATGCATTCATGACAAAAAAAGAAATAATCAAATGGATCAATAACCTCAAAACTGTTTGGATGGAATAAATCTCCCAAATATTGATGTTTGACGAAAAGTCAAAATTATTAGAAACATAACCATTCAATAAATGCACTGAGACTCAGTGACATCAACAGCTAAGAGCAAAACTTGAAAGTGGCGGCATATTTTTATTCTAGAACATTTAGTGCGTCAGTTCTTACACCAACTCATCTGATGTCTAATAAGGGCTCTTGAGTAAACCGCAGTTCGTGATGTACTTACTTTCCAAATATACACGTGATGCCGCAACTTATTATAAGCCACAAAACTCTATTATACTTCCTTATGGCATTGCGAAAAACAGTAACCGTCATTAGGAAAATGTGTCCCTGCCATGATTTTTAGCAAAGAATCCATTAGTCAGATCCATTATTGAGAAGCACCAGGACCTGATTGAATAAAACATTTCTGAGCTTTTGAAACCTTACAATGAATAATTACTGCCAGAACATGCACTCTGATTAGATTTTATGCAAAAAAGGCGAAGTTGCATTTAGCATGCCTTGTATTTGTGCGCTCGAACAAGCTAACCAGATTCTAGACGATCAGGCGGATGTGTATGACGGGTGTCTGTCACAAGCAGCACGAGGGTCTCTGTGGTGTTCAACGTAAGTGGTTGTGCTTATATGAGCCTGATCTATTATTATCACTATCAGAACTGGTTCAGTCTAGCTGAGCATGGCTCTGTCACCGCGTTTCTTTTCTCTTGCCACCCCCAGATATGAACCGAACCAGTCAGCAGTAATCAGAACAACAACAACAACAACAACGCTGTTCAGAAAGAGACTTCGGGGGATGCTTTTGAAATTGCTTTCTTCTTTTAAAATCAATTAGACCACACAAATTCCCTGCTTGAACAAATCTGGTAAAGGACAACTTGTAATGTCGGTGTGAACTCGTTTGTATTCGTGCATAAAGTCTACAAGTACATTTTTGTATGTTTGGAGAACTGAAATGTACAATATCAACATTTTGACCGCATTTACATTCTTGTTACAATCTTTTCTAGTCTACTAAAGGCTAATTGGGGCTAGAGGAAACTTTTGGAGTTCAATACTCAGACTCATTTATCAGCAAATGAGGAGAAACTTTTGTCTAAGAAGGACCGTTTTAATGATACATTTATTTATAAATGGAATTATATGAATCCACACTTTGTATGGGTGAATTTAATTAGCATCACAGCTTTAATTATCATCACAGCAAGTGTAAAATATATTGAGTGAAACATCTACTTTGTGGTGTAATATTGATACACATTAGACTCTTTTACTCTGTGTGTGTGTCATAGTACCGTCATATTTGTTCTGTTTTTTGTTTTTTTATTTTTTATTTTTTAGAAATGTTATTTGTTATTTTTTTTAGAAATGTTATGTAAATAAACTATAAATTAATTTTAAGCAACTTCATATTATTTAATAATTCAAATATAATTACAATATGATTTAGTGTAACTGAATAATATAACTATTCAAAATTGCATTTTATATACTGTATACACAGCATAATTATTTTAAGTATATTAAATGCTTGTATTGCATGTGTTTGTATTCTGTGTAATATAAATATTTAATTATTCTCTGTAATAACATAAATATTTAATATTTAAATATGTATATTTTTATATATACATGCACATACACATTTAGTTATATTGACAATTATTTAAAATAATTTATTTTTTATTATTTAAAATCTTGTTAGCAACAACAACAATGTATATACAAAAACATCAATATTATTAACCTCAAACAGTATGTACTGAAGTATTTCATATTAAAAAATATTTAATATTTCAATCATTTTGCAATAATTTTATATATATATACACACACACACATTTAGTTAAATGTACAATTATTTAAAATTATTTATTTTTTATATAAAATCTTGTCAACAACAACAACAACAACAACAATAATAATAATAATAATAATAATAATAATGTATATACAAAAACATCAATATTATTAACCTCAAACAATATGTACTGAAATATTTATTTTTAATAAATATTTAATTTGTAAATATATATTACAATAATTATTTATGCAAACACATATTTAGTTACACGTACAATTATTTGAAATTATTTAATTTTTGTATTATTTGAAATCTTTTTAACAGCATTATTATTATTATTATTATTATTATTGTTGTTGTTGTTGTTGTTGTTGTTTATACAAAAACATAAATATTAACCTCAGATGACATGTGCCTAAATTTTTCACATTTAATAAATATTTAATATGTAAACATATTTACATATATATAAATAGACACACAAACATATTTAGTTACATGTACAATTATTTGAAATCATTTAATGTGTATTATTTAAAATCTTGTTAACAACAATAATAATAATAATACATTTAAATATATTTACAGTAATTATACACACACATATTTAGTTAGTTACTTACTGCAATTATCTGAAATTATTTCATTTTTTATTATTTAAAAATAATAAGTATTATTGTTATTATATTCTTGTTAATAATAATGATAATAATAATAATAATAATGCACAAAAAAGTATACACAACATAACTATTGTTCGCTTCAAATATGTACGTAAAGATGTTTTTGTGTAGAGGTATGGACTAATACATACAATTTACATGTAAAAAATATGTATGCTAGAATATTAAAAACTATATAATCATCACAAATCATTAATGTCTCAACAATGTCTTATTGTTGTCTTAGTTCTTATGGATTTCTAAAGCAATGAGGGTCACATCAGTTGATCTACATGCCATCGAAAGTGATTCAGTTTTGCGCGTTTAATTTCGCACGGGTTGAGTAATTGAATATTCAAGGCCAAGTAAGATGCTGGAGGTTGGCTCGATGAGAAATGGTTCGTTACGGTAAGATTTATTATGAAAACATCTCCGAAGAGTCTGGAGACAGTTATTATCTTATTTTCAGGAGGAGGTAGGGCTTACGTTTCCCCCATGTTGTGCCTGGTGGGAATCAAAGGATGCAATTAGCAAACAAAGAACAACTGCTGATACATTGCCTCCATGGAACAAAGTAAATCTGTTGTGGAGTCTAAGCAGATTCATTAATCCACAAATACCAAATGACTTGGCAGCGGAGGGCCCAGTTTCGCTTCACAATTTGTCAGGTGCACAATAGCTAATGAATTCTGCCCTTTTCCCATCCTCATATCTACATGCTTGTTTAATTAAAGCTTTGAGAAAGGCTGGACTACACTGATATTTGATTAAGCATGCTGTTTAAAACCTGCACCTCCATTGCGCTGAAATCCTGGACTATCTGGTGTACTTTGCTAATTATCTTCAATCAATTTAGCTCATAAAACGTCGCTTGGTTAATGCTAATCTTCCGATAAGCCGAAGGAATGTAATTAGTACCGAATCAGCATAAGTAAAGCTGGTAAATTCATAATGATGGTCTGTTATTTAATATATATTTATTTTCTGACTCATTGACTGCTGAGATGGGGTTGCTCATGTATCATTATCATTCACAGAGAACGTTGCTAAAATTAGGGCTTTACTGGGACATTATGACAAAATGTCAATATTTTGATTACCAATATAATTATGTACTGACATACTCATGAATGCAAAGCGCCTCTGGGACTGCATATTTAGTTAACAGGAATACATTTACTTTAATTATCTCAAACAGGACACTTTCAGAATGAAAATGTCTTGATAATTTACTTACCCTCATGTCATCCAAGATGTTCATGTCTTTCTTTCTTCAGTTCAAATGAAATCCAGGATTTTTCTCCATATAGTAGACTTCAACAAGGATCAGTGGGTTGAAGGTCCAAATTGCGGTTTCAATGCAGCTTCAAAAGGCTCTGAACGATCCCAGCTGAGGAATCTAGTGAAATGATCAGTCATTTTTCTCAAAAAACATTTTATATGCTCTCGCACTAGCATGAGTGACTTCACGCATTACATAATCGCGTTGGAAAAGTCACACATGGTTTTAATATGTCAAATATAATTATAATTTTGTTTAGTATAACCAAATATTAAAGAGAGATTTAATTATTTTAAATATATTAAATGTTCGTATTCAATGTAATAATATAAATGTTTAATAATTCTCTGTAAAATAAATGTTATATTTAAATAGATTTAGAATTTATACATATATACACATATTTAGTTATATGTGCAATTATTTTTAATTATTATTTTTTTATTTAAAATCTTAACAGCAACAATGTATATGCAGAAACATAAATATTGTTAACCTCAAACAATATGTACCTAAATATTTAATATTTAATAAATATTTCATATTTAAATATATTTATAATTATATATATACACACACACACACACACACACACACACACACATTTAGTTAGATGTACAATTATTTGAAATTATTTTTTTTTTAATATTTAAAATCTTGTTAACAACAATAATAATGTATAATGTAGTAGTAGTAATAATAATAATAATAATAATAATGCATATTCGAAAACAAATATTATTAACCTAAAACAATGTGTATCAAAATATTTTATATTTAATAAAAAAATAATATTGAAATATATTTACAATAATTATACACACACATTTAGTTATGTGTACAATTTTTTAAAATTTAATATTTTAATTATTTAAAATTTTAACATTATTCTTATTATTATTATTATTATTATTATTATTATGTGTATAGAAAAACATAAATATTATTAACCTCAGACGATGTGTACCTAAATATTTCAAATTATAATAAATAATAATAAATATTTAATATGTAAATATATTTACAATAATTATATATATATATATATATATACACACATGTACAGTTATTGGAAATTATTTTATTTTTATTATTGAAAAATCTTGTCAACAACAATAAGAATAATAATTATTATTATTATTATTACTATTATCATTATTATTATGTATATAAAAACATTAATATTATTAACCTCAAACAATATGTACTTAAATATATGCAGTTCTCCGTCTGTTCAAAAAAGTAGGATAGGGCCAAAAACTACATTTCATTTTCTCCTCCAGCTTCAAAATCGTCAGAAATTGTTGTTTTACCCTTAATTATTATTATTTTTTATTTTTATTTTTTTTGTAAAGGGCGTTTGATTTTCTTTACATGTTTGCTTCGTAAACACTTCTGCCTACATCACGCGCCTTTCCAACGTGATTACATAACCTCCGTGTGAAGTCCAGCTAGTGCAAGATGAGCATTTGTGGTTAAAAAGTATATAAATGTTAATTTTTTTTTTTTTTTTTTTTAGAAAATGACTGATGGTTTCGCTAGTAAGACCCTTCTTCCTCGGCTGGGATCGTGTAGAGCCTTTTGAAGCTGCATTGAAACTGCAATTTGGGCCTTCAACTCATTGATCCCCACTATATGGAGAAAAGTCCTGGAATGTTTCCCTCAAAAACCTTAATTTCTTTGTGACTGAAGAAAGAAAGACATGAACATCTTGGATGGCATGCAATAAACAGTATTGTTATTTTATACGTCAGTGCATTGATAACAGGTAATGTTTTAGCTAATTAACTGCAAACATTGCCATCGCAATGTGACATAAACATTGATGTATGGCACAAATGTTACAAGAACAGCTGTTGACTTTTTCTTCACTTAGAAAATCACTATATAAGATATACTGATATACTATGATTGACTATTTATATTATAAAAGATTGTTGTTTGATTGTTTTCTTCTCAGTTTACATATTTTTAGCACAACAGTCTGCTCATGTGCTTGTATTGGCTTGTATTAAGTGTAATTTCGAGTCTTGTATTACAAAAATTACTTGCAGGCCTAGTTACGTCAGGGGACATTCTGAGTTGCTTTATTTAACGTCTAAAGCCTGCTTATTTAAACTCCAGTATAATGCCCTAATTAACATGGACAGCTATAATGCAAATTTGCATAGGCTCAGGCTAAGGTCATAGGCTGCAGATTTGACTGTAGTTACATAATCGCCTTCAGTGTTTAATGACAGAGATACAGGCAGACTACATGCAAGCAAAAAATGTGTGGTTAAAACTGTCAAAAAATGAAGCTGGAGAGGGTGTAGATTACACGTCATACTCTACATCTGTATTACACAGTGTTTTGCTTATTCTGCTACATTTTATGTTTGTTGGGTTCAGTAAATAAGCTCTAAAGTTTGGGTAAAGTGTCATTTCTTTGATGAAAAAATACAGTAAAAACTGTAATATTGTGACATTTTCAATTTAAAATAACTTTCGTTTGAATATATTTCAAAATGTACTTTATTCTTGATTCAACTGAATTTTCAGAATCATTACTCCAGTCTTTAGTGTCACATGATCCTTCAGAAATCATTCTAATATGCTGATTTGCTGCTCGAGAAACATTTATTATAATGCTACAAACTGTTGTGCTGCTTAATATGTTTTTTTATGATTCTTTGATGAATAGAAAGTTCAAAAGAACAGCATTTACTGAAATGAAATTGTATTTGTAACATTGTGAAAAGTTTTACTTTAATTTTTTGCATCAGTTTTGCTGAATAAAAGTATTCTTTTAAAGAAAAAAAAAAAATCTTTCTGACCCTAAACTTGAATGGTACTGTATATTTATATACAGTTAAGGTCAAAAGTTTGCATACTGTACACCTTGCAGAATCTGCTAAATGTTAATTATTTTAGCAAAATAAGAAGGAACATACAAAATGCATGTTATTTTTTTTATTTAGTACTGACCTGAATAAGATATTTCACAAAAAAAGACATTTGCATATAGGCTGCAAGATAAAATTATATTGAATTTATAAAAATGACCCAGTTCACAAGTTTACATACGCTTGATTTTTAATACTGTTATCACACTGTAAAAAAACAATTTGTTGAGTCAACTTAAAATAATTTTTATACCCGGCTGCCTTAACATTTTAAGTAAAGTCAACTCAAAAAAAAAGTTTATTCAACTTGAAATGTTAAGTTATACTAAGTGACAACTTAGATATTTGAATTGATTCAACTTAAAATTTTAAGGCAGCTGGGTTACTTACCCAACTTTTAAGTTTAACAAACACAAATATCTAAGTTGTCACTTAATACAACTTAAGATTTCAAGTTGACTAAACTTATTTGAGTTGACTGAACTTAAAATTTTAAGGCAGCAGGGTAACAAATTATTTTAAGCTGACTCAACAAATTGTGTTTTTGTTTTTTACAGTGTACCTGAATGATCCACAGCCAAATACACAAAAATGCTGAATAACCAAAGAATTAGCGGGACCTAAAAAATTTTTTATATATAGTAGTAGGCAGTTTAACTGTTCAGGACAGACAAGGGACTCTTGAACAACTACCACTAAAAAAAAACCACACACAGCAGTGGATCATTCAGGTGACAACAAAGTATTAAGAAACAAGTGTGGGAAAACTTTTGAACAAGGTCATTTTTATAAATTCAACTACTATTTAAATTACTATGTAAATGTCTTTTGTGTGAAATATCTTATTCAGGTCAGTACTAAATAAAAATAACATGCATTTTGTATGATCCCTCTTATTTTGGTCAAATAATTTACATTTAGCAAGATGTATGTAAGCTTTTGACTTAAAGTGTATATACAAATACAGGTATATGTATATATCCTGTTTCATGTGGTAATATCAAGATTAACTGTTTTATTCATGAATTATTCAATTTTATTATTTTTAAATTAGGTTACACCAGAAAAAGTAATGTTTTTATAAGACGCAAATGGCCTCCTATAGTAACAACGGCAATTGTCATTTTTCCAGATTCTATTAAAAATTGCAGTGCAGAGGTGCAGTGCTTTTCATAAAAATAACAAATATGCTTAATTATCAAATAATTTAGAATAATTATAACAGTCATTATCTTTCCATTAGCACAAGCCAATCATTACGGCTTGAAATAATCACTTAAATGTTTCTTATTAATGTATTCATTAGTGTTCCTCTACTGACAGTGCAAACAAGTCCTCCAGCTAAAATGAACCTTAGCAAATACAAATACTTGTTATCTGCAATAACAAATCGAAATGATTGTTTAGGGTCACCATGACACCACAGCTCATTTAACATGATGTTTAACATTACAAACTCACAAAATAAACATAAAATCCATTAAAGATGTAGGTGAGTTTGTTTCTTAATGAGAACAGATTTGGAGAAATGTAGAATTACATCACTTGCTCACCAGTGGATCCTCTGCAGTGAATGGGTGCCGTCAGAATGAGAGTCCAAACAGCTGATAAAAACATCACAGTAATCCACATGAAATCCACCAAGACTGCAGTCCATCAATTAACATCTTGTGATTGAAAAGCTGTGTTTGTAAGAAACAAATCCATGATGAAGGTGTCCATAATGCATAATAATGCTTCCTCCAGTGAAAATCTCCTGTTGTCCTCTCACATCAAAATCCACCGATTTAGGACTATTTTCGATTGTAAACGGTGTTTGATCTGTGCATATTTCTCTCCTGATTCAGACAGGATGACACTTCACTGCAAGCTATCTTATGGATACAGAAGGATTTTTATCTGGAAGCAATTAATTGTGGATTATTGTGATGCTGCAAAAGGCCCATTGTTAAGCAAGTAATATAACTATTTTATATATATATATATATATATATATATGTATAATTATTTTATTTTTTTTTTTTCAAATTTGTTATGAAGGAACAAATATTAGATGGCCAAAGGTAAATGGTTGAGCTACACTACCAGTCAAAAGTTTTTGAACAGTAAGATTTTTAATGTTTTTTTAGAGAGATCTCCTCTGCTCACCAAGCCTGCATTTATTTAATCCAAAGTACAGCAAAAACAGTAAAATTTTGAAATATCTTTACTATTTAAAAGAACTGCTTTCTGTTTGAATATATTTTAAAATGTACTTTATTCCTGTGATCAAAGCTAAATTTTCAGCATCATTACTCCAGGCCTATTTGTCTCAAATATTGTTCACAAATCTGTCTAAATCTGTGTTAGTGAGCACTTCTTCTTTGCTGAGATAATCCATCCACCTCACAGGTGTGGCATATCAAGATGCTGATTAGACAGCATGATTATTGCACAGGTGTGACTTAGGATGGCCACAATAAAAGGCCACTCTAAAATGTCCAGTTTTACTGTATTGGGGGGGTCCAGGGGGGTCCGAAAACCAGTCAGTATCTGGTGTGACCACTATTTGCCTCATGCAGTGCAACACATCTCCTTGCATAGAGTTGATCAGGTTATTGATTGTGGCCTGTGGAATGTTGGTCCACTCCTCTTCAATGGCTGGACGAAGTTGCTGGATATTTGCAGAAACTGGAACACGCTGTCATATACGCCGATCAAAGGGTGACATTGTTAGTATGCTGGCCATGCAAGTACTGGGATGTTTTCAGCTTTCAGGAATTGTGTACAGATCCTTGCAACATGGGGCCATTCATTATTATGAGGTGATGGTCGTAGATGAATGGCACAACAATGGGCCTCAGGATCTTGTCAATAAAATGCACCTGTGTTCGTTGTCCATAACATACGCCTGCCCATACCAGAACCCCTCCGCCACCATGGGCCACTCAATCCACAACGTTGACATCAGAAAACCGCTCACCCACACAACGGCATACACGCTGTCTGCAATCTGTCCTGTATAGTGAAAACTGGGATTCATCCGTGAAGAGAACACCTCTCCAAAGTGCCAAACGCAATCGAATTTGAGCATTTGCCCACTCAAGTCAGTTACGACGATGAACTGCAGTCAGGTTGAGACCCCTGCATGCAGATGAGCTTCCCTGAGACGGTTTCTGACAGTTTGTGCAGAAATTCTTTGGTTATGCAAACCTATTGTTGCAGCAGCTGTCCGGGTGGCTGGTCTTAGACAATCTTGGAGGTGAAGATGCTGGATGTGGAGGTCCTGGGCTGGTGTGGTTACACGTGGTCTGCGGTTGGATGTACTGCCAAATTCTCTGAAATGCCTTTGGAGACGGCTTATGGTAAAGAAATGAACATTCAGTTCACAGGCAACAGCTCTGGTGGACATTCCTGCAGTCAGCATGCCAAGTGGAGCTCCCTCAAAACTTGTGACATCTGTGGCATTGTGCTGTGTGATAAAATTGCACATTTTAGACTGGCCTTTTATTGTGGCCAGCCTAAGGCACACCTGTGCAATAATCATGCTGTCTAATCAGCATCTTGATATGCCACACCTGTGAGGTGGATGGATGATCTCGGCAAAGGAGAATTGCTCACTAACACAAATTTAGACAGATTTGTGAACAATATTTGAGAGAAATAGGCTTTAAGAAAAAGTCTTAGATCTTTAAGTTCAGCTCATGAAAAAAAGCTTTTTGTTTCAGATAAATGCTGTTCTTCTGAACTTTATATTAATCAAAGAAACCTAAAAAAGTCTACGCAGCTGTTTTCAACATATTAAAAAATGCTTTTTAAGCTGCAAATCAGAATATTAGAATGATTTCTGACAGATCATATGACTGGAGTAACGATGCTAAAAATTTAGCTTTGAAATCACAGAAATAATTCCGTTTTAAAATACATTCAAATAGAAAACAGCTATTTTAAATAGCAAAAATATTTCAGACTTTTACTGTTTTTGCTATACTTTGAATCAAATAAATTCAGGCTTTGTGAGCAGAAGAGTCTTCTTTAAAAAACATCAAAAATCTTACTGTTCAAAAACCTTTAACTGGTAGTGTATTCCTTTAACAGCTCTGTTTTCACAACCTGATGTTTGGCTCACAAATCCAGTAGGTTTGTAAATCCCGGTCAATGGGCGGTTTTAGTGGAGACGGAGAGCTTCATGTAAATTGCAAAGCACAACTAGGCCTGTGTTTCTAAATCTGGAGCAGACGTCCCAGGCATCCTAGTTGGCAGTGTCTGTTGGTGATTTTCTGAATGCCACAACATGCCTGTCTGTGTTATGGATCAGAATGAATATTGCCCATGCTGCGAGGGCTTTGACTGGGCAAGAGGGAGCGATCGAGGCAAAGGGGTTATGCTCCAACAGAGCGCTGAGTCGTTTTAGCACTGCGATGAGGGACAACTCCAGCTCCCCGCTTGCTTTGGCATACCCTCAAACCTCTGAGCTTGCGGCAACTGCAGCGACTTCTTGCTCCAATGTCATTCCCATGTTTCTCTATTTATTTTTCTACATCCTAACTCAGTTTGACCAAGCTTTGACCTGTTTTGTTTTGTTTTATGAAGGCCTGTTTCTTTCGAAATAGAAAATCCATTCCATTCAAACCACCATTCCATTCGAATGGCAGACAGATGAACCTTTGATGGGGCTGCTCTTAGTTTGGCTGATTATTGAGTGTGTTCGTTGGGCCAATTGTGTAGCGTCAGTGGATTTGATAGAGTTCTGTCAAGGTGCAATCATTGCTGCAAGGTCCCTCAGCGTCGCTTGAGAGAAACCTGTATTTTTCTGAAGCCCGATGAAATGGCTGTAGTGGATTGAAGAGCAAAGTCACAAGAAAAGCATCATAATCAGGACTGGTGCTGTCCAAAGTAGGACACAAAACTGGGTCCAACCATTTTCAAGTGCTGGAGCAACATCAATAGAGAAGAAAACAAATTGTTTGTTTGGGAACTGAAGACAAAGTTTCTACAAGTACAAGTTGCTTGAAACTCCCGAACCAGTTTTTGCTAATTGTCGATGCCTTGTATAACCACCTTCATCAGTGCCTACATGTCTGTTGCATCATCTATTATTCTCTGTTTCGTCTTACGTGACGGTTGGAATGTGGCACATTTGCATGGCATTAACTTTCTGCAGTACCCAATCTGTTTGTACACAGCTTCTGATAAAAGGAAGCTGTGTGATTTTTATTTTTTCCCCTTACCTCAGCAGGCAGTAAGCAGGCCCAGCAGTCCACAATGCCTCATTGAAATGCCAGACTTGAGAGGGGCAGTTGCTTTAAAAGGCTCTCTGATTACTCGCATCAATAGGACCCTATTTGTTGTGGCTCCCGCAGCAACTGCCAAAGCAGATGGGTTATAATTCAGGCCGATTTGCACTGCTTAAATCCTATAATGATTCCCCTACACTCCCAAAGGCAAACGCTAACTGCCATTTCAGAAGTCTGAACACTTCTGTAATGGACTGACTGTAAAAAGAGCAGGTACGCGTTGACTTTCTCTGCAGTCTGGTTAATTGTCTGCTCCAGACTTCGACACCGCCCTAAATCTACGCTCTCCCTTGCGTCAAGTAAAAAAACAAATCATCTATTATGCAGCACTTGGAAGAGCAACTCGGTTATATGTCTGTAAGGTTCCACCAAGACCGTTCTGATGTGCAGTATTTTAAACATCAAATTTTACTTAAAGAATCACTTCACACAAAAAAATGAAATATCATGTAATTTCTATAGAGCCCTGGACATGACATGCAAGACAAAAATATTATATTGAGGCCACAAATGAAGAATTTATTCACCCGTTTTATCACTTCATTCCCTTGTTTTAGTTAACCTATTGACACAAGTTAAGATTTCTGAAGAATTCTAATACTAAAATGAGGGAACAAAGTCTTAACTTGTGGCCACAAAATAGGAAAAAGTTCAAAAGTTGTGAAAACGACTTGACTTTCTTTCTTCTGCTGAACACAAAAGAAGATATTTTGATGTCCATACAATGAATGTTAGTGGAATCCAATTGTTTCCAATTGTTTTGGACCCCATTGACTTACATTGTATAAACAAAAGTATTTTTCAAACTATCATATTTTGTGTTTCACAGCAGTGTAGCATTATTTTTATACAATTATAGATAATTAGATTTTCAGTTTTAGTTCTATTTTTAGTATTTTTTAAGTATTTTTGTTTGTTTGTTTTCATTTAAATTTCAAATTTAAATTTCAAAATGAAATTTTATTTTATTTCAGTTTTATTTTTATTCATTTCCAGTTAGTTGTTTTAGTGCATCAACTAATTGTTATAATTGTTATATATACATGGGCCATTCCACAGAATTGGTGCAAACTGATTTTGCAAAAAAAAACACATTAAAAAACATTTAAGTATTCAAATCATAGATGTTTACTAAGATCCTTCTATTATTTATTGAAACCCACAATAATATTTAAAATATTAGTAAGCTTAACATATTTAAAATCATCCTTTATTGGGTACTTTCAATTGGGAGGTGGCTGTCCCGAACCCTAACCCCTAAATTTCAACTTATGGAAATTATATTGAAATAAAATTTTTTTCATTTTTTTTTTTTTTTTTAAAGTATCTTTTGATTCTTTTAAAAGTTAAAACGTTCAAGTTATTTATTTATTTTTTTCCGTAAATTAGGAAACTTTAAGTAAAAAAATGTGTCCTGCATTATTTATATCACTACCGAATCCACTGACTGATTTTAACTACACCCTCTAAATTTATGATCAGGAAATATTCCTCTGTCCCTTTCTCTTGTAGCTACAAGGTGTGAGTAGATAGGTCCTATCATTCTGAGGTAAATGTGTTTAAAGGTCTGAAAAACCTGTGTGTAACTTTAAGGAACGTCACTACCAAAATGCTTTTTCTGCAATTAAACACACTTTTTTGGTAGTTATTCCATAGCATTTAGTTTTTATATGTGTACAACTGTTCGGAACTGTGCTAGCTATCCATGTGCTGATTAGCATCTTTGAGCAAGCTTCAAAAGTATCTAAAACCGTCACTGCACAAACAATTTGGTGGAATTTAGGTAGTGACATCGGGTAGTTTTTTGGGTGTTATCCCATAAAATTGTCACTAGGGAAATATGTCATCATTGTTTCGGTAGTGACAAAAGGGATCATTTTTCAATTTTAGTATAGTTATGCAATTTTAGTTTGTTTAGTAGTGTTTTAGTTTGCAAGTTAAAATTCGGTACTGTGATGTGATTGCTACCAAAGCATTACTGTCACTACGAAAACATGGGATGTTTTGCCAAAAATAATAAACTGAATTATCAACTAAGATGTTATGATAGTGATTCAATGTATGTTCAAACTAATGAATCCTTAACTTTAAAATCAGTATAATCAACTTTTTGTCTTTTACAAAGAAAAATTGGATTCAAAATACAACAAATCTCATAAATTACACTTGAAATATTGTTAAAAATGTAATTGTTATTGATATACCTCTGGTAAGCTTTTAATAAAATAGCAAATAAATATATTTACAATGTTTAAGTAAGCAAAATCTTAATCAATATAACCCTTTTAAATAAATTATTATTACTGTGTTTTGGTAGTGACAAATTTGGGGAGAGGACAAATATTCCAAAACGTTCTGAAAATACAATATGAGAATTAACTACACAATTACTAGAAACGTGTACCTAACGTGTAACCATACATACTAATTTTTTTTAAAAAGACACGTCCGTTTAGTTAAAGGTGCTACCTCATAATGTTTTGACTATGCTAAAGCATAAAAAAATACTATAATATGTTTGCAGATGTTTAGGAAACATGCTAAAACAGTGCTAAAACAGTGCTACAGCCAAAATATGCATTCTCGGTCAGTTTCGGTCTGTTTGATTCCACCCACTTATAGTTTACCCAGTAGTATTTAGACACCCCGGGTTGCCAGTTGGTGGAAAACACAGCATATTACAGCCACGGAAGCCAGCAAACAGTGTCAGAGATTGCAGATTCCCCCTTAACTTCAAAGGCTGCGGTATTCATCTAAAAAGCTCTGTGGGTCTGTGACCAGAGGAATTTTAAAACACATATAAATCAACTCATCAAATTACATTGTTAGGCTCATCGCCTTCCATTGTTAATTTCACTCATTCCTGTTGAGTGTCCTCAGTCTGGCAACCCACATGACCAAATTTTTGCATGAACAGTCACTTTAAAGGCAAAGTGTGTCACACTGGTCACCAAACAGACAGTCCCGCCCCAAACTCATCACACTGGTCGAGCAATTTTGCTGGGCTGGGCTGGGCAAGATTCCTAAACAAACTGCGCCACAGTTTTTACACTTTTCACAGAAATAAGCCTCAAATGGCTTGCGTATAGCTGACGCTCTATGGGATGGTACAGAACAGCACTTTAAGATCAAAAACTCAGCCTTACCTTCATTGAGACCCATATGAATACTCCAGTAGCTCTGCAGACATTGGAGCTCCCTCTTCATGCCCCTCTTGCAGCGGCAGTCATACAGGGGGCTGTCTTGCAGCACCTCAAGGGCGGCTTGACACTCCCTGTTGGCCAGCATGGTAGTCCTGTCACGACCTACCAGGCACTGGCGCATGATGCGGAAGCGTGAGCTGCACTGTGAGTTTTGGTTGCACACCTCACTGGCCCTCAGGCAGTCCATGGGGGCTCTCCAGCCATGAGTTCCCAGCCCTGACAAGGCAGAATGGCTGGCCATGGAAAGTACCACCTCATCTGCGGGAAGGGCATGGGCATTATCAGACCAGGATTTGTTTTTAATTTGGAAAAACAGTAAATATTTTGTATTTTTGCAGAGACTCAAAAGTCCTAAGGCTCCGGTCACCATTTTTTTTTTCCCACAGTGATACAGCAGAAAGCATTAAACCCTAACAACAGCGGCTCCTGTCGGTGGGGCAAGGAAGCGCACCAGTAGGCAGTGAATTGAATTACTGGACATTTCTGTCATATCAAAAACAAAATGAAGAAAGCATTTAAATAAAACACTTAAAATGTGACTATACAATATATAATAACACAGATGTTAAAAAATCATAAAGGTGTTATTTTATTTTAAGCCTATACGTGGTTTTCTAGTGTTTCAGCACCATGGACAGTTCCTCTCAGTAGTTTTGGGTTCAAATAACCTGGGCTAGATTTCCCGAAACAGTAAGTAGAACGTTAATAAGCATTTAAGTAGTGCTTAATCTCTATAGCATGTTTCCCAAAAGCGTCATTATGTAATTAGCACGTAAAAACATTCTTTAATTAACTAGAGCTTCGCTTTCACAGGTTACAAAGGGACACTTAATAAATAATAGTAATGTATTTGGATAATTTACAACTGTCTGCGCATCCCACGCGCTAGGCCTAAATTTAGCTACGTGACCGACAACAAGGCACAAGTTTATTCAGGCCTGTTTTAAGCGTATGTAACTAATTGCAAAATAATGATATTTAATAGGCACAATCTGCTGAGGTTCGTCTTGCGTAGAACACAGTGTGGCCTTATTAAATCTGTCTTTTAAAGTTTTTAATTGTCGTTTTGGTGATATTTGAGGTAATACAATTATATTTATATTTTGCAGGCGTTTGATTGGACGCAGATCCAAACTGAAAGTACAGGAGTTGCTTATTGTTGCTATGGTTTCTTTAGACGAACGCGATTTCTGTTAGGTTTCTATGGATTTTGGGATCGCCTTTTTGGTCACTCAAAAGTAATTATGCACTTTGTGTTTATGTAACCCATTCCCCTCCCCGATACGAGCCTTGGAACTTCAATCAATCAATCAATCAATCAATCAAAATAAACAAATCAGCAAATTTATGTTGCACTGGTTTTGTTGTATTACCGAAGCCAAATCAGTTTATTTTATTTAAACTCAGAAGCTACAGTTTTTATGATTGACAGCATTTTCACTAATTTTTTCGATTAAGTTTTGACACTGGTCTTAGTTCAGCATCTTTGGACCTGACAGCTCACGAAATGTTGCCCTGAAGTTCTTCTAAATATCGAGAAATCTACTTCTAGATTGGGAAACAGAGGTTACTGCATCGTAAAATGACAAACATTGCATTGCAACGTTAACTCTAGCCTCTGTAATATTACACAGTTTGTTTAATCTTGATCTCTCCTCTGACTGAGCGTTGTTGTATATGAGACTATTGAAGTATGGAAGGCTGCCAGCATGAAAGAGCGAGTTCATTCTGTAAACGGTCTCTTTGACCGTCAAATGTCTACTTTACGCAGGCAGTTAAACCATATGTCTACGCTCTATCTCAATATGATAAATGATTGTCCTCTTGGGTTTTCATCATTCTTTCATCCCCACGGGTTATTACTTTTTGTCTCTCGTGTCATTTATGAAACATTCGATTCATCACTTACCCAATAAAAACAGGACGCTCAGAGTATTCAGTAAAATCATGATAGATCCCATTCGAACTCCCAGTGAGCTGTTACGATCCCAGAATCCGTTAATGTTCGAAGACAAATCCAACGGATATTTAACGGACGTCTTTTTCACACCTCAGGTTCATTTCCAACAGTCAAGGCGCTGGTTAAAATAGCGTCGGAAATAGTTCAAACCGTACAATTCCAGTACTTGGATATCTCCTTTTGGGACTTTTGAGAAGTAAGTTTCTGACGTTTATTTGATTAAACTGTCGAACATATCCTTTCCACAAGAGCGTCGAAGCATTCCTCAAATTTGGAACAAAAAGGTAGCACAAGCCCGCGTTTTTAGTCCGCCTTTTCCAAATGTGGTTTGAATTTGAATATTCGAACGCTAGATAATCGTTAAAACTTTTATTTCAGAGATGTTACGCTGCAAAAGACAAAACTTCGAACGTCGTTTTTGTCTTTCATATTATCACCGCTAATTCCTCTATCGTACAAACGCATATTTAAGCTCTTCAAACAGAAGTTAGTTGTTCGAGTGAACTAACGTTAAAAAATCTCTCCGGACTCCTGTGAGAAGCAATAAATCTTCCTCGCTGGATAACCTCGACTTTAAGCTGGACAACCTTGACTTTCATCAGAAAATCCTTATGTGTCCACCAGCGTGCCTGTGGCTACAGAACTGCCGTAGTTTTTCCGAGTCGGTGATAGAGAAGAAAACAAACAGGGAAAGGGCACTTCCAGTTCCACTTATCGCCTGTTTTCTCTGGCGCAGGAAAATGCTTTCTCCCACGAAACTGAAGTTACACGTCCGACCCTCGGGGCTCTGTCGCTCTTCACGTCAGAGCGGACGCAATGAAAACATATCACCGCATGAATCTGACCGCTGCGCACTGGCTGAGTGCACAAGGGCATCGACGTACCATAGCACAGTCATGTCTGAGACGACCTTGCGCTGTACAAATATGACTTGTTGGCACTCTTGGTGGGATTTTTTTCTCCTTCTCCAGCATTGGAGCAGCTCCTATTTATCATTAAAAATAATAACTTTAAATGTGCGAATTAGTTAATAAGATTCGTTAGCAGAGGAAAATTCGCCACATTAAAGTGAGAATTATTAGCATATACAGTAGAATGGGATTGGCTGCCAATTATATTTCTGCCGTTTATTGTGAAATGTGTGTTAAAGTATTTTAGTGACAATATAATGCAGAAAGGGGCTGGGCAAATTGTCTGTGTAGGTAAATATAAGGTTTTTAAGTCAAAAAGTCTTTTTAAAAAGCATTTTAGAGTAGTTGAAATTATTATACAGTCAAACCAAAAAAATATTAAGACACCAGATATAATTTTGGATATTTTTTACTAGTGAAAGCAGGACACTATAGTTCATTTATGTAAGTGAGAATAGCAAAATAAAGTAAACCGTGAAAATATCATACCCAAAAATTCTTCATACTACCAGTAAAATTTGGGACCAACAATTATTCTGACATTTTGACCTGACCATGTTTTGCTTAAGTGTTTTTTCTTTAATTGCTAATGCAGCCTTTTTACACCACAGACTGAACAAAATTAAGCATTGCTTGGTAATTGCCATTATAACATATATATATATATATATATATATATATATATACACACATATACATATATACATATGGTTTAACTTGGTAATAATCCATTATATACCTTTCTATCAAAGTTGATATCTGACATCAAGATGAATTTGTTCTGACACAGTTTATCTCTGAGTTCTCTGAGTTGTTATATTTACTATAGCTAATAAACTGTGATAATGTGAGAAATGTCGAAGGTGTCTGAATAAATTCTGGTTTGACTGTATTTGGTAAAAAGCATATAATAGACTATTTAATGGCAAGTTTTTGTTGTGACAACTTACCCCACACCATGTAATATTTACCACAGGGCCATGTTGCCACTACTGGGGCATGTTGTCACAAATGTTCAAATGCAGGATGTTTTTGTGTAAACTTTTTTTGAATTGTATTTGTTTCAATGATGTATGGAAAGCTTATTTATTCAGCTTTCAGAAGTATAAATCTCAATGTCAAAGAATTGACCCTTATGGCTTCTGTGGTCCTGGGTCACAGTCGTGTAGACACCCTGTCCGTACTATGGCCCTACTCATTAGTTAATTCATTAAATCATTCATTCATTTCCAACTTACTAAACCACTGGCCTGAAAACTGTTGCTTATGCTTGAAATCAATATGTATGTCTAAATGAGAACATGAGGGAAATGTCAGTTATGTAATGGTGTCTCTAAATGAGTTAAGCTAATTAACCATATAAATAGAGATACATTTGTAATCAGTAAATTTGTAAATGCCCATGCCTGTCATAAACAAACTGTTTAGGATGAAGTAGTAGAGGCATTAAATTCAAAAGCTTAATCAGCTATATCACTCCAAGCAAGTATATGCTAATTCATCTCTGATATCCTCTGGATAAAATGCATATTGCATCATCTGCATTAAATGAAGTATTTTAAAATCTACACTAAAATAATAATAAAAACTACTTACATTTCTGTTAACCCTAAAACGCAATGCATGAAGTGCGAAAAACAGCTGTAAAATAACAATAAGAAAATAATAAAATTTTACAGTGTAACTTAAAATAAACTGATGTCAATTCCATTACCTTATCAAATAGCTCTGAGTACAGTAAAGATGTGCAAATGGCCTGTTTCAGAAGGAAAAATGGGTTGAACAGACGAGTTTTTCTGTCTGGCGAAAGCATTTTCAAGTAGCTTGATATTTGCACCGTCATCATGCATGCCACTCAATTCTGCGAGATATAGTTAACAAACGCATTGCTTTTTGAAATCGACCGTCAGAGAAGAGAAACCGGGCTACTTGTCATCGTGCGGCAACATGTCATCGTGCAGATTCTCCCCCCAAGCCTTTTAAAGTAGAAAGGGGAAACAGGCAGCCGACATAAAAGACGACATCCTGGGCTCCTCTTAGCGAGCAGAAAGCAGCCTTTGACAAGCCCATTAGGAGAAAGAAAATAATTGTCTCGCTTCTCGTCGTGCAGAAGCCTTCAAGGTCCCTCAGAATCCTGCACAAAGCGGAGACGTTTTGATGTAGTTATCTAATGCAGTCATCAGTAATGTACATTTCCTCCTATCTGCTCTGTTTACTCCAGCAGCGCTTAACAGGGCCGCTGCATGCCGATGTATTCCTTTCACCTGGGTGCAACCGTCTGTGAAACACTTCGAATGATTTTACTCTAATGGGAAATGACTGTTTTGTGCTATAAGCGATAGGATTTCCGGCTTTCGAACAGCTAAATGCTGATTACGGATTTGTTGTTTCACACACTAGATGTTGCCAGTCCTATCAATATTTATTATATACAGTAGCTGGATGTTCTATGTAAAACTGATGGAGGTATTCAAATAAGCCAGGCTTTTACTGCAGAGGAGGATGGAATATCATTATCTCGGCAGGCTGTTGTGCTGTTGTCGTTTAAGTGCATGTGATATTTTTTGGCTCGTCTCTCAATCTCCCCCATCAGCATTCGCTCCACAGGATTAAACTGGCACGCTCAGTGGTCTCATCATTCCGCTATCCTGAAAAAAAGCGACTGACTGTGTTTTGGTCACTATTATCTGATGCAATAATCATGTTCTGTTTTCGTATTTCACACACAACAGCATAAGCCACCATCTTACATCGTGCATTATGCATTCTATGACTCAACATGTGAGATTCTCAATGATTCCATGTAGTGTATTTTAATGATGTCTTCACTGCGTTTTGCTAACTGTTTGGAGTTCTGGCTGAAACTGTGTGAGAGAGTGGCGGTAAAACTATGTGCTGTACGCAGTTTGCTGTGTACGTCATAGATATAAATACCTAGAAGCTGCATTAGCAGCTCTTCCTAATTGCCACACATCTGTGTGAAAGGTCAAGAGCAGGCTGTGAACACATGAAAGTGAACTGACAGATGCCATCTGTAAAATGCAGTTCCTTTCCACCATATGCAAATGTCAAAGATAAATAAATGAGCACATGTTAGGTTCTTAGGAATATACGTTTTGTATGTTGGTTTCTGAAAAGCTTTTAAACCACTTTGACAAACCATTAAAAGTATTAAAATGTCAAGTGGTGTAACCGTCTAGTAAAAACCATTAACATATTTTCCTTGCATCTTGAATACATGGGAGTGAACACAATTTATTCATTATTTTCAAAAATGTTTTTAAATATATTTTACGGTAAAACTAATTATTCATTCATAAATATAATGTTGTGTGATTTACATAATACATAAAAATCGGTATCAAGATTTTTGCGTTGCATAACATTTTAAAACCTGGCCTAAACTTAACATAAACTTACCAAATTTTCTTATATTTTTATTTAATGATCTTGATGCTCAGTCACAAGGGTCTGCGAGTGTCTTTTCAATAATATTTCCTATTTCTTTGTCCTTCTTTTTTTTGTTTCTATTTGAATGTGTTAGTTGCACCACATGACTTTGATTTGGTAGACAGAATGTCTTTCTTTATTTTATTTATTTATTTACTTTACCTTTATTATGATATCAGGACATTTGTATCACCACCACCCCCACAAAAAAAAAAAAAATAAAATAAAATAAAATAAAATAAAATAAAATAAAATATTCATTTATTTAACATTTATTTACTTTTAAAAACATGTGAATCATACTATATAAGAGGTGTGTTCAAGTCGAAAGCACATTTTTTATGTATCTTTGTATTAATAGAACATCGGAAAACAGCAGCTGTGTTTGCTAGAAATTCACCATAAAAAATATGTGCTGTCCATGGATCTAAAAACCAGTCATAAGGTTCAAGGTTTTTTAAAATTGACATTTATACATCATCTGAAATCTGAATAAATAAGATTTCTATTGATGTATGGTTAAGGATATGTTAGGATAGGACAATATTTGGCCCGAGATACAACTATTTGAATATCTTGAATCCGAGGGTGCAAAAAAAAATAAATAAATCAAACAGTGAAATCACTAAAAGCTATTCTAAACGGGTACATTTTAATCTGAGCTTTAAAGAGAGAAATAAAATCCAGCTGGCGAATGTGCAGTGGCAAGGAATTCCCTAATTTTGGCACTGCACAGGAACTCTCAAAAAGTCTACAGAAGATGATCTCAAAGAATGTGAAGGAATGTACAACTGAAGTAGATTTGAAAGATAAAAAGGATCTAGATTATGAACAGCTTTATAGTTTTATTGTTTTTCAGGAAGACCAAATAAAAGAGAATTACAATAACCAATCTGTGATGTAACCAAAGCATGAAAAAGTACTTGCGTGAAAATATAAGTTAATTCCATTTCTTGCAAAAAATGTGACCAAGGGGTTGCATATAAATAACAAATAAAAGCGGACCCAACACTGAGCCCTGTGGAACACCTTGTGTATAATCAGCGTAAAAATGGAAGTTAATTTCATACGTGTGAAAAAATTTGAAAAAATTGAAATTTTAATTTTATGGTAAAAGCTAGATAGTATATAGATGCGAATACTAGGTATGCGCACATCAGTATAGTGTAATTTTTGTCATACTGTACAACAATTATTACTGTTTTTTGCATTACTGTAATGGGGTAGGTTGAGGGTTGTGGGAGGTGTAGACGTTAATAAAACACAATGTAGTAGGTAGAAAATTAAATTTGCTGTTAGTTTCCGGCTGCAGTTGTATCAACCACGTTTTATGTGATGTTGGTCTTGTACATGTCTCCACTTTACTGACTTGAAATGTCTGATGAGTGGCACTATATCTCGAATGCTCCGTGACGTTTTAAAATAACGTACCATCTGCATTAAATCTAAACCTACCCGATAATATGAACAAAAGCGAATGTGATGTAAAAACGCAATTGTAAGCACGCCATTTTACCTTGTTTTTCGATGTCTCACCTTTCAGCTCTTTTATAGTGAGCAATGTTTTCTGAAACATCTGGAAAGCGAAACATGGAGCTGTAATCATAAATGCGTATGAAAACGATTACAAGTGCTCACTGTTTTATGTCTTTAGTATTCATTTCTGTTGGAAACTGCAGTGATATGCACTTATTGGTATGTATTTCGCATCTCGTGAAAAAGTTCCCACAGGTATGTTTTTGCCATGACTCAAGGTTGGTACAGTATCATCAGAATAAATTGGAAGTTAATGCCATATGTGCAAAAAATGCGACCAAGCGGTGGCGTATAAACAGTAAATAAAAGTGGACACAACACTGAGCCCTGTGGAACACCAACTATTAAAAACTATTAACAATAAAACATAATTATATGATGTGTCAATTAGGGACTTTTGGAAATTTCATTTTCATTTAATTTTCCTTTTTTTTTTTTTTTAAATCAAAATCCTATAATGTCTTGTTTGAACATTTACAGTTTTTCCACTGTATATAGGCCTAGTAAAGTAACTTACAGTTGACCAATTTATTTTGCATTTTTACAGTAATTGTCTGTAATATATTACAAAAAAATACAGTGCACATATCAAAAATAAATACAACTCTTCCCAAGTATTCACTGCTTTTTTAACCTCCGGGCTCAAGAATCTGCGTGGGTTTGTTCGCTCAAACTCCATGCCCATAGACTGCATGACAAGGTTATTCTCTGAGACATACAATAGCAGGAAAACCAATGGCATATTTAAACTACACACATCACCTACCAGTCACACAGCAACAGTCCTTGCCCAGGCTCCAAATCTGAAAGCACTGACCTTGTCATCAGCAGAGACAAAGGTGACTTTAAAGTGAGACGAAAAAGCGCACTCCACCTCCTAATCTGTCATCAGTGATGCGGTGATGTTTGTGATGATGGGAGAGAAAACGATGTGACAGACTTTCCTAGTGGAAAACTCTCTGTCCACAGAGACTGTCCACATTGTTCACATGTCAGTGGGGCGGCACAGGCTGTTTGTAAGCTAATGAGAAACAGCTCCCTCTTTTTCTGCTACCTCAACTTGACAGCGTTAGGAATTCTTACATAATTTCGCATTATGTTTTGTATATTTGTATATAAGTCTGCAGGCTGTGTCCCAAATGCAGTTGTAATCCTGTAAAGCTTGACATATAAAATAATAGTCAAAAAAATCATATTGATTGCATTTATTGACAAAATCTAAAAATACACATATGTATATATACAAAGTTTGCATGTGTTTTTGATGAGAATCATATTTGATACATTAGGTTTGTATGACTCATATAATATAAAATTTTGAGAATATGGAGCTCATACTCAAGGAGGAAAAACACCTTATTCAAAGGCCTGAAGTGAATAAACAATATGCAATTAATTGCAGTTGCTGATATTTTTATGGCCAAAATGGAAGATGAAATTCTGATGGATTGTAATGTAAATCAATGAAATCTTTTTAACAGTGCAAATAAATGTATATGTATGAAATGCATATAAATACCAGTTTTCACTCTATACTTCCAATAATATGTCTTAATGAGATGATAATTAAATGCTTTAGTTTCAGTCTTTCTCTAAATCCATACTTCGCTGAAACAAATAATGTGTAATTTACCTTTTGGGTCTTTTTTCCACTTTTAAGTAAGAGAAGTAGACTGAAATGAGCTAGAAAGAGTGTGAATGCTATAGTGTTGTCAAAAGTACCAAAAGTATGAAAGCCTGTTTCTGTTAAAGCCCGTGTTTTGCCACTGAATCAAAAATAAAAAAAGACAATTGTGACTTTTATCTCACAATTCTGACTTTTTTTTTCTCAAAATTGTGTGACACAAACTTGCAATTCTGAGAACACATCAGTCTTTTTTTTCCCCGCAAAACTGGACTTTATAACTCGCAATTGCGAGTTCATATCTCACAATTCTGAGAAAAAAAGTCAGAATTGTGACGCAAACTTGCATTTGAATGTTTATATCATGCAATTATGAGAAAAAAAGTCAGAATTGTGTGAAAAAAGTCAGAATTGCAATACAAACTTGCATTTGTAAGAAAAAAACGTCAGAATTGCAGGTTTTAACCTCGCACTTCTGATTTTATTTCTCACAATTGTGAGTTTATATCATGCAATTCTGAGAAAAAAGTCAGAACTGTGAGTTTATATTTTGCAATTCTGACTTTGTAACTCACAATTGCGAGATGATATCTCACGATTCTGAGAAAAAAAGAATTGTGAGATAAGTCGTAATAACCTTTTTTTTAAGAGATGTTTAAGAATCAATGATAGTGGGAAATGCTGGTATTGTTAAATTTTTAATATCTGTGAAGTTTTAGCTCGAAATACTTCACAGATCATTTATTATAACTTTTTGAGATTGCCTATTTTGAGTGGAGGCAGAAACAAGCTGTTTTCATGCATGTCTCTTTAAATGCAAATGAGCTGTTGCTCCCTGCCTCCTTTTCCAGAACAGAGCTGTTTTCTAATCACAAACATCTGAAGCATATGCAAAAAATGTGGCTGTTACAAGGCATGTGAGTACTAAGCTAAGTTCTCTTTCATGTCTTATTGCACTTAAACTGTCAAATACACAAAAGTTTAGGTTAAAAACACACTGGGAAAGAAATCACATGTTAATATTAGATCGGTGTGGCTACAGCGTAATATAAAGTAAATAAATCAATAAATCCACTGCTGTCTTGTCTCTGAGGCTGGGACTTTAAATAATGTTCTGTGCTTATCTGTGCAGCAAACAACAGAACAGTTAGCATACTTTGCTCAAACTTTCGCCATGGCGTTGGAATTGGTACAAAGACAAAATGGCGATGCAATAGGTGGAAACGTGCAGATTAAGGGGCGGTAATATAATAATAAGATGACGCGTGTGTGTTTTCACATGCCTGCAGAAAAAGACTTACCAAAACAAAGTTACTGGGTTGTCCTTTTTCACATTTTATGGGTTGCTAGATGCACTGGGGACCCAATTATAGCACTTAAACACAAAAAAAGTCACATTTTCATGATATGTCACCTTTATATAACACTAGAATGCTATCAGGACGCATTAAAAATCCAATATGAACCTGCATCTCCTGCCTGAGCACCACAACATAGTGGTTAGCTTATGCGCTAACCACTAAGCCAAGGTTTCCTGGTGCTACATCTAAATTTCATTAGTTTGGTGTTAAGTTCTGTCAGCACAAAGTTGTTTTCAAGTCTGAAGTCTGTCATATTTGGTTATCCTAAAAAGGCCACAATTATTTCCACTTTTTTACTTCTATAGGTAAAAGCAGTCATTGCTTTGTGATTGCCGTAAATGGGAAAAACACAATCTTGCCTGTCAAATTGTCAGAAAAACAGGCATCCTCATTTGTGTACCGCAATGAAGGGCATGCCATGCAGAGAGGAGCTCCTTAAGTAATTTTCAGCGGTACTGCTTCAGGTAAATTGATTGCTGAACAACTGCTGTTTATGTGTGTGTGTGAGAGAGAGTGTGTATGTGAGAGAGAGATAGAGAGGTCTCTGCTGCTCCGTGGGGAGTTTTGCACTGTAGTGGCTGAGGTTTATAGGTCAAAGATGATTAAAGTTTGGGATGCCCCATACCGTTTTGAGAGTAAGTTCTGATGAAAGATCAGAGCAGCGAGATTGTAAGGAAAAATGTGGCTGGGATTGCAAGGATGGTTTATTGAAAAAGCCAGAGCAGTTTGGCTGTGCTAACTCTCTAAAGGCTTCCTTTTGACTTAGGAGTTTTAGCAACCAGCTTGTTTAGTTTGATACATATGCTACCAAATTGTGGAAATGATTCTAACATTATTTAGCACTCCGATCTAATTTCTTATTATTATCAATAATACAAACATTTTATACATTTTGTGGAAACTGTGATACACTACCATTCAAAAGTTTGGGATAAGTGAGATTTGAGAAAACAATCAGTTATACAGTTTAGAACTATTTGATATTTTGTCTTCAGAATGTGATGACTGACCAATCAGAATCAAGTATTCCAGTGAGCCCTGTGATGTGTGGTCTGAGCCAACTTCACATGCTCGAATCAATAACATTAAAGACAATTACCATGCAAATAGCAAAAAGGCCTTTGAACTTGATCCGTTACTTAATTAGAAATGGCCAACGATAGCACTGTTACATGTTTCGTCGAGCATGCCAAAAACTCCAACTCACTGCCGGTGCTGTTTAATTAACATTAAGCCAATTTAAACAGCCTTTCCCAAAGGACAGCTCCTCCCGCTAAAGATTCAGCCGTTAGCGCTCATTCTCTCCTTCGAATTATGTCTATTGTCATAAATGATTGCAATAAACTCAAATTCTGATGCTATCATTGAAGATATTAGTGATTTCAGAGCAACATATGGTGGGATATTGCTTATTATCCACACCTAATGCACAGCTAGAAAACTTATGAACTAAGTCTTGAGAGACACTTTGTTGCCTCATTAGTGGCAATCTCAGAGACTGTATTTTGTTTGTGATGCCATGAGGGACTCCATCATGTGTCAAATAATATCCATTACGGCAGACGTTCTAATTGCTCTACATAAAGGCTTTTTTCCCTAGGTAAACTGCATCAAATCTATCCATAGCCATAAGTGCAAAAAATGTATGAACATAGAAAGCTATAGAGGCAGTATTTTGAAGGAAAAGTTCAGCCAAAAATTAAAATTTGCTAAAGAAAAAAAGTACTCGTCCTCAGCCCATCCAAGATGTAGATGAGTTTGTTTCTTCATCAGAACAGATTTGGAGAAATTTAGCATTAGATCAATCATCAATGGATCCTCTGAAGTGAATGGGTGCCGTCAGAATGAAAGTCCAAACAGCTGATAAAAACATCATAAATAATCTACAAAGTTCCAGTCCATCAATCAATGTGTTAAAAGTGAATTGAAAAGCTGCTTGTTTGTGAAAAACAATCCATCATTAAGATTTTTTGAATTTCAGCCCTTTCCTCCATTATCCGTAGTATTGCTTTCAGTGTAAAGTTGTCATGTTTGAATCAGGAGAGAAATACGCGCAGATCGAACACTGTTGACAAACGGGTCAAACAGCTCTAAACAAGTATGTTGATGAATTTTGATGTGAGAAAACAACAGGGAATGGACGTTTTAGAGCATGGGTGCTCAACCCTGTTCCTGGAGATCTACCTTCCTGCAGAGTTCAGCTCCAAGCCTGATCAAACACACCGGTCTGTAATTATCAAGTGCTCCTTCAGATCCTAATTAGTTGGTTTTGGTGTCTTTGATCAGGGTTGGAGCTGAACTCTGCAGGAAGGTAGATGTCCAGGAACAGGCTTGAGCACCCCTGTCTTAGAGTTATTATGGATTTTGGACTCATGTGACCACAAAACCAGTCTTCAGTAGCACGGGTGTATATTTGTAGCAATAGCCAACAATACATTGTATGGGTCTGTAACGAGGACGCTGAGGCGGCGTTTGAAACCAATTGCGGAAGTTTATTACAAATGACAGCACACATAAACGTGGAAACAGGCAGAGGGTCGATTACCAGAAAAGCAGTCCAACAGCATACAACACATAAACGTAATCCAAGCAGCAGAGAGATAAAGCAGTCAGTGGGTCAAATACCGTGAAGTCAGTCCAGAAACAGCAAACAATCCAATAGGGGTAATCCGTAAACTCAAGAGTCCATAAACAAAGCAAGGTAGCAACAGGTAATCCAACAGAGTAAATAGTAAGCGCTCGGTAAGGCAGGTGAAACTGGCAATACTTCGCCAAGTATTGAGCACATGGCCAGTCTTTAAATAGTGACAAACAGGAAGTAACAATAGAAGCAGCAGAGGGAGTGTACAAGCAGTCCTAGGGTGAGAGCTCCCTCTGCTGGCTTGGCGTTACAGGGTCAAAATTATAGATTTTTCTTTTATGCCAAAAATCGTTATATTAAGTAAAGATCATTTTTCATGACAATATTTTACCATAATTATATCAAAACTTAATTTTTGATTAGTAATATGCATTGCTAAGACTTTAAAGGCGATTTTGTCAACATTTTGATTTTTTTTCACCTTCAGATTCCAGAATTTAAATATTTGTCTCTCTGGCCAAATATTGTCATATCATAACAAACCATACATCATTGAAAAGCTTGTTTATTCAGCTTGCAGTGTAAATGATGTTGTAAAAATGTTTACCTATATGACTGGTTTTGTGGTTCAGTGTCACATATTTTGGTCAGAAGTGACAGTCCAAAGTTAAATGCCTTAATGATGGACTTTTTTCTTACAAACACACATCTTTTCACCTTACAAGACATTAACTGATGAAATGGAGTCATGTAGATTACTTGTGGATTATTGTGATATTTTTATGAGCTTATTTTATCTCTCATTCTGATGGCACCCATTCACTGCAGAGGATCCAATGGTTAGCAAGTGATGTAATGTTAACTTTTTCCAAATCTGTTTTGATGGAGAAACAAACTCATCTACATCTTGGATGGTCTGAGTGTGAGTAAATTTTCAACCAATTTTAAATTTTGGGTGAACAATTCCTTTAAAACCTCATTGACACAAAAGCCGTTTATTTTTAAGTGCTGTCAAATGATTAATCGCATCCAAAATAAAAGTTTTTGTTTACATAATATATGTGTGTATATTTATTATGTATACATGCATGTATATATTTAAGAAAAATAAGTTGTTTATATATAAAAAATAAAATATAAGAATATAAATATATAAATGTATGTACATATATATACTGTATGTGTGTCTATTTATATATACATACATATATTATGTAAACAAAACTTTTATTGTGGATTCGATTAATTGCGATTAATCGTTTGACAGCACAATTTGTCTTATGCAATTAGCTTGGCAAAACGTTATTGAAGTTAATTGTGAGCTGAGTGTGTTCTGTGATGTTCATTTCAGATAAGATGCTGTCTTAAAAGTCAGCTACCAAAGGTTTTGGAATAGAGAAATAGTCCCGTCTCTGTTTTTAATCTAATGAACATGCCTTTCTGTGATTCTGTTGCTAGCTTTATCCCAACAACAAAAGTAACACTTATGTCTAGAGTTCCAGAAGCTTCCATTTCCCTTCAAACCTAGATATTTCAGGAGGGGATGTATTTTTATACCTGACCTTGTCGCCTCAACACTTCTAAAACTGGGTCTCTTTACCCAAACACTCAAAACACAAACTCTTGTTCTCTCAGTCAGGAAAGACACAAAGAAGTACAATCTCTTCTCTCTAAGCCTGCAGTCACAACCTATTCTTATAAATCTCCCCTTCAAGCTCGTTCACGTCCTCCTGAGTCCCAGAGTTCTCCATCTAGACTCGGCTCTTCGCCGCCTATCAGTCAGCACGCTGCGTCTTTAAGTTAGGGACATGCATTACGTGGACCATAATAACTGCAATTTCCCTTGCACAAAATGTTCTTTTCTATGACTGCTGCAAGCACTATTTCACTTGTCAGCCGGTCTGATATCTTCCAGCAATTCTTTCAGAATCCTGTTGCCAAAGCTTTTTTAGCCATCAATATAATTAGGCAGCACAAGAGCACAAAAAGGAGCCGAGGGACTGTGGGGAAATATGAGCTGGGTACAATGATTGGGGTTGGTCCGTGGCTCTGAAGATATAGAACTTGATAGAAAAGTTCTAATTAAAATGCATTTCAGCACATTTGCCTTAGCGACTAAGCTTTAATTTAATTTAAACTCATTCCCCAGTGCGATAAAAATTAATTAGTTTTTTCTTTCTTCCTTTATTTTATACGTAACCTATATAAATCTATATTCATTACTCTGTTCATCCTATGCAGAATCTTCTGCACCTGAAAATTATATTTAATAGTTGTTCATTTTATGCCCATATTCCCAAATAATTGACACTGTTACATTAAATTATCTAATATAATGGGCTATTCATGCATGAAAACACTAAAATAATAGCCTAATATTCTAATATACAGTTGAGCTCAAAAGTTTGTACCCCCCTTTCGGAATCATTAAAAATGTTAATTATTTTACCAAAACAAGCGGAATCATACAAAATGCATGTTATTTTTTGATTTAGTACTGACCTGAATAAGATATTTCACATTAAAGATGTTTACATATAGTCCACAAGAGAAAATAAAAGTTTACATCCCCTTGATTCTTAATACTGTGTTGTTACCTGAATAATCCACAGCTGTTTTTTTTTTTGTTTTGTTTTGTGATAGTTGTTCATGAGTCCCTTCTTTGTCCTGAACAGTTAAACTGCCCACTGTTCTTCAGAAAAATCCTTCAGGTCCCACTATTTCTTTGCCCTGATAGCACACGTACATCTCGGACGTCTATTTGACGTCTTCATTTACATTTGCAAGACGTATTTTTTAGTGTTTGCTCATTTGCAATATGTTTATAGGACGTTTCCTATCAGATGTCAAATAGACGTTTATTAGATGTCTTTACGATGCTTATGATTTAGAATGTATGTAAAATAACATCTTACAGACGTCTGTCAGATGTTTATACACACCAGATGCTTTCCAGATCAAGTGATCTTTAACAGACATCTTGCAGATGTACGTGTGCTATCTGGGTGGTTTTCCATCATTTTTGTGTACTTGAATCCGTTTCAACAGTGACTGTATGATTTTGAGATCCAGCTTTTTACACTGAAGACAACTGACAGACTCATATGCAACTATTTCAGAAGGTTCAAATGCTCTCTGATGCTTCAGAAGGAAACACAATGCATTAAGAGCAGGGGGTGAAAACTTTTGAATGGAATAGAGATGTGTACATTGTGCCTAAATGTCATATTTTTTTCATTTAGTACTGCCCTTTAGAGGCTACAGCAGATAGTTACATGTTTCCTAGAAGACAAAAAAGTTAAATTTACCCTGATCTTCAAATTCCAAAAGGTTTCACACACATTTTAAATTTGCTTTTAATTCAAGCTTTTCTACAGCTATTTTGACCTCATAACTAGAACGTATTTAACAAAACAAGGAAAATAACGTTAATGTAATGAGTAAAGTGTACAAAATGTCAATGTGACAAGCTGTGTCCTCAAGTTACACAAGACCTAGGACATTTCTCTTAGAGAAAAATGAATTCAAACTCGCCTTGACAATATCTTTAGAATGGCCCTGAGGGTTTGTGTGTCCTCTGCTGTCTCACAGACTGTCCTCTGCTCACCTTTATGCCTTGAACAAACATTGTATTTTGTTGAGCTGATGTATAGAAGTTTATGTAAAAGGATCACCATGAAAACCACTAATCAATTGTAACAACATTACACCAAGGTTATACCAGAATATGTTTTCCACCTCTTTCTCTTTCTTTCAAACAATAGAATAAAATGGGTTTAGAAACAGATGCCAGCTAGATTCAATCCTGCATCTCCTGCATGAGCGACATTGTCCAATATTTCAAAGTGCCTGCAGATTAGTCTTTATTTGTGCCTATTTCACAGACAGACAGTAAGGAGTTCTTGTTTCACGGAGTGACTATTAATATCTCTTGTCTCAGACACAGCAGGATCATCTGACAGTATTGGGAATACATGCAAACATAACTGCTTGATTATGAGCGAGAAGGGGACCTTCTAGAAGTACAAACCATAGCAAAGACACTCCAAGATGATTGTGCAGGTAACATACTGTACAATGAAAGACTTTGGAAGGACTTGTCATTGTGGAAGGGTTACAGTGGTCGAAAGGTACAATAAAAAGTACAGTAGCCTGTACAATCTGCAATTAATTACAGCATTTAAGATAAATAACAAACACATTGCATACAGTACTGAAGTTTTTGGTCATCCTGGTCCTTTTATAATCTTGTACTTGGAGTACAACTGCTATATTCAGCCACGAGAGGTGAATCTTTGATTGGGTACTTCGGGCACATTTTCATCATTATAGTCTATTAGACTGAGCAGAGTGGAGTGTGGAAGAGCTAGAAAAATGCCAGCTCAGAGATGTGTTCATTTCTCTAGTCAGTCTGAGCCGTGCCAAGAGTCATTACACTCATTTATTCAGTGTCCTCTCCTCACGTAATGAACTCTTGGCAGTGGACCTTGGTAAAGATGCTACAAGAACATATACTTCTGAACTAAATTTGCTATATCGTAGTATAAATCATAGCTGTGCAGTGAAATGGCTATCTGAAATTCATAGTGAAGCCTTTAAAGCTCGGACCTACATAAGTCATGGCTATTATTCACAGGCACGTTCCTATACTCGGGGTCAACACCACTCGTATACTGTACAATAACTGTCCATCGTCCAGTTTATGCTTAATTGCACGTAAAAACCCTTCAGACTCAAATCACAGCATAATACAGTTCAGATGGCTCATAAATGTCCATCGGTAATGAAACAAGATTCATTTCTTTCATTAGCTTACTTCCATGCTAATACAGTCTAGCAGTCTTCTGTATCCAATAAGACTAAAATTATCCCCAGAAGAGTCACTAGGACAGTTTGATCTTACATCATAGGAGTTTGTTTGCTTTGAAAATCCCATGAAATAACAGTAAGAGCTTCGTGGCTTGTAGTCCAAGTCTGTTTGCTAGTTTAAAGTTAGCAAAATTCACTTTTAACAAATAAACACATTTACAATATTTCCCTTGGAGCAAAAATATTGCTGACTGGTGCACTACACAGTTTTTTTTTTTAATCAAATGCTTTCTAGAATGAAAATGAGTCCCTAATACCATCTGTAACTGAGTAGTAAGTAGAAAGTGATTTAGCTTGTTAGCATATCTACTTTTGCCTTTACTGTATCTTAATTATCTAGTTCTAAAAAGCACTGTTATTCATGAACAGCTTGCTCCAGGTCTTATAGATGTCATTTTTAGCAAATTATGCTTTATAGCTGTGAGCTATGAGGTCCCACCACAACTTCCAGCTTCAACAGGAAGCATCCCTGGTGAAAAAAACAGCATATGCTGGTAGGTATGTTTTGATACTAGGATGCTGGTTAGGTATGTTTTGATGCTGGTTTAAGCTGGCCCTTAGCTGGTTTATGCTGGTCCTTTGTTGGTTTATGCTGGTCCTTGACCAGCAACATGACCAGCATAAACCAGCAAAGGACCATCTTAAACCAGCATAAACCAGCAAAGGACCAGCTTAAACCAGCATCAAAACATACCTACCAGCATATGCTGATTTTTTTCACCAGGGATGGCAACATGGGAAAAAAAAAAAACTGTGGTTTTCAAGCCATTTCATGCTGTTTTTAACAACATTCTAAACTTCAGAACTCACCAAACACTCCAAACAAAATGAAAATATGCATTCAACTTAAAGCAATCGTTCTGTTCAGCACCGCTGTGAGTCGAATACACACAATGCCTTCTGCTGGACTAAACGCACTCATTGTTGCGTGCATATGATTTTATTTTCACCACCTGCAAACTCACAAAGAGCTCATAAAAGGTACTTTACCTCCTTGTTGCTCCACGTTTGCCCTCTGCTCATTTTGTTTTGGATAAACCTCTTGTTCCCTTCATGAAATTATGTCGCATTTTGTCATTACTTCCTGTTTGTGGTTCATTTAGTAATATTTGGTCTGTGTTGTGTTTGTATTTCATTCGAACTGCACCAGAGTTTGTTTGGAAGCGGACCGAGACCCATCTTTTTAGCGGTCTCGGCCCACTTGTTTGGTGCGCACCAGGGTTCAGATGGCAGCGTTCACACTTACTTAAATAAACCGCACTAATAATCGCACCAGAATTTGTTTTAATCAAACCAAACATGACAAGTGTGAACACACCCTAAATGCGTGTTCGCTTTTTACTTTCACTTTCGAGATTGATCACACTCTGTCATATACTATATTATACAGTCGTAGGCAGTAGACCTACTTTCCACATATATTACAAAATTAGATGTTTTGTCAGTGGTGCTCAGGATCTGTAAATCATTCGCCATTGTCCTATCAGTCATCTCTCCTTATTCTTTTATTTGTTAAGTGAAATATACATTATGTACTCTAATATAACAGGCTACCACTAGTATGCTAGCTAGCTAACCATGTCCTTTTAGTGGCTCCATAGAATGTGTCATTCATTTTCCATGCCTTTCTGAATACAGATTCACTATTTGGGCACATCCCTACTTCCCATAATAACAAAAGTTCAATAATTTATATAATATTTTTTCCAAACATTTGCCCTTGCGGAAAATGGGGCAGGATGTATTTGTTTTTCCTCCTCCGTTGCTGTTGCTGCTTTGTTCTGACAATATCATGCTATTATTATTATTATATTAACTAGAAAATTGATTTTTGAAATTTGTGAATTGATGCAAATCGTTAGAAGACTGCATCGCAATTCATGTCTGAAATTCTCAAGAGCAATTTTTGAAGAAGACACAAATAATACAGCTAAAATTGTACTTGTAAGGATAGATATGTGTACACAGCATATAGCATGGAGGCCGTGTTTAAATATGAGTTTGGTTCATAGGTTCACCACGCGGTCATATTATAATTATTGAATTATTTAACGTCCTCCACATAGGGTGCTTTCACATCTGTGGTTCGGTTCATTTGGTCCGGACCAAGGGCAACAAATGATACACTGTAGCATTTTTCTCCCGTTTTGGGTCCTTTTCACACCACACTGATTGCTCTGGTCCGAACCAGTTGAAACGAACCAAAATGCAGTCATGTGACAAGATCCACATCACTCGTTGGCCAGATGTGTCATTGAACGTATTTCCTAAACTGCTTTTCGATTGGTCAGAATTAACGTGCGGGAAAATTCCAATGGAACTCCCGGAAGTAAACAAAGAGAGGAGAAAAAAGCCGGCAGACAACACGCCGCTTTTTAGTATGGAGAGACGATGATTGTATCCCTGTAATTTCTATGATTGTAATTTCTATGAGGCTCCGCACCTTCTCACAACTCCATCTCAGCTTGTCCGCGAGCTGCCATGGGGCTATGTTGCTAAAGCGCTAACTGTCAACAAATACTTGTCCTCATCACATAATGCACAGCGCAGCTGATTACAGCAGCTGGATTAGTCCAAAAAGGTGCAGTACTTTTTGCAGTTGGGTCTGTTCGAGTTCGGATCATGTTCTCACCACAAACGAACCGCTCCAGATTTCGTTTGAAAGCATACCGAGACCACCTCTTCAAGTAGGTGATCGAGTGCGATTGCTACATTCACACCTGCCCAAACGAACCGCACCAAGAGGGAAAACGAACTCTAGTGCGATTCAACCGAACTAAATGAGGCAGGTGTGAAAGCACCCATAATATTTTAGGTTTCGTCTGGGGCTGAGGACGTCTCTTATTTAGATCTTCAACCACAACAAGCCCACTGATCTGCCACTTAACATCATATTGAGCAAAACCCAACACATTGGTAAGTCTACAGTATTAGCCTAACATCAGTTTTAAGCCTAATAACAGGCTTATCGGCGTGTTAGTTGAAGTGGGTGACAAGCTATGGTATTAAACAAGCTAATCTTGCTAACCTCATAATCGGTCATAGAAAAATACATCAGATATCATAATTTTTTGTCATGAATAATTTATTAATGATCCAGCATCGTCTGTATTAAAGGAACACTCCACTTTTTTTGAAAACAGGCTCATTTTCCAACTCCCCTAGGAAAATGGGAGACTATTTTCAGGCGCTGCGTAATATCATTGCGCCTGGTGCACCCATGATACGGCAGCAAAGTTCCTTGATCATTACGCAGGAATGAAAGTATAGTTCCAAGCCATATCAGCCTAGAAAATCGCAACGTTTAATTTTGCATCAGTCTTAGTACACAATGTAACTACAGAAGAGTCAAGTTTTAAATAGGAAAAATATCGAAACTCTTTGGTCATTTTTGAGCGAGATGCTAACGGTCTAATCATGCGTGGTGGTTCGAAAAACGCATTATTTTCCACATAATTTACGTTATTGCAATACCTTTCTCCCAGCCTGGCAAAAGTGGCTTGATTAGTTCCGGGTTTGATGAAGGCCCGCCTTCTGAAAAACGAAATGTGTTGTGATGGTTAGCTGTCCCACTTTGTTGTGATTGGCGAACAACTTAGACGGTGTTTCAGTACTTACCAAAGTAGCAAGGAACAACATTTTAATCCAAAAATGTAATCTTGACCACATCCCTAAACCTAAACCTAACCTTACCTATGAGTAATCCTTAAAATCAGAGGAAATGATAGATGAATGGCACTGATGTACAAGCACCAAAGACTGATTGTAAGCCTAAACTTCACAAAAACTATAAACTGTTTTTTCAAATCTGATTAATCACAATGTTGTTCCAGGGTCAACAAAGATGTTGATCCAGGAACATGTCGTACTTGGTAAAATCAGGTTCTGCTTCCGTGTACAACTGTTAGCGCAAGATAGATTAAAGTGATACTTACGTTTTAAATATGGATATTTTTCTTACAAAAACGCATCGATTCGCTTCAGAGACCTTTACTGACCCTTCAGAGGCACTTTTTATTATGGATGGATGCATCCATGGATATTGGACTTGTTTTGGATTGATGAAGAGAAACACTTGTCTATGTCGTTCTAAAGCTTATATATTTAGTTTCATTGCCCGAAACCAGCTCCAGCATAAAGCTAAAAGCAGCCTAACATTAACATTATTAAAGAACATCATCACTGATTAGCCTAGTCTAGTGCAAGTTTATGTATTTTAAAAAACACTTGCGTTATAAGTGAAGCTATCTACACTGTATGATGAATAAATGTCTTACCACACACTGAACACGTCTGCGGCGCGTTACGGCTGCAACGCAGACACTCTAGTCAATGCTTGTGTTTATACCCGTCGTGCTGCGGCTCGTTGAAGCATCTCTCTGTGCTGCATCGCTAAAGTTAGGCTAATCCCCCACCTTGTCCCTACACAACCCCCAACTATTCGAATTTCCGTAGGATTTATTATTGACATTATAACATGCGGAAAACAAACGCTGCAGTCCAAAGGAGCCATTCTTTGTAGTTTTTGAAAAGGGATTTTTAAAAAACAAAATACCTCCTTTTGGAGTGGACTTTGAGATTTGTGACTTTGTACAAACCTTTTTATTGCCAAACATACACACCACACACTGACTAAATTCCAAAAAGTGAAAAAGCATAATAGGACCCCTTTAAAGTAGCCCAATTCTGTGGGAAAACCGGTAAAGGAGGAAAGCAGGCAGTGGACCAAACCACTGTGAGGCAAGGGAGGGGGGACTCAAAACATTTCTGAACTTAAAACATTTTTTTGCGTTTATGTTATTTTACTACTTATACAGTTATTATAAGTATAGTCATTATAGCCAATACAAAGAGTCGCTTGTAATGATATTTTTAGGGAGGGGGCATACCTCAGATGGCGGGGGGTTATATCTGTGTGTAATTCAGACTGATTACAAGAACCAATCACAGCCGATCATAACCAGTCATATCCAGTCATATCCCAATAGAGGCATTGCTTCCTCTCACATGACTTTCCCCCATTCATCTTAATTACCCCCCACCAAACTCACCACACACTTTAGGGGGTCTGTTAAAACTCAATGGGCTCAGGGGAGGCGAGAGAGAGACGCGGACTCCTGCTGTAACTTTACCTGCTGGTGTCACTGTTGGACAATGTTTCTTTAGAAAAGCGATTTATACACTTTTAAATGGCATATTTTTTAATATTGGCATTGTTTTATTTCTGTAGTAGTGTATGCGTACAATTGAATGTGTGGCTTTTCAAATTATACTCCATTTGATAGGACGAAATATGTGTAAAAAACCAATACTTTGGCCTTCACGCAAAATTCCCAAATGTGTATAGATGTTTATAGATATAAATGCGTAGATTGCTATTGAAATTACTGGATTTCACCCATAAAATTCGCCAAACAACAATAAATGTGATTACACAGTAATTACCAAATAATAACTGCTTTGTCACGGTCCATGATTCTCTTGCATTTTATGAATTCAGCCTTGTGGGATGCCGCCCATTTCCCATTTTAGGGGGTCGAAAAGCCTGAAAAATGCGCGCTCATTTAAAGAACAGCAGGGCGCTCGTATTTCTCTGGACTAAGTGTAGGGTGTAAAGCATAATTAGCGTAGCCATATGTAAACACGCCGCTTGTCCTAGCTGCTCTGAGCCAATCGCCGAATGTCATGTACTGCTCAGGAAATAATTGGGTCTCGGTTGAGCTGTTTGCTCTTTTCAACCTACATAATCACACACATCTACCGTTACAACACACACAAAGCCGAAAGTTACTAGGGCAGTTACTTAACAACTTTTTGGGATGTTAAATTCGCACTTTTTGGGAATACCGCTATTAGGGTCACCACATAAAAGCAATTTCTTCAGGGCACTGGTTCAGCTGCAGAATAAATTTGTCACATTGTGTATAATGAGGATATCCTTAACCGAGACATAATGTAGGACACACAGGCTCACTGAGACCGTAAGATGATTTACAAGCCCACTTAGCAACTCTGGTCCTCTGTAAAGTGGACTCACATGCTCACAAACTCATGACCGTCTCACTTTGTTTTTAACTTTGCGATACAAACAAAACATCTTTGTTCTTCACCGCACACTCCACTTTCCCAAAGCAGTTTAAAAGGCTATTCAGACGTTCGCTTATATACGACAGCATCAGTTTTCTGGAGCGCTTGGGTATTTCTGCTGGTTTTGTGCAAACATCAGAGGTGGTGAAGGCTGTTAATTACTGTGTGATCTTAATGGGTCTGGAACTCCACACAAATGACGCCACTGCTTCACTATGGGGAACTTTGGGTGCATTGTTGCATCCGAGAGCCGTTTTTCAAAGCAAAATGACTTTCCCTCTTCTTTCTTTCTTTTTAGCGATATATAGTAATTATGTTGAATAGGCTGATGGGTGTTTTCACGTTGTATTTGTTCTCAATGAATCTGGATGTGAGGCGCGTGCCAGTTTGCTTACTGAGATGTCGATTGCTGTGATTTGGTGGGGAAATATCACCCCACATAATCATTCATCTGTGAAATTACTAATTATCTTTTGTAATTACAGAACTCTTACTTCATGCTCAAAGTCGGCTACACTGGAGGAGTATTTTCATTTTCAGGTTCATAATCTGATTCAAATGTGTTATTGTGTCATCACCCCCCAAAATTTGAACTATTGTGCCACTTTTGCAGTTTCTTTCAGTGTCTTATTCACTAACCATCCACCATTAGATGCCATCTGTGCTGGTACAGTATCTGTAATATTTTTGTAACTTTGGCTTTTGTATCTTATTCATAAAACTCAGTGCTATTTAATATTGTAGTATCAACACCTGGAGAAAGTGGGTGGAAATACTGGCACATTTAATTTATTGCATGTCAAGCTGGCATTATTTATAGCATAATGTTGATTATCACAAAAAAAAATCTGTCTATCATTCCTATTTTTTATTTATTTAGTTAGTTACTATTTTACTAGTTTACTAAAGTTTTTATATTAGTTTATATAAAATCTACCAGATTATGTTAAATCTATTACATTTGTATTTTTCTTCTTCTTCTTATAAGTTTTAGTATAATTTAATACATTTAATAAATGTATTTAATTTAATTTAATTTAATTTAATTTAATTTAATTTTATTTTATTTTAATTTATTTATTTATTTATTTATTTATTTATTTATTTTATTTTTAGATGTAGTAATTTCAGTAATTTTACTTTATTTTGGTCAGCTGTCCGGGCAACAATTTATAATATCTTTATACTTATATAATGTTGTCCCCAATAATGTTAATAATAATAATAATAACAATAAAAACTGTTATACTGATAAATATATTTAATATATTTAATATATATATATATATATATATTATTTTTGTGTATTCAAAGTGTAAGTTATTTTTATTATAAATTTTATTTGTATTATTTTTTTCAGAAATATCATATATATAAATTAATAAATTGCAATTTCCCAAGAAAATGGTAATGGCTTTTTTAGTATTTTATTTTTATTTATTTCTCTTTTTTTATTTTATTATTTTATTTTAAAACCATATGAAACCATCATGAATACAAAACAAATTTGGTGTTTGTGTTTAAAAAAACAAAAATTTGATATATATATATATATATATATATTGTTATTTAAAAAAAAAATCTAATTAGTTTCTTAAAATATAAGCTAATTTGGCCTTTTTTATTACTAGACATTTAATCTTTGGTATTTATGAATTAATAATTCATATTTGAAAGACTGACATTGAAAAAAATATTACAAATATTATTAAAAAGTAATGATTTTTTTTTTGTGTACTGGTATTCAAAGTGTAAGGAAATAAGTTTTTTATTATATATTTTACTATATTTTTTTTTACTAATTTAAAGAAATATCATACTCAATAAATTGCAGCTTTCCTTCAAAATGTTGAATTTTTTTCTATTTATTTTATTTATTTATTTATTTATTTATAAACCATATGAAACCAACATGAATACAAAAGAATTTGGTGTTTGTGTTAAAAAAATAATGTTGTTTGGCGAAACTCCTCCAAAACCTTTAAAATGTATTAATTATTAATTCATATTCACATGAATAAATAAATAACATTGAAAATATGTACTATATATATACAGTATATAAACATTTTAAAATACACATTGAAAAATATATTTTAAATATTATTATAAATAATATTTTAATGTACTCAACGTTTATTAAAAGGAAATAATTTGTGTTATTATATATTATTTTTATTATATTTTATTTTATTTTGTTTATGTTATTTTTATTCATTCAAACAAATATCATACTAAAAAAGACAATATATATACATATAAAATAGTGGAAAATATTTTTCCAAAAAAAATTTCAGTAATGTAAAAGTTTTAGTAATTTGAGTAATTTAATTTAAATTTGTTTTATTTGGTTAGCTGCCTGATATATGTGACCCTGGATCACAAAACCAGTCGTAAGGGTCATTTTTTCAAAATTGAGATTTATACATTATATGAAAGCTGAATTAATACGCTTTTCATTGATGTATAGTTTGTTAGGATAGGACAATGGAATCTGAGGGTGCAAAAAAAAAAATCAAAATATTGAGAAAATTGCCTTTAAAGTTCTTCAGATAATGTTCTTAACAATGTAGATTACTAATCAAAAATTAAGTTTTCATACATTTACAATAGTAATTTGACAAAATATCTTACTGGAACATGATCTTTACTTAATTTCCTAATGATTTTTGCCATAAAAGAAAAATCAATAATTTTGACCCATACAATGTATTTTTGGCTATTGCTACAAATAAACCCCAGCGACTTAAGACTGGTTTTGTGCTCCAGGGTCACATATTACTTGTTGTTGAACCTTTTCTGTGTAAACCTACATCCATTTTTATACATTTCTTGTCATAACAATGGAATACCATAAACCTTAAAATGATCATTAAAACTTATTTAAACATCTTTACAGCTCAAATAATACACAGGAGTTAATATGTGCTTTTTAAAATGCTAAACTTCACATTTTTACTTTTAAATCCATCAAAAATAAGCCTAACGTGCCTCTATTTTAAATATATCACTGTAAGGTAAAGCTTGAGCATAACTTCTATTGGACTCTTAATATTCCTTTATTATTTACAACAAAAATGAGCTCATATCTCAATAGCACTGTTTGAACACCCATATGGATTGACAATTAGTAAGAGCTATCAGGTTTATGTCATTATCGATTTGCAGACTTGATCTTTCCTCAGTTTAAAGGGAGCCCAGTGCTGCTTTTATTTCGCTATCTAATAGATTGTTGCCTTTGGCGAGTTTCTCATGATTCAGACTGCAGCTCACTCAAGTCTGGCTCTTAGCTACTTATTGACCGCTTCTGTCAATGACTTGGTATACTGACCTGTCATAGACAGATAATCTTAATCGTTCTGTACTGTAGCTGTGTGCTGCAGTTCTCCCCCGTGTGACAGGCTAGTAGCTCATTTGAAAACGTATCAATATAAGCTGAACAGAATGAGATATGCTAGGAAAATTAACATGGAAGAAGGACGTATGAATGTAAGGTAGTCATTATAGAGATTGACATTAAGGCATTGAAAAGATTAGATTTAAATGTATGTTCTTGGCAAGACTCTCTGAGAAGTGCACATATTGTGAAAGCAATTACCAGAATGGGTAGCTGGAAAAGATGTGAAAGATTGCCATTCAATTCTTGCTTTATCTGATGTTTACTGTCACTTACAGTAAGATTCTGCTGACAAGCATGTTGAAGTCCCTTTCACATGACTTGCATCAGGGCTTCAACACACCTCTCAACTCAAACACCATGCTTGCTTTGACCTCCACATGAAAAGAGGTGCAGATAGCAAAGAAAAACCCTTATTAAATGCATGGAAATACTGAAAAGAAAACCCTGCTAATTAGTTTGGCATAATCGTTTATTATAAATGCTTGGAAAATGTTTCTTAAAAACGTAAAATGTCTAGTATTACAAAAAAGGCTAAATTAGCTAAATTAGTTTTATTACTAGACATTTAGTTCAGGTTATGAAATGTTATTTGGTGAGACTCCCCAAACACCTTTGACATTTATTAATTCATTCATATTTGTATTAAAAAAATTTGACATTAAAAATTTATTAACAGCTTTATTAAAAATAATGATTACTTTGTGTACTCGCATGTAAGGAAATAAGTTATTTTTATTATATGTTTTATTATATTTTATTGTTATTAATTTAAAGAAATATCATACTTAATAAATTGCAACTTCCCTTGAAAAGGTTTTTTTATTTTATTAATTTGTTGTTTATTTATTTTAAAACCATGTGAAATCAGTGTGAATATAAATTTCATGAATTTAGTATTATATATATTTATATATATATATATATATATATATAATACTTATATATAATACTTATATATGATACTTATATATATTATTTGTAAAAATAAATAAATAAAAAGTTTGATATTTATTAATTAATAATTCATATTTGCATAAATAAATAAATACAAATTACATTTAAAAAATATTTACAAAATTTTTATTAAAAATAATGATTACTTTTGTGTACTCACATGTATTCAGAGTTTGAAGAAATAAGTTATTGTTATTTTATTCAATTTTTTATATCAATTTAAAGAAATATCACACTCAATAAATTGCAACTTTCCTTAAAAAAATGGTTTTCCTTGAAATATTTTTTTTTTAAATATTTTATTTATTTATTTATTTAATTTTATAATTTTATGACCTTGTATTTTATTTTAAAGCCAAATGAATCCAACATGAATACAAAGGAATTTGGGATTTAGTTTGTCTCAAAATAATTATATATAATAATGATATAATTATATATCAGCTAATTGGCCTTTTTACTACTACTTCACTACTTATTACTAGACGTTTGGATCAGATAATAAAATTTTGTTTGGCAAGACTCACCAAAAACCTTTGATGTTAATGAATTAACAATTCATATTTAAAAATGTACATTGAAAAATACATTTAAAATATTATTAAAAATAATGATTATTTTTGTGTACCCGCATGCATTTGAAGTGTAAGGAAATAAGTTGTTTTTATCATATATTATATTTAATGTAGTATCATTAAGTTTTTATTTTATTATATTTAATTTTTTATTAATTTCAAGAAATATCATGCTCAATTAATTACAACTTTTCTTGAAATGGTAAATTTTTTTTTTTTTTTTAAATAACTATATTTTTAATTGATTATATATTTAAAACCTATCATTATTTAAATAGTATAGTTAATTACATCTTATTTATATCTATCACAAAATTTGATTCTCCAAAATCAAATAACCTGAGCAATGCTGTGCACAATAATATTATATAGCCTTACTTTATGACAACAATTGTCTCTTTGGTGTCTGTTTTATTACTCCTGGGCAAAAGGAAGAACAAACAACTGAGCAATAAAATTCCCCCCCAGAGATGGTGTAATTTGACAGCCCAGCCAAGATATTAATACAGTTATGTAATGGTGTGACTTGGGCTATATGGAAGATCTCTTTATGCAACTGTTAATATGGGTTGCTATTAGAACAGTTAACTGAAGAATAAACTAGTTAAATCTGTGCAACCATCTGTAAAAATATTGCATTACAGAAATAATGTTCACTCAAACATAAAGTCTGATCACACAAACATATATAAACTGTGTATTTGTTTCATTTTTGGAGTTAATTGCTCAATTCTTTGGCTAATTGTGAATTTCTCTGCACATGATTTACACTTAGATTTTTGTGAATGTCAATTACTGAAGTGCCTAAAGCTCAAAATATAGGGTTTTCTTCTGCATATGATAAGAAAAAAATGCACAGCAAATCTCTTGACGCTAAGTCTATGGATGGTATATGCAATAAAGAGTTTTTTTTTTTCTTCAGAGAGAGTGGCAGTCAAATTTCAGCCTGTAGTTTATCTACGAGTCTCCCTCTCTGTGTTCCGAATGGAATGCAAATATTCATTCAGCGGTTTCAGCGGAAAAGCTCGCTAAGGTATATACTTGCTTTTTCCTCTCAGAAATGGAGGCCTCTAAAGAATTTAGAATTTCACACATAAGAGAGTGTGACAGCGACAAACTACTGCGAACATACGCCGCATCATTTTGTGTTCACTCACCGGCTGTACTTTTTTATGCCCAAAGATACACACCACACACTGACTAAAGCTCAAAAATTGAAAAAGCATAATAGGACCCCTTTAAATAAATATATGCATTGCTGGTTTCATAGGCTATATGCGTTTTAATTATTTACATGTGCGTAGGTTAAGTACATGCGTCTCAGAGCGGCTCCGTTCACAGGAAATGCTGCTCTGTTCTCATTTACATGTGTGAAGCCTCTCAAACTCCATCTCTGCATATTGCTACGAGTTTTTCTTTATTGTAGTTCATCTGGGAACGCACCGAGTGGCATTTCATCAGATTTGTAAGGTAAACCATTTATAAACCTACGCAAACATAGGAGAATACATCAATAACTGTTCGTCGCGATTTCAAAATAAAAGCCTCACTCTGAGTTTAGACGTTTTGATGTCCACATTTTCAAAAATTGCATTTGCTGTAGCATTTTTGTCGTAAAGAAATGGCCAAATATTAAAGATTAAGTGGACATTTGAATTAACTGTTATTTGGTCAATATTAAATAAGGATTAGATTGTGTTGTAAAGTGTAAAAACAATCTTCAGGCCATTGGCGCCCTCTGAAGTCATTTGTTATAATGTGAAATGTACATTAGTTCTATTGTTCATAATACATTATTTTTGTTCGATAAAACCATATGATTTCTTGCGTTTGATACTTTATTTAAAGTAATTTTTTTTTTTTGCCTCATTGCTATTATGTATTAAAGTCATTTTAAAGTCTATGTCTATTTTTATTACCCCAAAAGAAATAAATAATTATCTGACTACTCGATTAATAATCAGAATAATCACTAACTCGATTGCCAAAATAATCATTTGTGACAGCCCTGCTCCCATGTCAGTCTTCAGTTCGCGTTCAGGAGAGTATCACAACACCTGTGTGTGGTGCTGCTAACGCAAGCGCCGGTGTTCAAAAAAGGTTTTCAAAAAGTATACTTGGTAACACTTTACAATATGGGTGCACAAATATGTATTAATTCATGCTTAACTAATGCAGAGATAATCATGAGTTAATTTTTAACTCATGAAGAACTAAATCATGTATTAATAATTACTTCATCAGCAACTAATGAACATTCTATATGATTTATAGATTAAGTAATCAATAAATTGTTATTAGTTAAACATGTCATAATGTATTAATTCCTTAATAACTTATTTTATTAACTAATAGTGTAAATTCATATGTTAATTACCACAACGGGTTGAAGCCACGCATTTCATCTTCCAGTCGTTTTCTTGAATTAATCATTAACTGATGATTTGCAAATGTATCATTATGTAGTGACTTTACTTGTTGAGGCACAGAACTATTAACTAATTGTTAAGTAATATGTCATTGTGGTTATGGATTTAGAATTAGTTAGTTAGTCATGTGCCTCAACAAGTAAAGTCATAACATAATGATATCTTTGCAAATCATTAGGTAATGGTTAATTAAAGCAGACAACTGGAAGTTGAAATGCATGGCTTCATATCCATATTCTATATCCATAACCACATATTACTTAACAATTAGTTAATAGTTCTGTGCCTCAACAAGTAAAGTCACAACATAATGATACATTTGCAAATCATTAGCTAATGAGTATTTAAAAGCAGACAACTGAAAGTTGAAGTATATAGCTTTGACCATTGTTGTAATTAACATATGAATTTACATCATTAGTAAATAAAATAAGTTATTAGGAAATTAATACATTATGACACATTTAACTAATAACAATTTATTGATTACATAATCTATGAATCATATAGAATGTTCATTAGTTGCTGATGTAGTAATCATTAAAAAATGGTTTAGTTATTCATGAATTATATGATAACCCGTGATTATCTGTGCATTAATTAAGCATGAATTAATGCATATTTGTGCACACGTGCACACTGTGCAAAGTGTTGTCCTTACTACCTTTCTGGGCCTTGAACATGGTAGTTGCGTTGCTGTCAATCCAGGGTAAGAAAGCTCTCAGATTTCATCAAAAATATCTTAATTTGTGTTCTGAAAATGAATGAAGGCCTTACATGTGTGGAACAACATGAGGGTGAGTAATTAATGACAGAATTTTCATTTTTGGGTAAACTATCCCTTTAATAACATGTAATCAACACATTTGGATTGTTTGGTGGTCAAATGAACAACCTGCCAGTAAAAGGCTGATTTCATTTTTTGATAAATTCACAAATGAGCATCTCTTGCAATTTCAAAAGATCAAAGTAATGATTCTTGGCTCATTCGGAGTCATACATAATAAGTTCAGTGAGTGAATGAATAATACAAATGAAGTTCTCTGATGATTCAGTCTGTGACTCAGACTGATGACGCTCTGTTCAATTCAGATTGATTGTCTAACTGGTTTCATTCATTTCAGTGAATTGGTTTGATGTTATCAAGAGAACTGCGCAAGTCTAGCAGTTTGTTCACAATTTGGATTGCATGTCAGAAGTTGGCCAAATATTATTTATTCTAAATGATAAAATATATGCATATTTCCTGTCAGAAAACACTGATCTTCTCAGTTATTGCAGTTGCAGACTCTTAAACTGTTTTCATGTCCTCGAGCTAAGGGACATTGGACATGGCAGGCTGGTGTGAAAAGGCTGGGAAAATGAAAAATAGTTGAATCAGTGTCATCTGATATAGACGTACTGTATTTGACAGTTCTACTGTGCCCTATGAGGAGAAAGTCAAAAATGAGTAGGGAGCGTTGAAGTTAGCGTTCTGTTTTTGATGTGAAAGCATTTTGACAGAATCTTTCTCTCAGGTGAAAGATGGAATACAAATGTCTTCCTTTACCCTGCTTTTACTTTTACTTTCTGTCTCATAGACCAATAAGTCATTTTCACTCTCTGTGGTGTCAAAGTGGTGTTAACATCACAGTATCACTGGGAGATGACACTGGCACTCTGGTGTTTTACTGTAGATTTGTTCTATTAAACATAGTATGTGCATACTAATTTAATAATTTAATAACAAATTCCAAGTACACCTTAGCATTCAAAAGTTTAAATATTTTTTTAAAAGAAGTCTCTTAGGCTCATCAATCCTGCATTTATTTGATCTAAAAATACAGTAATGTTGTGAAATATTATTACAATTTCAAATAACTGTTTTGGTTTCAAATATATTTTAAAATGTAATTTATTTCCGTGATGCAGTGCTGAATTTTCAGCATCATTACTCCAGTCAATGTCACATGATCCTTCAGAAATCATCTTGAACGTATACATTAAAAAAAAAATCATTAATATCATATAGCATGACTATATGATCACTAGCTCATTCCATAGGCTTTCTGTCTCTATATATAGTACAGTACTCAGCGAAGTCTTTAATATATTCCTAATTTTACAAATTATGCAAAACCGTGTAGTCGAGCTGCAGGTATGACGGCAGCTACAACATGTTAGTCACATCTGCTTTCATTTAAATCGTGCGAGTCCTGCTATATGTTGGTTAAAAATCAACAACAGAGTAAACGCATTTGCATTTTAATGAGGGAAAGCCAAAGCATTTGTTATGTTTGTTCGGTGGCAGGCCAGAAGAATTGACAAGCTTCTAAAAACGTTGAGTTCATGGTGAATAGCGCATTAATCATTGTGACTGGGCTTCCATTACAGCGAGTGGTCTGGAAGTAGCGTTCCACTTCATTATCCGTGTGGCACAATGCGCTGTCATAATAGGCCGAAGAGAAGCGTGAAGACTTCAGATAGAGGAAGCAAAACAACTGCCTCATCTCATTCCCAACAATCTGTGTGGGGCTTCAGTGATAGTCCCGCACGCAACATGACTGCTATATCTACTTTATGGGTGGTAAAGGAGTTTCAGATGGAGACAGACAGTTTTAAGTCATGACATACAAATATAGACAGGATTATATATAATACAAAATGCATATTATTTTTTATTTAGTAATGATTCAAATAAGATACTACACATAAAAGACACTTACATATAGTCCACAGGAGAAAATAATAGTTGAATTTATAAAAATGACCCTGTTCAAAAGTTTACATGCTCTTGATTCTTAATACTGTGTTGTTACCTGAATGATCCACAGCTGTGTTTTTTGTTTAGTGATAGTTGTTCATGAGTCCCTTGTTTGTCCTGAACAGTTCTTCCCCACTGTTCTTTAGAAAAATCCTTCAGGTCCAGGTTCCAGAAATGACTGTATGATTTTGAGGACAACTGAGGGACTCATATTCAACTATTACAGAAGGTTCAAATGCTCACTGATGCTCCAGAAGGAAACACAATGCATTAAGAGCCAGGGATGAAAACATTTGAACAGAACTTTTTGCCTAAATATATATATATGTTTCCCAGAATACAAAATAAGTTCAATTTGCCCTAATCTTTAAATTCAAAATGCTTTCACCCCTTCAGCTCTTAATAATGCATTGTGTTTCCTTCTGAAGCATCAGTGAGTGTTTGAACCTTCTGTAATAGCTGCATATGAGTCCCTCAGTTGTCAGTGTGAAAAGATGGATCTCAAAATCATACAGTCATTGTTGAAAAGAAAAACTGTCCAACAGTGGCACCAGCAGGTAAAATTATAGTGGGAGTCCGCGTCTCTCTCGCCTCCCCTGAGCCTATTTAATTTTAACAGACCCCTTAAAGCATGCGGTAAGTTTGGTGGGGGGTAATTGAGAATGAATGGGGGAAAGTCACATGAGAGGAGGCAATGCCTCCAGCGCAGTATGATTGGATATGACTGGTTATAATCGACTGTGATTGGTTCATGCGATGAATCCCGCCTCTTGTGTTCTTGCGCATTCCGCATTCACGAATCAGTCTGAATAAACAATATAATGGCATTAATGGGAAAACTAATATGAAAAAGTACGTAAAAAAAGCTTTAAAGCTTTAAATAGTATAAAAACATGATCTGTGGAAGTTTTTAGTGAGTAATCAATAAATCTCCATGTCTGTGACCAATATTTACCAAGCTTTGATGACTGATGATCTGAAAAATTCAAAAAAAGTTAACTATTAAAAGATTAACTGACCATAAGATAAAAAATAATAAAAAAATATATATTGCTTAAATTGTTACTGCTTTAAGTTATTACTTTGGAATAAATGTAAAATGCTTAAAAACACTAACTTGATGAAATTCATACGTGGCTTTAATAAATAGAATATTGATAGAAATTGATAGAATTGATAGAATATTGATGATTGGTTAATGAAAAAAATAATAAAATAGAATTTTTTTTTCCTGATATTGTAAGTAATGTTTATTTAACCAGGAACATGAATTTACATTTGAATGAAAAAAAAAGAAAAAAAATATATTTTTATTTATAGATAAAAATTATAGATGCAATTAAAAATTCTTCATTTGTAAATATTACAGTCTGTAATATGTATATGCATATATAAAAACGAAACGCAAAGCTTTTTCTTTATTTTTCTTTCTTTTTTTCTTACTTTTTTTTTCTTTTTCATTAGGTCAGTCAAAAATTGTGATTTTATTTTATTAGTCTTTTTTGCTGTCCTATAACAATCCTATAACTCAAACATATTATATTATATTATATTATTATATGCCACTAAACTGTTAGATGCAATTTTTTAATAAAACAAATCCCAGAAAAGCTCACATTTGTAATTATTATTAGTCTACAATATGTAATGCATATATATGTACAAAACACACAATTCTTATTGTCATCTACTGACTTTGATAGACAAATAAATAACAAATTCAACAAGCCAATGAAAAAACATCATGATGGTGGTTTTCAGTGCTGCTGTCATATCTCATAAATTGAGGATTTTCATCACTGAACTCTTAAAATTGAGGTTATAAAGTCAATAGTGTTTTAAAATGCACTCATACGTTTTTTAAATTTAGCATGAGAGCAAAATGGAGCCTATTTAATTTCATAATGCATATTCCTGGTCTTATTGTATGTTTGTCTTTGTGACGTTTAATCAAAATGTAATAACTTTTTCTGAATCTGCTGTGCTTCTCTGTTGACGTCTCTTAAGATGTGCAAATATTGTTGCCCAACAACCAAATAGCTATTTAAATGTTGCTTTAGCAGACTTACATTTACTTTGACTCTATTCTGTGGTGCAAACCAAGTGTTTTTCTCATTTAATATGCTGTTTTAATTGGAAATATGTCACATTACAAAAGTAAAATAGCCTGCAAATGGCTAGTCACATTGACTTTAATAAAGCTCCTGCTTTTTGACATAAAAGTGGAGCTAGTGTGCAAAAAAAGTCTAGAAATTATGCAACTGCAATACTGAATCACGTTTTGACATAAACAAAAGTTTGTGAGATTAGTATTGGCCATTGTTTCATATGAAATTTATCTCTTTGTTTTCTGTTTAATACATCTTTTTTGTTTTTATATTATTTCTCATATATTTTGGAACCTAAATTGCTTGCACATTTTTGCTTGCATCACTGTATTACCATGTTTTTAGACACATACCATTCTAGTACCATGGTATTCTTGAAAATGCCCTGAAGTACTATGTACTGTTCTGTAAATGCCATAGTACATGAATTTCAGCCCCACATGTTTGTATCCAAGTACATTTTTTGGAAATGGGAATTTTGCAGGAGAATTATATGTTATGTTATCTAATGGGAACACTGTGTTTTTGAACACCATGTGGTATTTCAAGCATTTTCTTACTGTAACTTCATAACTCCATCATTACCCAGGGGGCAAGATGCACCCACCAAAAAGCAGGCAACACTGGTTTAAAACAGATGGGATCGCTTGCAAGTTTCCATCACCTTGGCTCTATTTGAAGCAAGCTTCAACTAAAGTTTAACTTTTAATCTAGTCAAGATTGTGTGCAAACAATTAAAAATATTGCCCGTTTGCCAAGTTGCAAATCTACTATATCGGTTAATGAATGCAGGGATAATTAAATGTGCCATTTTTAAGTTATTTTCTGGGCTGGCATAAAAATATTTGAGGAGAAATTATTTATTACGACTCCAAAATGCATCAGAAGTTTTGAGCGATAATTAAAGTGATAATTTCACCACAGCAGTGGGGAAATGCAGTTGTGTGGCTCGAACAAAAGTTAATTGAGCAATCAATGTGTTTTTAATGAATGGCTGTCTCCAGAATATTTATATCATAATTTATCTCTCGATGCACCAAGGTGACTCGCTCGGTGTCCTTGTGGCGAACACGGACACCGGACCGACGTTTTCAAGCGTCGTCGACACAGTCTACTGCTAATCTGATTGAGGACCAGGACTTTGACCACAGGCCATTTCCGTACCGCTGGAGAGACCCGTTTACTGATCTAGACAGCGTCTAATGGGTTGCTTTAAATAGACGGTGTCCTAAAACTGGTCCTGGGCAGCCCCTACGGGTCCCTGTACCGATATCCTGACTATAACAGATGACAGCTGTAGTGTAACAGCAATTAAAGTGGTGCATTTGTGGGCAGAGTGGATTTTCTACTTCCTGTGTCACATTGGTTTTCTCCAGGAGTCTAATTTCCTGGTATTTCCAGCACTGCCTTATGTTACGTTTGTCTTCTTTTGGAAAACAAATCACTTTTAGAATATGTTGTCATGGTAACAGGAATGGTTGGCAGGGTCATCACTCCAAGGGCATGGTGTTATGAGAGAAAAAAAATAATGGCACAGTAGATGATCCTTAATGGCCTTGACTATTAAGTCAAATCACTCCAATAATAGGCAGGTAAGTGCAATGCAATTTCACTCTGTTGGTGGCCTCCCTCTTCGCTTTCCCATTTTCATTAATATTTGCATTATTCTTCCCCAATCGCTTATTTTTCTCTTATGTAAGGCTGAAGCGGAGAGAAAAATGCCTGCACCTCAAAGAAGACCCAGTGCTATTGACTGAGCGGACATCATTATCATGGATGCAGACGTTTTTCGGTGTGAAAGCAGAGAGTGATCAGAAGCCATAGAATGTGATATTTGGGGGAAACATGCTGTTTTCAGCAGTAACTTCCTCTTATACATAGCCGCAAATTAGCCTCTGAGATACTGGCTCCATGGCAAATTATTTATATAAAGCTGTAACTATACAGTATTAGTGCAGAGTGACTTCTGAAATAAGGCAGAGTTTTTCCGTGTGATGTGTGTATGTGTGTGTGTGTTTTAGTCCAGAGATCCAGTTCTGTTTGATGTTTAAACCAGGTTAATAGCTTATGGAACAGTATTTATCTTACACTATACAGGCAGCCGGTACTGTAATATTGTGTATCTTACAATATACAATAAGTGTGATATTGCGTTTATATAAGTGTTTGACAGCACAAGTATGTAAATGCATAAGAAACAACAATGCAGAACTACTTCCTTCTGCCACGGATTCAAATCTCATTTAGACAGTTTAACGGCTGAGCCCAAGCCTCCATTACTAATTCAAAAACGTCACTTTAGAACCAGTAGTGATTGTAACGTTGAGTTGCTTCATTAAAAGTTCATTGTATTACTGTATTAAAAGCTCACTGTACTTACGTCACGGTTTGGTCAGTTACCTGGATGCGTAGCCATATTGGAAATACTCAAATGTAAACAACAGCATGGATTGCACAGTTTATGTCCTACTGAATATGTTGCTCTGCTAATTTATGCTGTGTAAACTGTGGGAAAAAAACGTGTGAAAGCTGCTAAATCATTTTAGAGAAAGATGATTTAGCAAAGTAAACAGAAAAGGGCACAATATTTTGACAAATAAAGTTAATGGGTGGTAAAGATATGTACAAGCAGTATTAATTAAGATATTAACCTAATATTTGACCACATGACTGGAAATGATAAGAACAAGCAAGAATGTTGTCAAGATTCTTGCCCTGGAAATCCTGGTTTAGCTTGGCCAACCACAAACACCTTTTTTTGAGGTCGACCGATATTGGATTTTACCGATACCGATAACTAGGTTGGACCACACTGGCCAATACGATTAATCGACCAATAGTTTTTTAAATGGATACTGAACAGGAAAAAAATATTGCTCTGCAATTAAAAAAAAAAAAGTAGCCTACTGAACCATACTTTGTAAATAAATAAAAATATTAATATTAACTATATATTGATCATTACAGTTAGTTCATTGTTCATTAATGTTAACAAAAGCAACTAAAATTTTTAAAATATATCAGTAAATGCTGAAATTAACACTCTAACAAGGAACAAAACTTTTACAGCTTTTATCAGTCTTAATGTTACAAATGGACTCATAAAGTGTTACTATTACATCAACAATCAAGCTAAATATGGCCATCTTTAAATATCTACACAAAGGCAACAGTATTTAAATTTCATACATATGGATATTGTGTACTTTCACAATTTAACTGCTTCTATTTTAGAACATTTGTGGTTATCTAATCAAAATATAAAAATATTTAGTCACACAACGGGCTAAAGTGCAGCGCTGCGTCTAGAAGAACTTGCAGCTATCCGGTATCACACACACTTAACGCGTCACGTTTAATTCAAGCGGCGGTCTACAAGACTTTATTTGATCACCAAATGGGCAAAAGTATACTGCTGACTTTTCTCCACTAATGCAGCATCTAGTCAACAAATTCATCGCTTAGTAATGACATGAAAACATGCACTACAGTATACTCTACACACCGTTTCGTTGTCGATGTTTTAAATCCGCCTTTGAAGTGTCCCGCTCTGTGCAGTGTCATGTGTATAAACAAACGGTACGTGCTATCAGTGATTTCCGCCACTAGAGGCCGCTCTCGTGCTGTATAACAAAGACTACAGGGAATTTTCTATATAATGACAACCTTCTCAGCCGCTCCACCATGGGACCCAACCCGGAAAAAACTATTGCCCTGGATTTTTGCTGATAACCAATAGTTCCGCCAATCAACTATCGGTGCTGATTAATCAGCAAAACCGATACATCGGTCGACCTCTAATTAGTACAGCCTAAAACAGCAGCGATAATCAGTAAAATATGAGTTTTGTTTGGTACAGTGCCATTGTTTATGTTCAGTTCTGCCAGTATGGCTGATTGATGACGCATTGTAAAAAACATTCTATTATGTATAATATTATGAGAGAGAAATGGACTGAGCGAGTGTGATTACCTGCATCTGATGAACTATTTATTATTTAGCTCAATCTTATATTCATAATAAAACATTAGTTTGAATGTCTGCTGAGGAAAGCGATATCTTTGTCGTACTATCCTTTCATCTGTTACAGTTGACAGTGCTCATTTTTTGGCTGCGTCTTACAAGCTGTTGTTGAAAGTAAAAATAACTTCCTTGTTTACAACTTCCTTGTTTTGTCTCTTTCAAGATAAATGTCTTTACTGCTGACTCACTCATTAAAACTCTTGTCGCCATCGAATGGCGGAGCAGTGTAACTAGAATCACCATCACAAACACACACAACATTTCCTGATACTAAATACTGTTATTAAATACAACAACAACAGCAATCATAAAAGTTGCTCACCAATTCAGTCAAAGATACAAAGGCAGTGCTGAGATATGCAGCGTTGAACCCTCCCTGATCTCATGGCGAAAATGTACCTGTGGGAACCTGTTTTTTGCAAGAAGCGAAATATGTACCAATAAGTACATATCACTGCAGTTTCCAACAGAAATGAATATTAGAGGCGGTAAAACAGCAAGCACTTGTGATTGTTTTCATACACACTTATGAAAACGAGCTACATGTGTTTCACTTTCCAGATGTAACAAGCTTGCTCGGTAGCTCAGCCGGCACAAAATTGGACTAATGATGCAGAATCCTTCGGTACGAATCCAGTGAAAAAAACAACTCAGGCAAGAAATCAAAAAACAAGCTAAAATGAAGTTTAAGTCTAAACAAGTACATTCTCGCCTAAACAAAAGTCTTACAACTACATTGCGTGACACAAAAACAGTATTATTTATAAAATTGTATTGGATTTGGGCATCCGCTATGACAATCTCTTTGAGAAATACTGCAAACAGTGTGATGCACATGGTAAAACGATTGGAGTTCCGATATCACTAGAATATCACACTCCTCTCAGCCAATCAGATTCGAGAACAAGAAAGAAGAAAGAACCATCTTTGTTGTTTATTATCTCATCCAAATAATTTGATTGTTTCGTAGAGGAGGCACTTTTCTCACTTGATTCCTCAGTAAAGACACCTCTGATGGATGTACTTCTGTATTTATATGATCAAAACAGATTACTTGCTAAAAGATGTCCTTTCTTGACATCAGCTCTTTACACTGCCATCTAGGTTATTCAGATTCCAGAATCTAATATAGAGTCTGTATGACTCCAGAGTGCTTTTACCCTCCAACAATGTGGAATGATTGCTGTGGAAAATTGCAGCAAACATATCAGCCACATTCCAGCAGCAGGCTGAGATTACGTCTGTGTACATGTGCCAATATGCATTTCTAAACACATGAAGAATGACTTCTAGTATCAAAATCTGTGTTCATTTCATCTGGAGTGTGGAGGCAGAGACAGGGATATCACATAACATGGAAACAGTGATGAATCTTAGAGAACACATGGGGTCATTCTTTAAATTGCTAACCATATGGAGACATTTTTTTTCTTGGATTTCTTCCTGAGGGCCGGTTTTCCTTTGTTTGCTGTCACTGTCAGCAAATTATCTGTGCTAAAATTTATGTTTGGTATCACGATGGCTTTAGATATAGTTGAAGTCAAAACTTTACCTTGAAAAATCTGCAAAATGGTAATTATTTTACCTAAATAAGAGGGAACATACAAAATGCATCTTATTTTTTTATGTAGTACTGACCCGAATAAGATATGTCACATAAAAGACGTTTACATATAGCCCACAAAGGAAAATAATAGTTGAATTGATTAAAATTACCCCGTTCAAAAGTTTACATACACTTGATTCTTGATACTGTGTTGTTCCCTGAACGATCCACAGCTGTGTGTGTATGTGTGTGTTTTTTTTGTTGTTGTTTAGTGTTAGTTGTTCATGAGTCCCTTGTTTGAGAAAAAAAAGAAAAATCCTTTAGTTCCCACAAACTCTTTGGTTTTTCAGAATGTTTGTGTATTTGAACTCTTTCCAATGACTGTATGATTTTGGGATCCATCTTTTTACACTGAGGACAACTGAGGGACTCATATGCAACTATTACAGAAGGTTCAAACACTTACTGATGCTCCAGAAGGAAAAATTATGCATTTATGCAATTATGTCAGGGGGTGATAACTTTTGAACAAAATGAAAATGTGTAAATTTTTCTTATTTTGCCTAAACATCACTTTTTTTTTTTCATTTAGTACTGCCCTTCAGAAGATACAGAAGATACTTACATGTTTCCCAGAAGACAAAATAAGTTAAATTTACCCTGATCTTCAAATTCTAAAAGTTTTCATCCCCCAGTTCTTAATGCACCGTGTTTCCTTCTGGAGCATCAGTGAGCGTTTAAAAAAAACACAGCTGTGGATCATTCAGGTAACATAGTGAACATAATTAAAATATAGTGAACAATTCATCTGGACTACCCTGGTTACCATTCACTTTCACTGAGAGAAACGTCAATGTCATTTTACTAAATTTCTCCATTTGTGTTCAACAGAAACGAGAAAACCATATAGAAATTACATAATGTTGCTGCATCTTTATTTTTCAGTCCAGGTTAAATATATTCAAGTTAATTGGTACCACCTGTTTTACACTTGGTTAGTTACTGTAAGAAATGAAGATAATACTTGCAAAGCTCTGTTTTTTTATGTTCTGTTGCAGCACAAATGTTTTTCTTCAACCTCAGCCACTTTCCCAGGGGATTGTTTTTTTAAAATATAACAAACGGTTTAAACATTTTTTTTAGTATCCTTTTAGTTATATAAAGGACACAAACTAAAAAAAAATAAATAAAAAACAATTTAACTTTATTAAGAAAAAATACACACATTATCTTCCTTTGTGGTGTCATTTTAACAATTATTCAAAACGAAAGTTCAAAAAAGAACATGATGTGCTAAAAAAAATGGACAAATTAAATTTAAATAAAAATCTTAAATTTTAAATAAATAAATATATATTTTTAGCATTTTCACTTAAAGCTAATGTTACAGCACTAGGAACTGAGATCCACTGCAGCTGTTTCTCATCTGGAGGCTCACTGTCCTCCATCCGTCACTGTTTTCATTCTCAGATAAGGTGTAACCACTAAAAACTAATGTGCTCTTGTCTCACTCTCTCGATACCTTCCCATCTATCTCATCACCATTTCAAAGAATCCTGCATGTAGACTGGTTATGGGAACTACAGCGATTTTCCTGCACATTACGGTAATATTCTGCCCGACTAGTGTTTATAACCAGTGAAAACCCTGCTGTTTGCTCCTCCACTGTGCCACGAGAATTAATATCGGCCTCATTTTGATAAGCAGAGCATATCAAACAACAGATGCATTGTTAGTTAAACACAGCTGCACCTACAGTGGAGAAGATTACATATTTCTCCCAGACATCTGCCTGTAAAATAGGGACTGGTTCTTGAAATTGTTTCGCTGTCGCAAGCACAAACGTGTTTTACAATTCACCTTTTTCATAAAGATTACCCTCTGAGTGGCATTATAATCTGCGGACCTGTTTATCAGTGGTACTTTACAAGAAAAGGATAAGCGGCCGGTCTGTTTAATCACAATTCAGATTAAACTGAGGTTTTTAATTATTTTTAAGGTCATTTGGCCCTTATCTCTGCACTGATTGGTATGTCTCACACTTTTTTTTTTTGTTCTAAGTAGAAATCAGCAAGTCTTTAGCATAGCGAGATTTGTTTTTGTGGTCAAGCGTGTTTTCTCTTAAAGAGCAATTCTTTTGCTTTGTCTTCTACCTTTTGACTTTTGTGAATGTCAGTTGCTTTTTATATGCGAACATGGGCAGGGAACGATAAAGACCTTGCATCAAATGGACTTTTCAAACATGTTTATAAAAGCTTTTTGATGACAGGTAAATAGCAGTAAATTGCATTTTGAGTGATTGTTTGTCTTTGTTTTGAATTCTGGCTGGATAATGTGTGCCTCTATGAATGGCAAGAAAATTACTTTAAAATATGCTTGTGGGGATATTGTATGTCTCTCAAGATACCCGGTCAATATTTATCATCATTATTTTTGCTGCCAAATGTCATTTGACAAAATAAGAACCAGTTAAAACTCATTTTCCCCCAAACGTTGGCATGTGTGACTTCATGTCTAAAAGGAAAAAAATAAACATTGTTGACTTTTTCAGCCATTGTTATCTGCTGTAATTCTATGCATTGTTGTCCACGGGATGTTATTCTGTATAAGTAGTAGGGGCAAATGGGTTTGAACGACACAGCTATATTATTTTCATGCCTATGAAACTGTGTTAATGCCTGCTTTGTGTGGACAGATTAAAAACGCTGACGTACCAGTGGGAAAATCACAGTATCAGCCCACATCTTTAACACACCCCATCCTTATGAGTCTAGCTCACAAACACACAATTGTTATTTGGTGCCAGCTTTCAATGTTTTACTCCCATCAGCATTATTTAGTGCTTACTTAAGAGCCTTTTAACATACAGAATGCAGATTTTTTTATTATTGTTATTTTTTTTTTTTTCCAAATGCATCCTTGTGTAAAAATTATATATATCTTAAACCAGTCTGGTTTGTTGGTCTTTGGAACCAGTATAGATTGGTTTAAAGGTGGTTCATTAAATATAAATTAGCTGAAAATGTACTCACCCTCGGCCATTTAAGAAATTAGCTTGTTTCTTCATCAGAACAGATTTGGAAAAATGTAGCACTGCATCACTTGCTCAACCTTGGATCCTCTGCAGTGAATGGGTGCCGTCAGAATGAGAGTCCACACAGCTGATAAAAACATATTTTTTGTAGTAGGCTAATAGAAATAAACCTAAGTGAACAATAGCCTTTAAAATGACTTAAATACATATAGCAATGAGGCAATAATAATTACTTAAAATAAAGTATCAAAAACAAATAATCACATGGTTTTATTGAACAAAACTGTTAAAATACATAATGTATTATAAACAATAAAACTAATTCACATTACGCATTATAACAAAATGACTGCAGAGGGCGCCAACAGCCTGACGATTGTCTTTACACTTTACAGCGCGATCTAATCCGTGTTTGATATTGACTCAAGGACATTTAATTCAAATGCCCATTTAATCTTTAATATGTGGCTATTTCTTTACGACAAAAATGCTATAGCCACTGTAATTCCTTGAATATGTGGATATCAAAACGTCTAAACTCAGAGTGAGGAATTGAGCTTTTATTTTGAAATCGCGATGAACAGTTAGCATGTGTTTGCGGAAGTTTATAAATGATTTACCTTACACATATGAGAAAATAGTGCACGTTGTGTTCCAAGATGAACGTTATAATAAACCCAACTCACAACAACATGCAGAGAGGGAGTTTGAGACGCTCCACACATGTAAATGATGACAGTTTGTGTAATACTGTGAACGGAGCCGCTCTGAGATGCACGTACGTAACCTACACTCATGTGACTAATTAAAGCGCATGTATTAAACTTGTATCACATATATTATTTAATTGAATGGTAGCGTTTGTGTATTCTTAATAGCATTATGCTTTATTATGATTTTTAAATGGTTTAAATGGGTTTAATATGTGGAATACGCCACTTCCGGTATTTTGCCGATTACTCGACACGGGCAAAATGCAATGGACCTTTCTCACATTTTCGGGTTTCTCATAGCGGAAGTCGTCATAGTTGGGTAAAATCCGAGAGCAGTGAATGGGAGAGTACCACAAACATATTTTTTGCATTCCCATTTGCTCAAATAGCAAAAGAAAAACTACATGATAGTGTTTTCACGACTTTCAACCAAAGGAAAGAGACTGGCAGTCAGAATGAGAACAATGTCAAATTTACCGTCCCTCCCATAGACGAGGCATTAGAAACACCCTCCCATAGCGTTAATTAGTTTTTTTGTAAGTTGATGAAAAGGTGGTATAATATAAAGTATAGTGTTATAAAGGCACATACATCAAAATATAAAAAAGTTTAAAGGATTTATGATGATGATGACCGTTAAAACGCGTCATCACAGCCTTGTGAAAAGGATCCATGGACCTTTCTCTTTTTTTTTTGTTTTTTTTTTTGTTTTTTTTAATTGAGTACAAAAACTGAGTACAACAAAATGGCATTAATTCATGTACAAGAAAAGAATTCTGGTACGGAAGGCTCAACACAATCGAACCATATTAGATTCCAGGCAAAATGTATAACAAATTCCAAGAAAGAGAATCAGGTATAAAAATAGGAAACAAAGACTAAACGAAAATAATAATGAAGAAAACAAAATCATAACAAATTATATAATACAAACAAATTAAACAGACCTTTCTCATATTTGCCGGTTTCTCATAGCGGAAGTCGTCGTAGTTGGGTAAAATTTGAGAGCAGTGAATGGGAGAGTACCACAAATATATTTTTTTGCATTTCCATTTGCTCAAATAACAAAATAGTGTTTCATGACTTTAAATCAAAGGAAAAAAATTGAGTGAGACTGATATCGGCACTCAGAAGAGAGAACGGTAGATAGACGTCTCCTAGACACAGCATAGAAACACCTTTCCATTAGCGTTAACTAGTTTTTTGTAACTTGATGAACAAGTAATATAATAGAAAGTATAGTGTTATAAATGTACATACATTTAAAAAAAAAAAATCAAAACATGATTTATGATAATTGAAACACGTCATCTCAGTCTCAGGGTCCACTGAGGACTTTTTAAAATTGAATACACAAATAGAATTAAGGAATCATTGCAGCCCTAGTCCAGTAATTAAAGTCTTATAAAGTGAAAAGCTGTGTATTTGTAAGTTTCACTTCTGGCCAAAATAGAGTCCATAATCCATAATAGGGATGGAACGATTACCGGTTTAATGATAAATCTTGATAAAAACCCTCCACGGTTAGTATTACCGTTTCATATTTACTTATCATTAAAACCGTATCCGATTACGGGGATTTGAACAACTGAGGATAAATAAATACTGTCCAGCATAAAGCAAAGTTTTAGGTAACAGTCTCACGTGCACACAGCACGCAGTGTAGTTTCGTTTTGTGTGAAAAATTGGCGGAAAGATGCAAGGTTTTAAAAGAGTGGTAAGGGATTAATACAAATGAATATATGAATGAAAAATGTACCTCTGAAAGTTTTTACTGTTTTTAGAAAAGATTCGATGGCATTTTGTTTTCATCTTTGCTCCGTGTAATACTTTTATTCTTTAATTCTTTAATCGTAATGCTGCTTTATCCATAGAGGTTACAGGAAAAAGCTGCAATTCAGCTTTTCCATAAGCGCCATCTAGTGTCAGAGAGTGGATTTACAAAGTTACATGTACATTCAGCCTGTGTGCAGTTTTTGTCTGGACAAAAAATTGGACCGAATTTGCATACCCTTCTGTAAATTTTGACTGGTTGATGGAAAACAAGCTTATGTGGGTTATATACATTTAAACAATTCAGATAGGTATCTAGAAATTTTTATGAATCAGATAAAATACATATAAACATTTGTTAATCAAATATCATTTTGACTTGAAAATGTGAGGTTTATCATTTTATGAAACATTTCGTATGAGATAAACTGTTGTCAGTCATGTTGTCATTTAAAATCCAGACATCATTGGGAAAGTTATTGTTTTAGTGTTTATGCGAACAAAAAGTAATTTATTTTTTGTTGAATTTAAATACAAAAGTTGGTGACATTTACTTTTTTAACATTTCCAGCACATTTTAACAATACCGTGATAATACTGATAACCGTGATAATTTAGGTCACTATAATCGTGATAAGAAATTTTCATATCGTTACATCCCTAATCCATAATAATGCTTCCTTTAGTCAAAAACCCCAGCCCTGTTGTTCTCTCACATCAAAATCCACCAACATGTTTGTTTAGGGCCATGTTAAACTTGTAACATGTTTTCACTTATAAACAGTTTTTACTGGAGAAAGCAATATTATGAACAGAGCAGTCACATTTTAGCTGGAAGCAATAGTTTGAAGTTAAAAATGGCTTAATGACATGATTTGTTTCTTACAAATACACAGGTTTTTTTTTTCACTTCACAAGACATTGATGGACTGGAGTCATGTGGATTACTTGTGGATTACTGTGATGTTTTTATCAGCTGTTTGGACTCTCATTCTGACGGCACCCATTCACTGCAAAGGATGCATTGGTGAGCAAGTCTCGTAATGCTAAATGTCTCCAAATCTGTTCTGATGAAGAAACAAACTCATCTACATCTTGGATGGCCTAAGGGTGAGTCAATTTTCAGCAAATTTTCATTTTAAGTAAACTGTTCTTTTAAGCTGTTTTTTTTTTTCCTGGAGTTATCCTTGATCCACAGAAAAGTCTATGATACTCTGTGGAGTGCTAGTTCTACTTTCTCTCTTACAACTTGTAAATATCTGTAATGGACTGGGTTTCCAACCAGACCCCCCTCCACACACACACACACAAAGAAGGGCTGAAGAGTGGGCTGCTGTTGAATTCAATCGATCGTAAATTTATCACAGACAACATCTGTAAGCCTTTTTTGTATCTCATACAGTGGCTATTACACCTACAGCTTGGTTTGGAAAATAACAATCACATTGATCCACAGTGCTGATACGCCATTTACTTTTTTTCTGCTGAAAATTTGTCAGTTAAAATGAAAAGTTAAAATGTTTGAAACTTGCATTAAAGGGATAGTTCACCCAGATTACCCCATGATTTACTCATCCTCAAGGCTTCCTAGGTGTATATTAAGGCAATCAGAGTGATATATATACACACAAAAATGGGGGAATGAACTCACTGACCTATCTGAAAAAAGAGAAGCCTCTTCTCACCCTCCAATCAGATTAAAGCTGTTCTTAATAATGACATTAGTCACATATTTTTCAGCATGGTGACAGGTAATAGACATGCCCTGACAAGATCTGTTTTTGATCCTCAGTTTGAGTCACTGAGATGAATGTGTATGCTAACGGATAGCTCTCTTAAGGTATTATAGACCTCCTTGACACTGATATCACCGCACCAGGATATTCTCTCCCTTCTTTTCACAACTCAGCGGTGGCAGCAATGAGATCATTCCCAGCACTGTTGAAAATGTGCAAGGTGGTAGCGCCACATTTCATTCTGAGAGTCCTGAAGCATCACGCTCGAGCACAATACGGCTTCATCTTTTCTTATGAGGTTCTGGCCTCTATTAGCCAGCTGCCTTTACTGCCATCAGGTGCTATGTGGTTTTTCTGTGGAACTTTAGCCAACTTCAGTTTGTTTCTGGAACAAATTACCGTGCATCTATTTCAGAGGGTTTGGTGAAAGCGTGCAGTACTACACAAATGGGCTGCATCCACAGTAATTGCCCTTGAACGCTTGACGAGTCTGTCCACAGGCAGTGGATGTTCATTTCCTTCAAACGGAGCATAAGAAACGTATTGAACTAGCCTCCAAAAGCAGTGTTTGAAGGAACAGTCCACACGAAAATCTGTTATTTACGCCTCCTTATGTTGTTGTAAGCCTTTATGACTTTCTTTCTTCCATAGAAACAAAAAGGAGAATTATTTGAAGAATATCCTGACCAATCTTGTCCATTAATGAAAGTAAATGGGAACCAGGGCTGTCAAACTTTAAACACAGGCATAGTTCACGCAAAAAATACTGTTTTGTTGTTCCAAGCCTATGTGAGTCTTGGAACACAAAAAGGATAATATTTAAAGAATATCCTAGCTGCTTGCATATGATTAAAGTCAATGGGGACTGGAGCTGACAGGCTTCAAAATCGGTTATTTACTCATCCTTATGTTGTGCCAAGCTTGTATGACTTCCGTAGAATGCAAAAAGGACAGTTTTTTAAGAATGTCCTAGCCGCTCATTTCCATGTAAGTGAATGGGGACTGGGTCTGTCAAGCTTCAAACACAGGGTTTAAAAGCACAGTTCACACAAATATTCTCTTATTTACTCACCCGTTTGTTTTTCCAAGCCCATTTGACTTGCTTTTATTCTGTAGAATACAAAAAGGACAATATTTGAAGAATTTCCTGGCTACTCATTTCCATATAATGAAAGTAAATGAGGTCTGGGCCTGGCATGGTTCAAAAGCAGGGTTTAAAAGAACAATACACACACACACACACACACACACACGCACACACAAAGATCTGTTATTTACTTGCCCTTATGTTGTTATATTACATTCTTTATTCTGTAGAACACAAAAAGTACAATATTTAAAGAATATCCTCTTTTCTATATAATGAAGGTAGAGTTTAAAAAACAATCCACACAAAAAAATCTGTTATTTACTCACCTTTATATTGTGCCAAGCTTGTATAACTGACTTCCGTAGAATACAAAAAGGATGACTTTTTTGAGAATGTCCTAGCTGCTCATTTCCATGTAATGAAAGTAAATGGGGACTGGGCCTGATGTGCTTCAAAAGCAGAGTTTAAAAGAACAATCCACACAAAAATAACTGCTATTTACTCAGCCTTTTGTTGTTCTAAGCCATTATGACTTTTAATTCTGTAGAATACAAAAAGGACAATATTTAAAGAATTTCCTGGCTACTCGTTACCATATAATGAAAGTAAATGGGGACTAGGCCTGTCAAGGGGACTGGGGCTGACAGGCATCAAACGCAGGGTTTAAAAGAACAATCCAAACAAAAAATCTGTTATTTATTAACCCTTGTGCTGTTCCGAGTTTAAATGCAAAAAGGAAGATTTTTTTTTTAACAATGTCCCAGCCGCTCATTTCCATGTAATGAAAGTTAATGGCGACTGGGGCTGTCAAGCTTCATACAATGAGTTCAAAGGCACAGTTCACACAAAAAATCTGTTATTTACTAGCACTTATGTTGTTCCAAGCCTATATGACTTTCTTTATTCTGTAGAAGACAAAAAGGGCAATATTTAAAGAACTTCCTTATTTCCATATAATGAAAGTAAATGGGGACTAGCGCTGTCCAACTTCAAAAGCAGGGTTTAAAGGCATAGTTGACACACAAATTCTGGTATTTCTCTGCCTTATATTGTCCCACGTCTGCAAGACTTGCGTTCTTCTGTAGAACACAGAAATGACAATATTTGAAGAATATCCTAGCTGCCCATTTCCATATAATAAAAGTCAATAGGTACTAACAGGCAATAAAAGCAGAGTTTAAAAGAACAAACTACACAAAGAAAACAAAATTATTTACTTACCCTTATGTTGTTCTAAGCCTGTATGACTTTTTTCCGTAGAGCACAAAAAAGGCAATTTTTTAAGAATGTCCTAGCTGCTCATTTCCATGTAACGAAAGTGAATGGAGACTGGGGCTGACAGGCATCAAACACAGGGTTTAAAAGAACAATCCAAACAAAAAATCTGTTATTTATTAACCCTTATGTTGTTCCAAGTTTAAACACAAAAAGGAAGATTTTTTTTTAAGAATGTCCCAGCCGCTCATTTCCATGTAATGAAAGTGAATGGGGACTGGGGCTTTCAAGCTTCGTACAGTGAGTTTAAAAGCACAGTTCACACAAAGATTCTGTTATTTACTAGCCCTTATGTTGTTACAAGTCTATATGACATTCTTTATTCTGTAGAACACAAAAAGGATGATATTTAAAGAACATCCTTATTTCCATATAATGAAAGTAAATAGGGACTGGGTCTGACATGCTTCAAAAGCAGGGTTTTAAAAAAAATCTGCAAAAAAAAAAGACAAAAACCCTTTTTACTCACCCTTATGTTGTTAAAAGCCTATATGACTTACGTTCTTCTGTAGAACACAAAAATGACAGGCATAACATTCAGGGTTTAAAAGAACAATCCACAAAAAATATTGTTATTTACTCACCCTTATGTTGTTCCAAGCCCATATGACTTTCTTCTTTAGAAAAAAGAAAGGAGATTTGTATGAAGAATATTATGGCCACATGTAATGAAAGTCAATGGGGACTGGGGCTGTCAAGCTCCAAAACTGAATTGCTTTAATTCATTTCAGTCTGTTCCTGAAAATTGCTGTTATATAGCATTTATATAAAATATAGCACACAAGTCATATGGTTTATATGCACCTTTAAAACCTTCCATCCTTCATGGAGATCGTTTCAAAATGATGTGAATTTTTGCTCCAGGCATTATTCTGTAAAAACAAAAAGGTGGAAACATAAAAGACAAACATCGCAATTACTAAATTATTTAAAAACACAAAACAAAGAGGATTTTTATGACCCGACTCTAAAACAAATTGCACGCTCTGTCCTGCATTAACTCAGTTGTAGCACCACACCTGCTTCTGTTTAATATGCGCTACAACGGGAGCTCGAACGGCCTTGTGCGTTTCAATTAGCGAAGGGTAGAGGGGCTGTTCAAGTTTGAGTTTGTTATTTTACTCTTTGCACAGATAATCAATAGTGTCATCACACTGTAAACTTTAGCCTTGATTTCCTAGCCATCGGCCCGTCCATTAGCCTGAATGTGCTCTGGACCTGCAATTCTACTGATGTTATTAGAGCCTTTATGAGTCTGTGATCATTTGCTGTGTAGTGGTTTATTCAGATGTAGAATCAATGGGATTTAGTAATTAATTAAAAAAAGAAGCTTGAGGGAGTGGGTGTTTTGCATATTTGCACATCCCATAATTACATCTGATGTAGTATATATATAGGCCATAATGAGGGTGTTATGTAAGTGAATGCATTGTGGGCATGTCCAGTCCTTCCACACATTATCTGATGTGCCTCACAACACTGAATTATAAGCAAAAACTGGATGTCTGCCTGCAAGTAGGATGTATTATCATATACCCCATAGATGCCTGTCAGTGGCAGTTAAAGGTGCTGTAAGCACTTTTTTTTTAAATACCACTCCTACAATTTTTCCATTTCCTCACAGATATCACCAAAATAGGTCTCCTGAGAAAACACACCGCTCCCTGTGACAGCTACAGGTTCTGTAAAAGAGAAGTAGCTGATCTGAAATGTCCTCTACCTGTTTCACTGGAATTCGGCTTTGGTGGGTGGGATTTTAGAGGAAGATCATGTCGTCTAACTCATTTGGCAAGTCTAGTGGAAGTTACAGTAGCTAAAACAGTATCTGTACTGAGTAGGCATGTTTGTGAAACAACATTTTGTTTTTGTTCCCACTTTGTTTCCTAGAACAACATTCTTGTCAAACTTGTCAAACTTGCCACAGTGCTAAACCCAAACCTGACTCTGAGACTAACTATTAACTGCACCTAAACCCATAAAGTTAAAATCTGACCCCCTGAAATCTGACTGGCTGACAGAAATGTTGGCTTTATAATAAGTGTACAGTACTTGAGCATTTAAAGGGATAGTTCACCCAAAAATGAACATTCTGTCATTAATTACTCAGCGTCTTGTCAATCCATAACCCGTAAGACCTTTCTTCATATTTGGAACACAAATTAAGTTTTTTTTTATTAAATCCGAGAGCTTTCTGACCCTGCATAGACAGCAACACAATTACCACGTTTTATTAGCTGTTTGGACTCTCATTCTGACTGCACCCATTCAATTGCAGAGGATCCATTGGTGAGCAAGTCATGCTAAATTTCCCCAAATCTTTTCTCATGAAGAAGCAAACTACAAATCTGCATCTTCAAATGGCTAGAGGCTAAGTAAATGTTGAACAAATTTTCATTTTTGTGTGAACTATTACTTTAATTTCCATCTCTCTGATTTCTAGTAACATTGATTTCTAGTAACGTAATGGTGAATTCTTTTTGACATGCAGTTGTATTTCGGCCCATTAACATGTTATTCCCATGATGGTGCAAAGATGCGTTTCTGGATGTCACTGCTTCTTTTGTATTTTAATAGGGGACAGGTGTCTCCAATTTTTCCAGCCCATTTGTGCATGTGTCTGGATTTTCACAGATATCCAGGCTGATGCTGAAATGGGCACGGACAGCTGGCCATTACAAATGAGATCTGTTAGCAAACACACAGACACAAGGCATTCGTACAGTATAATATACACTTTGGTGTAAATGTATTTTTGGCATCTTCAAATCATTTTAATGTGCTAATTTTGTAAGAACGTTGTGTTCTGTGGATCTCAGGCTGCTGTACAGCATATACTATTTTCAGAAAAATTATAAAAGCTTTTTGTGTGCTCATAAAGCAGGTCGTACAGCTGTAAAGTGCCTTTCCACATCTAATGGATATGTTAAAGACATTAAATGTATACATTCATATTCATCTGTTGAACTGTTTTATATTTTATATTGTTTGGCAAAAGTTTTGCAGTTGTGAATGTGGATATTATTCCAAATTGTTGGTGTTAGAGTCTAGTACATATCAGGGCATGTATACAATCTTAATGGCATATTTTTGTGATTCATTATACACAGTACACAGTGTCATCAAATAGTCTTTTTTTAATGGAATCTGCATAAATCTTTGCAAGTGCACCCATATAAAACAAAGCCTGAGCAAATTTATGTGTAATGCCCTAGCAGTCCAGACCTTGAAATATATCTTTAGCTAATTTCTGTTGTCGCTTTTAATGCTGTCTAAGGGTCAGTGTGGAGGGAATATGTTTTTTAATGGTGTCAGAGAGCAGGCGCACAGTTGCGAGGCTGTTTTGACTGCAGAATTGTTGAAATTCACCTGCAGTGCAACAGCGTTGACCCTGGGGGTCAGACTAATTCACCTCACCACTATTCACCGCTGTCCTTCCTCCTATTGTATCCGTTTCTCTTAATTCAGGGTTTTCTCTTACTGTTGAACAGGTCGTCGCATCAAAGGTTAAGTAAACTGATTCACGTGCATCCGTAACCCATATGCCCTGACGTGACTACCCATTTGTTAAGGAATATATTACACCAACGTGCCCTTCCCACACTTAACTTTTGAAACATCAGATTGCCATTTACTTATTGCCCATTATTTTACGTAAGGAATAAATTCCAGTGTCATATTGATTATTTGTTCATACTCATTTCCTCTATTTTTGCATTACAGTATTATTGCAGTCTATCATTTAAAGCGGTCATCGGATGCCCATTTTCCACAAGTTGGTATGATTCTTTAGGGTCTTAATGAAAAGTCTATAATATACTTTGGTTAAAAATTCTTAATGGTTGTGTAAAACAACACCCTTTTTACCTTGCCAAAATCAGCTCTGCAAAAATCATCCTGTTCTGGTCGAGGTTGCTTTAAATGTTAATGAGCTCTGCTCGCCCCGCCCCCTCTTCTCCTGTGGAGTGATGGGCCTGTTTACTTTAGCTGCATTTCGCAGCTATCATTTATCATTTTTGATTTGAAAAAGGGGATATTATTTTTACAGATTAATTAAAAACCACTGCATTGATTTTTATCATTATAGGTTAGATTTGTACATACACTGCCAGCACACAGAGACCTTGGGTCTCTAGCGACACTATGCACTTTTTCCATGAAATGAATCAGAAAACAGACATTCTTTTAAACTATATTATTTTTTTCTTGTTATATTGTTTATAATGAATAGATTGAGGAATATTAAGAAAGTTGATGTCTAACTTTAAAAAAATGAGGGAGGGAGAGGGTTGTTAATGATGCCCCGGTTGCTAAAGACCCGAGGTATGCATTTAAGGGTTAAAATTGTACTGTCAGGTTTTTGTGACTGACATTATTGAATATGCATTTGTAGGAGTTTCTTTTTCAGACACAAAATTTATGAGAGGAAAGTATTCAAATGAATCACACAACCCATTTTATTAACATTTGCGGTCATAAAATTACTTGCATTTTGCTCCATTATTTAACGCCCAAAAAATGCAATGTCTTAAGCTATTTTGCACTTGAAACGGCTGCAATTATTGTTGCTAGAAGGAGGCACCGCAGAGAACCGAGAGCATGTGGTAGAAGGGAGAGGATTTTTTCCACATGTATTAATTTATTTGGAATGCCAGAAGAACACATTATCTGAACATATTCAGTTATTTTTTTATTTGCTTCAGGAAATAAAAGACAACTTGGAACCTTCAACTAGGAGTCATGCAATACCAGGTCCATCAAAGCTTCCAGCAAACCTTCATTTTTTGGCCTGCGGTACTTTTTGTACTGTGGCTTCTTGATTTGTTTATTCTTTATTTGCAACTACGCCAATTTTGTGCTGTGCTTGGTATATTGCGTTGATCAATATGCAAACGAAATGTTGCGTCTGTGTTCTTTAATTTGTGCATTGTTAGTAAATCACCCACAGAAATTTCCCCTCCCATCGGCACTGTTTCTGAATTGCACTCTCGTGCTAATTTGCCCTGTTTAGTAAAACTGGCCCTCATATTTCGTCTAGAAGCAGAGGTATAAAATCAAAACACTCTAATGATGGATTTGTTTCTTACAAACACTCAACTTTTCACTTCACAAGACATTCATTAGTGGACTGGAGTGGTGTGGAATACTTGTGGATTATTGTGATGTTTTTATCAGCTGTTTGGACTCTCATTCTGACGGCACCCATTCACTACAAAGGATCCACTGATGAGCAAGTGATGCACTGCTAGTTCTCCAAATCTCCTCAGATGAAGAAAGAAACTCATCTACTTCTTGGAAGTTTTAATTTGTGTTTTTAGCTATTTTAGGACTTTTTTGTGGTGTTCCAATGTTGTATACTCTGTATTTGCACCCACAGTTTTTTGCATTTCAAGTCAGAAGGAGGAAATTTGATCTCATGTTATATCCTCAGTACACTCGGCACCAACTCAAGCTGTTGACCTAAATCTTGAAGAAAGATTCTTTTTGGATTTTTCGCGCTTGAACTTATTAAATCCCGTTGGAGCTTCTCCAGCAAAAACAAACGACATTCAAATTCCAAAAGTAATGAAATTTAAAACGCCTAAGCGTGTTTTTATCCTCCGCCCCTACTTTATCTTTTTCCATTATAGGGTGCGTACGAAAAATATCTTTTATTGATGTGTTCTCACATCTTGCTTTCTCACAAGAAACGACAAGCCATGTTATATCAACTCACATCTGTTTATCCACCTGTTAGCATCGTAATGAAATGTTTACACCAACTGAATTAATCATGTCAAATCCCATGCTGTTTTAGGTAATTGCCAGGCAAAATTTGCCAAAGACAGTCTTTGTTTGTGCTCATAAGCCAGGCGATGCTTGGCTGGAGAGACAGTTGTCAGACTGTCGACAGTCTCGGCACCACTGCAGGCATGCTTAATGATACAGTGGGGAATAGCGGGGCTGCCACTGCCAGTACTTCCCTTTAGAAGACACATGTTGAGTGGATGAAGAGGAAAAACATCATGGGGACGCGGCCAAAAAAGCATACGCACAAAAGAAGCGAATAGGTTAAAGAGAGAGGACTTATTCACAGATGGTTTCCATAGCGACACAAATTGAAAAGAGGGTATTTAGTGCAAACAGCATCTGGCCGTAGTTATTTTTTATATCTAGTGGACGTGACGTTGGCGCTCAACTGCAGACACACGCTCAGTCCTGCATTATTTCGAATGATGTTTGACATTTTCCACAGCTTCATTCAGTCCTTTCATTTTTAGCTGTAATATAAATACCTGAGATGCTTAAATTAAGCCCAGTGGGAGTTTGGATCCTCTGCCAGAATTTGGGAGATGCAAATGTGTGCTTCGCTCTGAAATGACTGTGGGACTTCCAAGCTGTCCTGTCTATGTCCTTGTGGTGTTGCTTATTTTTAGTTTGAACGGCTGAGAAATAGATTTTTACATTTTTGGAAGGAAGTGTAAATGGTTCTGAGTGGTTCTAGAGCAACCTAGCATCCAAAAAGTGGTTCTCAACCTTTTTGACTTGAAGGCCCCTCTTTTTTTGACGCAATATTTGAACGCCCGCTACATAATATAATATTAAAAGGATAGTTCACCCCAAAATTAAAATTCTCTCATTAATTAATCACCCTCATGTTGTTTCAAACCCGTAAATTAAGATATTTTTGATGAAATCCAAGAGCTTTCTGACCATGCATAGACAGAAACGCAACTGACACGTTAAAGGCCTCCAAACCTGTATGACTTCTTTCTTCTGAGGAACACAAAAGAAGATATTTTGAAAGATTTAAAGGTGTTATTTAAGTACACATCCGCTGTGAATGCAGACAATACAAGCTGTGAATCATCTCAGTGCTGTTACGCTCTATATCAGCACTCTTGGAATGCCATTTGGCCAATCAGATTTGAGAAGTGGAACTAACTGTTGTAAAACTGTAAGTGCTGCAATTGGGGGCCTGTTAGTATCAGTACAACAAATGCTTTTGCTCAACCCCTCCATTTACTTCTGCTGTGAATCTAGCCATGTGTTTTCAAACAAAAAGCCCCAGGGTGACTTCTGAGTTCAGCTGATCTCCATCCACTAACTTGAAAGAGCAGCATACAGCAGTTATTGAGAGGGATGAATGAATGAAACTGTTACATAAGACATGTAGACGTTGCCAATCTGGAAAGAACCTACAATGCTAATAGTTTAGGCTAATTCAGTTTCACAGTTGTGTCTACGTGGACTGCTGTTCAAAAGTGTGGGGTCAGTAAGGTGCAAGTCTTTTTTTTTTTTTTTAATTGTTATTATTTTTAACTTTTTTATATGAACTCACAATTGTCAATTTTAAGGTCAGAATTGTGGTATATAAACTCACCGCATACAATTCTAACTTTTTTCTCCCAATTCAGAGTTTATATCTCACAATTCTGACTTTTTTCTCAGAATTGTGAGATATAAAATTATAAAATTGCGATTGTTATATGGTCAGAATTGCAGATTATAAATATAAACTCAGTTGAGAGAAATAAAGTTTTTCTTGCAATTTCAAATGTATCTCGCTATTATTACTTTCAGAATTGCGAGATAATAACTTGTGATTGTGCAATATAAGGTCAGAATTGCAGTATATACTCTAGATATACTCTCAGTATATCTTGCAATTATTACTTATTTCTCAGAATTGCGAGATATAAATTTATGATTATGAGTTATAAGGTCAGAATTGCGGTATATAAACTCACAATTGCGCGAAAAGTTTTTTTTTTCCTTACAATTGTGGGTATATGTCTTGCAATTCTGACTTTTTTCTCACAATTGTGAGAGATAAAATCGCAATTGTGTGTTACAAGCTCAGAATTGTGGTATATAAACTCACAATTGCGTGAAAAAAGTTTTTTCTTACAATTGTGAGTATATCTTGCAATTTTGACTTTTTATAAATATTTTATAAATATTTTTTATATATTTCTGAGTTTTTTTTATAAAATCACAATTGTGAGTTATAAGGTCAGAATTGCTGATTATAAACTCACTTGCAAGAAATAAAGTTTTTTCTCGCAATTTCAAATATATCTCGCTATTATTACTTTATTTCAGAATTGCGAGATAACAACTCGCAATTGTGCATTATGAGGTCAGAATTGCAGTATATACTCACAGTTGCGAGAAATTTTTTTTTTCTCGCAATTGCAAGTGTGCATCTTGCAATTCTGACTTTTTCCTCCCAATTCTAAGTTCATATCTCGCAATTATTACTTATTTCTCAGAATTGTGAGATATAAACTCATGATTACAAGTTATAAGGTCAGAATTGCGCTATATAAACTCACAATTGCGCGAAAAAGGTTTTTTCTTACAATTGCAAGTATATGTCTTGCAATTCTGACATTTTCTCACAATTGCGAGTTTATATCTTGCAATTCTGACTTTTTTCTCACAATTGTGAGAGATAAAATCACAATTGTGTGTTACAAGCTCAGAATTGTGGTATATAAACTTAAAATTGCGTGAAAAAAAGTTTTTTTCACAATTGCGAGTATATATCTTTCAATTCTGGCTTTTTATAAATACTTTATAAATACTTTTGATATAGTTCTCACTTTTTTATAAAATCGTGATTGTTAGTTATTAAATCAGAATTGCTGATTATAAACTCAGTCGCGAGAAATAACGTTTTTTCTCGCAGTTTCAAATATATCTCGCTATTATTAGTTTTTTTTCAGAATTGCGAGATAATAACTCGCAATTGTACATTATTGCAGTATATACTCACAGTTTCGAGAATTTTTTTCTTTCGCAATTGCGAGTATACATCTTGCAATTCTGACTTTTCCCTCTCAATTCTGAGTTCATATCTTGCAATTATTACTTATTTCTCAGAATTGCGAGATATAAACTTATGATTACAAGTTATAAGGTCAGAATTGCGGTATATAAACTCACAATTGCGCGAAACGTTTTTTTTTCTTACAATTGCGGGTATATGTCTTGCAAGTCTGACTTTTTTCTCACAATTGTAAGATATAAAATCGCGATTGTGAGTTATAAGCTCAGAATTGTGGTATATAAACTCACAATTGTGTGAAAAAAAAAATTTCTCACAATTTTGAGTATATATCTTGCAATTCTGACTGTTTATAAATATTTTATAAATACTTTTTATATGTTTCTGACTTTTTTTTATAAAATTGTGATTGTGAGTTATAAGGTCAGAATTGCTGATTATAAACTCACTTGTGAGAAATAAAGTTTTTTCTCGCAATTTCAAATTTATCTCACTATTATTACTTTTATTCAGAATTGTGAGATAATAACTCGCAATTATGCATTATAAGGTCGGAATTTTATATCTCACAATTATTACTTATTTCTCAGAATTGTGAGATATAAACTCATGATTACAGGTTATAAGGTCAGAATTGCGGTATATAAACTCACAATTGCCTGAAAATAGTTTTTTTCTAACAATTGCGAGTATATGTCTTGCAGTTCTGACTTTTTTCTCACAATTACAACATATAAACTAAAGTTATAAGGTCAGAATTACAGTATATAAACTAAAAATTGTGAGAAATAAAGTATTTTAATCGCAATTGTGAGTATATATCTTGCAAGTCTGACTTTTTTCTCACAATTGCGAGATATAAAATCGCAATTATGAGTTATAAGCTCAGAATTGTGGTATATAGTATATACTGTATCTTACAATTCTGACTTTTTATAAATATCTTATAAATACTTTTGTTATATTTCTTACTTTCTTTTATAAAATTGCGATTGTGAGTTATAAGGTCAGAATTGCTGATTATAAACTCAGTTGCGAGAAATAAAGTTTTTTTTGCAATTTCAAATTTATCTCACAATTATTACTGTTTTCTCACAGAATTGCTAGTTATTAACTCTAACTTGTGATTGTGCATTACAAGATCAGAAATGCATTTTTTTCTCACAATTGCAAGATATAAATTCACGATTGTGAATTATAAGGTCAGAATTGTGTTATATAAACTCATAAATGAGAAAAATAAGGGTTTTTTTCTCAAGATTTCAAGTATATATCTCGCAATTCTGACTTTTTCTTCACAATTAACATTAAAAAAAACTTTGGACGGCAGTGTATATATAAACACAAAATGAGCAGGATTGCACTCTCAAACATTAGATAACACGGAGTTCCTCAGGTAGCAGTCAGTGTTATTGTGCGTCAACTAGCTGAGTCACAATTAGTGTAAGGGAGCGTCTAGCAAAAAGATAAGCGCCTGATTGCCTTAGGGCGTAATTGCACACCCCTGCTGAACTTCCTTTGAAACGATAGCCAACGTGGAAAGAAAAAGGCACAAAAGATATGACCAGAGGGTTTGTCTTTGCACTTTACGGTTTACACACACACACGCGTCTCACGGCAGACGGTGAATTATTTCTCAGAAGCCCCGTAGCAAAAACATGTGCACACATACCGAATGGGTGGGGAAAAAAGCCACACGGCATGGCGGTCGTTTGCGCCCGGTTTGCTTCAGTGTTGCCACTGAGTGTTTGAAATTAGAAATGAAGTCAAAGCTGCAGGGAGAGAAAGTGCTTCAAAGAGTCTGATGTCAGTAATGTAGTTTCTCTCTTAGTGGGGGGCCGCGCACGTCAGCACGTTTCCATATTTAAAAGCATAACTGCAGGCAAACCTACCACAGGGACACATAAAGCTCCCTTTCTGTGATTTTTAGCCTTGAAATAAAGGGAGAGGGGATGAAAACAAAAGGTGAGTTCTTTGTTGTCAGCCTTAAAGAGCCTGATAGACATACTCAGATTTCCGGTTGTGAATCAACACCTGAAATCCGCAGATGCGGGTGTCGGGCAAGCTTGAAAATCAACATAGTCGCACACGTGAGCAAAGTCTCCACCACTGGGCCTCACTTAAAAAGAGCTACTTCCGAGCTCTTACACATGGTGCTTTTCATCCTCAGTTTACAGCAGGTCTTTATAATAAATCCTCCCTTCCCTAGGTTCCCGACCCCAGCGATTCAGCAGCGTATTCTCAAACTCTTTGATCTGACTTTGGTTTGAAAAGTTTTCAACCAGTCATTCTGATAGTGTTATTAAGGTGTTCTTTTTAAGCAGAGGCCATTTTTTGATTCCCAGGGTCCATTTACCTCAGTGTGCAGCGCACACTGAATGCAGCGCTGACATGCCAGGCCTGTTGAAAAGCAGGGGTTTCAGGAGCAGGGGCTTTTTGAATAATATCATAATTATGGCCCCTACAGTCATTCTGGGAACACTATTTCTTCTCAGTGCAGTGCACCTGTGTCGGTACGACACATATGCTAATAACTGTTCAGTACATGTCACATTTCAAAGTGCAGATCAGATGACAACACTTACATTTCCTTAATGTTACTTTACAGATGTAGATTTGAAAATATATTTTCTGTTTAAGGTTTCCGTGACATGAAGTGATGTGTGAAGTCTGAAGCAATTCCTCTTTGTCCTCTCAAACTCTCCTCCTCCTCACTGTGCATTAGGTAAGATATTACAGTGACGCATTGCTGCCACACACATATTATTTTTCCCACTCAGTTATGTCATAATAACGAGCACTTATGTCATTTTAACAACATCTTTTCTCATAATAACGAAATGTCTTCTCATTAAAACATGTTATGTCGTTAAAATGACTTAATTATCTTGTAAAAACGACCTAATTATCTCATTAAAATGACTTCTTTTCTAATATTAACGAGATGTTTTCTCTTTAAAATGACGTCTTTTCTGGAAAAAACAAGATATGTTGTTACAACTACATAATTATCTTGTTAAAACGACATCTTTTCTCGTAATTACAAGATTTTTTCTCATAAAGTCATCTTTACTTGTAATAACGAGAGGTTATGTCATTAAAACGACAATTATCTAGTTAAAATGACATCTTTTCTCGTAATAACGAGATTTTTCTCGTTGAAACTACATCTTTTCTTGTAATAACGAGATGTTATGTTGTTAAAACGGCATAATTATCTAGTTAAAATGACATCTTTTCTCGTAATAAGATTTTTTCTCGTTAAAATGACAACTTTTCTTGTAATAATGAGATGTTATGTTGTTAAAACAGAAGAGATGTTTTCTCGTTGAAACTACATCTTTTCTTATAATAACGAGATATGCCGTTAAAACAACATAATTATCTCATTAAAACAACATCTTTTCTCATAATAACAAGATTTTTTATCGTTAAAATGACAACTTTTCTTGTAATAATGAGATGTTATGTTGTTAAAACAGCAAAATCTTGTTAAAACGACATCTTTTCTCGTTTTCTCGTTGAAACTACATCTTTTCTTATAATAACGAGATATGCCGTTAAAACAACATAATTATCTCTTTAAAATTACATCTTTTCTTGTAATACGAGATGTTATGTTGTTAAAACAACATAATTATCTTGTTAAAACGACATCTTTTCTTGTAATAAGATTTTTTATCGTTAAAACGGCATATTTTCTTGTAATAAAGAGGTTATGTTGTTAAAACAGCATAATTATCTTGTTAAAACAACACCTTTTCTCGTAATAACGAGATTTTTCTCGTTGAAACTACATCTTTTCTTGTAATAACGAGATGTTATGTCGTTAAAACGGCATAATTATCTAGTTAAAATGACATCTTTTCTCGTAATAAGATTTTTTCTCGTTAAAATGACAACTTTTCTTGTAATAACGAGATATGTCGTTAAAACAACATAATTATCTCATTAAAACAACATCTTTTCTCATAATAACAAGATTTTTTATTGTTAAAATGACAACTTTTCTTGTAATAAAGAGATGTTATGTTGTTAAAACAGCATAATTATCTTGTTAAAACATCTTTTCTCGTAATAACAAGATGTTATGTCGTTAAAACAACATAATTATCTCGTTAAAACAACATCTTTTCTTGTAATAACGACATTTTTTATTGTTAAAACGGCATATTTTCTTGTAATAAAGAGATGTTATGTCGTTTAAACAACATAATTATCTCATTAAAATGACATCTTTTCTCATAATAACAAGATGTTATGTCGTTAAAATGAATGAATTATCTTGTTAAAACAGCATAATTATCTCGTTAAAATGACGTCTTTTCTAATAATGAGATGTTTTCTGATGACATCTTTTCTCGAAAAAAGGACATAATTATCTTGTTAAAACAACATATTTTTTTCTCTTAATAACGAAATATTATGTCAGCAAAAAACAATATGTTTTTCCCGTTATAGATTACATTATGTGAGCAAGCTAATTTTGCGTGCTGCTGTTGCCATAGTCCTACACATAAAGGAGGATCTGCAGGAGGGATAATAGAAATACACTGTTTTAAATGTATTTTCATGTAATGGTTTTTATTGTAGCGGCATGTTTATTAGGATTAATCTTCAATATGTTAATATAATGTTATTTGATGACCACTATGTTCATTATTACATCCAAAAACAGAACACCTCAGTCGCTTAGGAGCCATTCTTGTCTACATCCCTGCTCCGGCATTGGAAACAATGGCGATCGGACTGTTACAGCTCATTCAGGGCGGGTCTAAGGTAAGACGGCAATGTCAGTCAGCTATCGTGGAAGCGGCCTCTGTCGGTGTCTCGTCACACAGACAAGATGCTAAGAATGGGTCGGTTTGAAAAAGGGGAAATTATTTTTACTGATTAATTAAAAACCACTAGGTGGATTTTTGTCATTATATGGTAGATGTGTACACACACTGCCAACACACATTTATGTTCAAACAACATGTAAAAATGAACTTTGCATCCTATGACCCCTTTAAGAGGGGAAAAATGCTTAATTGCATTATCATAAGGACAGAAACGTCTAGTATAATACATTTTGGACTGTGGTTTTATAGCCTTCAACTATGTTGAACATACAGCTGTCAAAGATAGTGACAGTAAATGCAATACCTTTCTCTCTTATGACTGCCACAATCAATTTCTTTTGTGAAGTTGTGGAAACAAGGACTTCTTTTTTGCTGTTGGAACAAAAGACGTCACTGCAATAATATCTGCAGTGGTCTCCTATTGTACCTCTATACAGCAGCTGTTCCCCTGCTGTTGTTTACTTCCGCATCCGATCATGGAAAGAAAAGATCCACTGAGAGGACTTACTGTATATTACTTCTACTGAATTTATAGGAAACGATTATATATTCTCATGTTGATTTTTACAATTTTCTAAACAGTCACATTTCAAAGTACAGCAAAGATTTTGATCTGCACATAATGTGATCTATCAGAACCATCTTTTGAGACCATTAACTCCACAATGCCTATTAGAAGACAGCAACCTTCGATTAGCACTGTATTATTTCATAATCATAAGCTGTGTATTTTCATACTCCTCCAGTTTACATACAGAGGCATGCCTGAGGGAAATTAGTTTCCATAGCCACGAGGAACAACCAGGGCTAATTACAATTACAAGTCTTTTTTAATATGGCCATTACATTATGAGGCATTATCACCGCTTTCGACGGCAATGTTTACCAAAGTACAGCAGTGAACTTTACATGTTCTCCAGATAAGATTTGACTGGGAAACCAAAATTTAAATGTCACCTGCAGTACGTGAAGACGTGGCTTAAGCGTTTTCTTGTCCCTCGCAACGTAATTCACAACCAGATCGCACATTGCTTTTTGATACCGCATTTGTGATGCTCCAACAAATTGCATTAGCCTGTAACTCCATCACGTTGCAATAACAGCTGCCCAAGATGATGATGTGTAATCAGAGGGCAGGGTAATTAAAACGCATCCGCTGTGTCTTTTCCGTGAGCTATATTAAATGAGGAAGGTCAATAGTGGAGCTATTTTCCATTTACAGTGTGTGGTCGTTGAACGCATGGTATGGTCTGATGAAGTATAGGCTACGAGAAGGGCAACCGAGCCAGGATAACACTAAACGCGTGAGCCCGGCTGCTTTCGGCTCCGGGGCTGCTCATTTCTAATTATGTGGCGAGAAGTTAGAATGATGATGAGCATCAGGAAACATTCGAGAATGCTAGCGTCGGCATCGCGTAATTGTCTGAAGGACATTTGCATTGCGTCTACTTGGCTGTTCTCCACTGTAATTAGAGGGGTCTCTTGGGCCTCACTGTCCCAGTCTGTTCGATCTTTCGCCTCCTTTAGAGTTCCCTCTCTCTGTCTTACTGCACCGCTATCACAGACATAATGTTAACGTAGCATGTTTACCTAAAGGGGGAGTTCACTTTCTGACAAGATGGGCTTTTAATAAAACTTGGCTGTCAATGCTGTAGAAACATGAAAAAAGTTCATCTTAGGTGTATATGACTCTCTTCTTTCAGACGAATGCAACTGGAGTTATATTAAATATTTTCCTGGCTCTTCCAAGCTTTATAATGCCAGTGAATGGCTGTTGAGATTTTGAAGTCCAAGAAAGTGCATCCATCCATCATAAAAAGCACTCCACACGGCTCCAGGGATTAATAAAGGCCTTCTGAAGTGAATCTGTGTGTTTGTGTAAGAAAAGTGTCCATATTTAAAACTTAATAAACCATAATCTCTAGCTTCCACTAACTGTTGTACGTGCGTTCACGAGAGAGTGGCTTTCCAGTGAGAATAGTCTCGTGAGAACCAAGTTTTGTTTACAGCAAAGCAAAACCAGTATATTTTTTGGCTTTTTTCTTGACATTTTTCTTTACAAATCCTTGTTTTGTTTTGTTTTGTACATCCTTGTTCTAATTCATGACCAATGTTTTGTTTTGTCAAGTATGAAAACAATAGGAAAACGAAAGCCAAAACCTGGACAATTTAGGCAATTTACTAAATTTAATTTAATTTAATTTACTCACCCCCTTGTCATCCAAGATGTCTTTCTTTCTTCAGTCAATCAGTAATTATTTTTCTTGAGGAAAACATTTCAGGATTTCTCTCCATATAGTGGACTTCAATGGTGCCCCGAAGTTTGAACTTCTAAAATGCAGTTTAAATGCAGCTTCAAATGGCTCTTAATGATCCCAGCCGAGGAAGAAGGGTCTTATCTAGTGAAACAATCTGTTATTTTCTAAACAAATAGACAATTTATATACTTTTTAACCTTGTCTATTCTCTGTGAAGTGCATGCGTGGTCTGTGTAATTCGGGTTAATACAGTTAGGGTATGTCGGAAAACTCCCATCTCGTTTTCTCCTTGAACTTCAAAGTCATCATACATCGCTGCAGAAGTACCGACCCATTGTTCACAAAGTGAACATGCAAGAAGATCAAACGCCCTTTACAAAAAATAAATAAATAAAAATAAAATGGTAAAACAGCGATGTAGGATGATTTTGAGAAGTTGAGTTGAGAAGAAAACGAGATGGGAGTTTTTAAACATACCCTATTGACCCAAATTACACAGACTACGCATACGCTTAGCAGAGAATAGACAAGACCAGCGTTTAAGGTTAAAAAGTATACAAATTGTTGATTTGTTTCAAAAATAACCTCATTATGCTAGATGAGACCCTTCTTCCTTGTCCGGGATCGTTTAGAGTTTAGACCTGGAAAAAAAAGAGTATCACAGCATTTTTGACAATGTCGCTTCTATTATGAGAAACCTGGTTTCATGACAAAAACGAACCTGGGGGAACTTTTTTGCGAGACGTGAAATACATACCGATAAGTACATATCAGTGCAGTTTCCAAAAGAAATTAACACTAGAGGCGGCGAAACAGTGAGCACTTTTAATTGTTTTTGTACACAGTTATGATTACAGCTTCATAAGTTTTGCTTTACAGTGTCCTGACAAATAATGCTACCTATCAGATTATGCTATGTACCAACACTGTAATTTTAATACAGTAAGGGTAGGTTTAGGGTTGGGGTCGGTGTACACGACAGGATAGCACAAATGGACACAACACCGGACGTAACAAGCTTGCTCGGTAGCTCAGGTGGCACAGAATTGGACTTAGAATGCGGAAACCTTGGGTACGAATCCTGTGAAAAACGTGATTCATGATGAAAGAGCTGAAAGATGAGAGATCGAAAAACAAGCTGAAGCCGCATTCTTGCGATTGCGTTTTTTACGTCACATTCACTTTTGCTCATACTATCGGGTAAGTTATTTTTAAAATGTCAAATAAATTTAATTTCTACCTATTAAATTGTGGTTTATTAAACATCTAAACCTACCCCTTACAATAATGCAAAAACAGTGATTATTGTACAGTACATCTGTATACCATCTAGCCTTTACCATAAAATGTACCACATGTACGTTCATCTGTTCCAGGGAAAAACTGAACACTCTTTTAGCGCCACTCAGTGGACATTTCTGTTGGAAACTGTACTTACTGGTATGTACGTATTTCATGTCTCACAAAAAAGTTCCCCCAGGTATGTTTTCGCCATGAGACCAGGTTGATTATGAACGTGTTTGCCGAGCATCTACATTCGAAATAACAAACCAGAACATGCAAATTATGCAAATAGACCCATAGATATGGCTAGATGCACTGTTAGCATCTGTTTCTATGGTCTGCTATTTGAGAGGAAGTTGCCAGTGCATTTGCACTGCAACTAGTTATACGCATGTATGAATATCTATGCCTTCAGTAGACTTCAGAAGGTACTTTTGCTAAACTAACACAATGCACCATGACAAAGCCATTAGCTAACATAGGATTTAAAATGTACGTTAGTTTAAAACTCTGTAATATTGAGTTGATACATATTAAAAACACATACCAACACATTCTTACCTGTGAAAGGTTATCCTGTTTCTTCGGGAATTTGAATACCAGTGGTTTTTACAGCCATCGGCTGTGCAAGATTGTAGCATCTTTAAATATTCATTGACTGTTATGGTGAATGACATCAAGTTAACCGTTGAAAGACGGCGGACACCTCCTACCTGCTTGGTTCAGTCGAATAAAGCATCTATATATATCTATATATATATATGATGTGAATGGCCCTTAACACGGAATGTCACGGAATTTGCCAAATTTTGAACAAATAAATCAAAAGTAAAGTAGAAAAGCTATCAGCATATCATATACCAACAGAAACTTTAAGGTCTTCACAGTAACCGCAAAAAATAAAAGTTCGGTTTAACTTGAAGAAACTGTAACAGAAATAAACTAATACTACTACTACTAATAATAATAATAATAATAATAAAATTATTATTATGAATTTTTTTTAAGGAATATTTAGCAGAAAAAATATTTACCAGAATTTATTTACCAGAAAAATTTTAATACACAACACAGTCTATCTGAAAAAAGAAAGAAAGAAAAGAAAAGAATAATTAATTATTTTTTATTTAATCAATTAATTAAAGCTACATTTGATTATTAAATTTAATTAAACCATAAAAGTGTAATCCAGAAAATTAATGGAAAACACATAATTTGGTAAAAAAAAAAAAAAAAATTTGAGAAAGGGCTGCCCCGTTATAGTTGACTAACCGTTAGTCGTTTAGTCGCAAAAATAAACCTCACTGCATGACAGATGGAGGCACCGGTGTTGTCACTTGCTTTTAAAATACTCTTTCATTTTTGGTCATACAGATACAAGTAATACATCTTTTGAATCTGTAAAGACTCTACGTTTATTTGTGTGCACTCAGAATAACAACGAAACGTTGTGCTTTTGTAAAATAGTGAAAGCAAACAAGATGGCTTTCTGCCGTCTCAATCTCTGTGAACTTGAGCGTGAAACTTTGAAACTCTGTGTATACTTATCTTACAGACATGAAAGATATAGGCTGTCTATAGAGAGTGAAATGTCTACTTTTAAATGAACCAAATCAAATAGGGCCCTACAGTTTTCATAGGGCCCTACAATACAAGGCTGCTTGAAAAATGGCAAACTTATCCTTTATGTTGGTACAATCTGAAGCCTCTGGGGTGCCTTCACTGCCATTCATTCATCCATTCTCCAAACCGCTTGTCCTGTGCAGGGTTACAGGGCTGCTGGAGTCTATCCCAGCATCTCAGGCCGTAGGCAGTGAAATACCCTGAACGGCTGGCCTGTCCATCACAAAGCTTTAGCTTACGGCACCTGGAATTCACAGGTCCACATACTAACCGAGCCAAACCTGGCTTAGCTTCTGAGATTGCATGAGATCAGGAGAGCACATGGTTGTATGGTTTACTGCTCTTGAACATTATTTTAAATAGGATCAGCTACCTTTTCCAATACTTGCATGATTGCTTACTATCAAGGTTTTTAATTTAAAAAATTCAATTAATAATTTAAATATAACAGGCCTATTATATAATGCATACATTTCTGGTTTGGAGTCTAAGTGCTGTGCAATAGCTACTTTTGATTGCATAATGCAATGTGTGACTTCTATGATCAAGATGACTTGAACATGCTATTGGAGGGAAAATGATGATTGGGAGAAAAAGTGAGAATTTCACAAGCTATTTTTTACACATTAACCCTAAGATAAAGTGTTCATTGACTTTGCAGTGATCAACAATGTCCTTTTGTTTGGCATTAACTGTGAAAGTATTGAGAAAGATTTGTCAAGTTGCACATAATGGACTTACAAGTGGTGTGCCGTGCTTGTTAATTTACAAACATTTGTACACGCTTCTTGGATAACGATGCTTTTGGGAGGAATTCTGTAGAGATTAAGTGCAATTTGCATGCTACTAATCTTCTACTAAATGCTTTGAGAGCCCATAAATTGATGGATGTGTTTGTAAAGGCATGAATGATGATATCAGATCAAGAGGTTTACATTTTACACGCAAACATGTGAATAGCCATATTGTTTCTTACTGAGAAGGCGGTATGCATCTTAAGGAAAAAGTGGCAGGAAAAAAATCAATCTGCGATTGTAACATTCCAGAGTGTCTCATACATTTATATGTCCTTTTGTACTTCATTCCGGATGGACAGAGATGTTACCTAGCAACTGTGCTGTCTGAAAAGGGCTGCACTTTATGGTTGTGTGAATTGCTTTAATTGTTAGTATTGGGGATGTACAACCAATCGGTGAAAAGTAGCACAAGGATAGTTTTTCAGCTGTTGAGACACTTTAGAGATAAAAGACATGTACAGAGATGCTGTAGGACAAGGATTTCAATTTGAAACCACTGATGATTTTAAAGGCAAGACGGCGTGTGGTGAATAACACAATGATACCCAAGGCCTAAAATAAAAGCCAAGGCATAACTGGAATAAAAAATGAGCCAAATTTTAAAATGAATGAATTGTTGTGCATCACCTCTCACCTTAATGATTTACTCTGCGCATATTTTGGTTTTAGATTTTACAGAGTCTCTCTTCCAGGATAACAGATCAAGAATATTGAAGAATAGGGTTGCAAAGGGGTGGAACATTTTTGGTACACACACCTTGGCTACACTGACAAAAAAGGCTAAACTTATTAAGTATTTTTGTCTTGTTTCAAGTCAAAATATCTAAAAATTCTTAAAGCAAAAAGACGTGCCACTAAAATTCTGGTTTTACTAAAGACGCACAGTGATGAATAGGTGCTGAAAAGGCATTGACGGAAATAAAAGACGATCTGAAACCCTCAACTAGGAGTCATGCAATTTCAGGTCTATCAAAACTTCCAGCGAACCTTAATTTTTTGGTCTCCTGTTCTTTTTGTACTGTTGCTTCTTTCTTTATTCTTTATTTGCGACTACGCTAATTTGGTATATTGCGTTGGTCAATGTGTAAATGAGATGTTGGGTCTGTGTTCTTTAATTTGTGTTTTTAGTAAATCACCCGCAGAAATTTCCCCTCCCATCGGCGCTGTTTTAGAGTTGCGCTCTCGCGCTAATTTGTCCTGTTTAGTAAAACCCCGAAGTCTTGTTTCCTGGGGAAAAAATCATCTAAATTAAGTGCATTTTGCTTAAATAAGGAAAATAATCTTGTTTTAAGAGTGTTTTACTTACCCCACTGGCAGATAATTTTACTGGTTTTAAGCAAGGATTTATTTAACACACACTCGACTGATGTTATGAAGTGAGTTTGGGGTAAAAACGTTATTAAATGTGGTATTTTCACTTGCTTTCAAATGTATTACACAGAGCCGTAGTTCAGTGAGAAGCTACGCAAACAGCTGTCATTATCGCGAACGATTTCTTTCGATTTCATAATCGCGCAGTAATATCGTCTGCGTTTTTTTTTTTTTTTTGGTGTAACCTATCAGTGAACTATGGCTCTGTGTAGTAAATTCTGCTCCATCTGAAAGCAGGTGATGGAGATTTACTGCTGATTACAGAACCGGCTTTACTGACAAAATGCGCATAGAAATCGCATTCGAGTAATCGTGCAGCCTTAGTTTCAGACTCCATCATAGCACAGAAACTGCACTTGTTAAAAACACTAATGACTTGCTTCTTGTGTCAGACCAAGGCTGCATCTCATTGCTAGTTTTACTTGATATTAGTGCTGCGTTCGACACGATCACGACATACTAATAGATTGACTACAAAACTACGCCGGGAATTCAAGAGCAGGCTTTAAGATGGTTTAGATCCTACCTTTCCGATCGCTACCACTTTGTTTATTTAAACTGGGAATCATCTGTCCTAGGTCCTCTGCTTTTTTCAATATACATGTTGCCCCTTGGTACTATTAGTAGAAAATATGGGATTAGTTTCCATTGTTATGCTAATGATACTCAACTATATATCTTAACAAGACCAGATGAAACTTCTAAATTATCGAAGTTAACAGAATGTGCTAAAAATGTGAAAGATTGGATGACCAGTAATTTTCTCCTTTTAACTTCAGAATTCAGTAGTGCTGAAACAACATACAGCACTACCGAATTTTGCTGTACGTTTGATTGCAACATATAATTCATTTCTATTAATAGTGTTCATTTTCTGTTTGATTACGTCATTAACTTATTTTTACCATACATTTCTGCCATATCAACTTGACTAAATATATTGTAAAAACTTAAATTTTCTATAAAGCTTGGCGGATGTTAGAGACTATACGTTTTGAATGTGTCTATTTTGTAAATGTGAATCTTGTTTTGAAACACACTAGCTTGTAGATAACCTTAAGGCTAACATATTCATACTAAAAACCAAAACACATCCATTTTAATTTCATGATGACTTTAAAAGCAGAAGAATTCCAAATGAACTCAGTTTTTTTGACAGGAAAATACAACAAATATATATTTTTAGAAACTTTCGGAAAGGTTTTTACACATTTTCGGCCCTTTGCAACCCTGTTAAAAGTGGGTTTGCACTCACATCATGGTTTGGTCAGTTACCCGTATGCGCAGTCATATTGGCCGTATGTAAGTCATATGTGAACTGCAGCATTGATTGCGTGGTTAATGTACTACTGAATATGTTGTTCTGCTAATTTATGTTGTCTGAACCATGGAAAAAATGTGTGGAAGCTGCTTAAAGGAGAAGTCCACTTCTAGAACAAAGATTCACATATAATTTCCTCACCCCCTTGTCATCCAAGATGTTCATGTCTTTCTTTCTTCAGCTGTAAAGAAATTATGTTTTTTGAGGGAAACATTTCAGGATTTTTCTCCATATAATGGACTGATATGGTTCCCCGAGTTTGAACTTCCAAAATGCAGTTTAAATATGACTTCAAACGATCCCAAATGCGGTTGTAAACGATCCCAACCGAAGGAGAAGGGTCTTATCTAGCGAAACGATCTGTTATTTTCATTTAAAAAAATACAATTTATATACTTTTTAAGTATAACACTCGTCTTTTCTTGATTTCCCTGAACTCTGTGTTCAAGACAGTTAGGGTATGTCGAAAAACTCCAAGCGTATTTTCTCCCTTAACTTCAAAAATCATTTCAAAATCATCCTGCATCGCTGCAGAAGTACCGACCCAGTCTTTGCAAAGTGAACATGCAAAGAAGATCAAACACCCTTAACAAAAAAGGTAAAACAGCGATATAGGACAATTTTGAAGTTATGGGAGAACATGAGATGGGAGTTTTTCGACATACCCTAACTGTCATGAACCGGAAAAAAAACAGTTCAGGCAGAGTAAGACAAGACATTAAAAAGTATATAAATTGCATTATTTTTATGAAAATATCCGATCGTTTCTCTAGATAAGACCCTTCTTACTCTGGATCGTTTACAACCGTATTTGGGATCGTTTGAAGCAACATTTAAACTGCTTTTTGAAAGTTCAAATTTGGGGCACCATAGCAGTCCATTATATGGAACAAAATCCTGTAATGTTTTCTTTAAAAAACATAATTTCTAAATTAAAATTAATAGGTGGTAAAGATATGTACGAGCAGTAATTAAGATATTAGACTACAAAGGCACATGTTGTCAAGATTCTTGCCCTGAAAAGCCTGGTTCAGTCTGACCAACTACAAATGCAGTTTTTTGCAGCCTTCTCCTTGATTTGTTCTAACTTTTGGCAGTATATAGTACTCCAAATTGTATTTCCAGGTCCGAGCGATTAGTACAGCCCAAAACCTGACAATAATTGATCATTTTCTGCAGCAATAATCAGCAAAATATGCAGGTTTCGTTCAGCTCAGTGGTATTGTTTACATTCAGTGCCACCAATATGGCCGATTGATGCCGCGTCATGAAAACGTTCTATTACTCACCCTAAACTACACTGATTTCTGTCCAATCAGATGCTCTTTTACAAGGTTGGATACTCTGAAACCAGCATCTAAAAATACTACAGTTGTTGATGTTGATGTACAATATCAAATAACCTTTTCCTCTACTGTCCTTGGTGTGGACGCCATGCTTAATTGATATTTTAATCATCTTAGAAGGTGACTGCATTCTAGTCCATTAGTTCCAGTCTTTTTGACACCATGTTACTGAAACACATGCTCAATGTGGTGTTTGACATTGCATGTAATCAGTTCGTTCTTCGGGTGCCTCAGATATTTTGCAGTTGAATTATGAAACTGTTTCCTCAACTTGAGGCATCTAATGATATTCAGGAGATGCTCGCTTTTAAAAAGTATTTACAGCCAGAGAAACACTTTCAAAATAAACACCCTTTTTTCTCTTAAAAAATGTCAGGGGGTAAATGTTGTGACCCTTGTGCTGTAGATTGCAGTATGATGGGCCTTCATATTAACATTTTGCACCATTTGAATATGCATCAGTGCTGCATCTCTAACTGGTGGCCTTGTTTGTTTAAGTATTCCCCTGATTAGAGATGCACCTCAGGTTAATGAGAAATGTAAGCTGTTTATGCTGTAGTGTGCGTGATTAAATTCAAGTGGGCTGCCGTAATGATTTTTTTGCCTGCTTCCAAGTGCATAATCCTGCTATGATAGAGATACGCACCAAGAGAGAGATGATTATTAGATCGCACTCAGTGCCGTTGCTGCGCATTGAGATTCTTCGTTTTGTGGTAGCTTTTTTGTATTTGTTTGAAAAGATGCAGTAGGTAACATTCAGTTTGCAATTTTATTTCGTATTGCTGTTTTGATCAAGACAGTATTAATGCGATTGTGTTTGCATTTTCCTTTCCTAAAAGGATAGAAATTATTAGGTTGTTTATGATAAAATATGATAAAATTAATTTAATTTAATTTAATTTTATTTTGTTTTATTTCATTTTATTTTATTATTTTTGTCTTATTTTATCTGATTTATTTCATATATTTTATGAAAAGCATGTTTTTAATTTCTTTTTATATTGGTGGGGTACAACTATCATGATATAATAGTTCAGAAGTTTGGGGTCAGTGTAATTTTTATTTTAGTTTTTAATAATAATAATAATAATAATAATTCTACAAAACAATTTCTATTTACTATACATGCTGTACTTTTGAACATTCTATTCATTAAAGAATCAGAAGAAAATTATCCTGAATAATTTCTGAAAGATTAGTATGTTTTTAACTTGCAAACTAAAATTAATTTAGGGTGAAACTGTCATGATATTATAATGTAGTAACAGGTCTCATTATTGACCTTATTTAAAACGTTTTATAATATTTTAGTATTATTTTACTACTCATCACGGTTTCCACAAAATATTAAGCAATACAACAGTTTTCAACATTGATAATAATAAATTATAATGATTTCTGAAGGATCATGTGACACTAAAGACTGGAATAATGATGCTGATTTATTTATTTATTTATTTATTTATTTATTTATTTAATTTACTACTTATGGTTTCCAAAAATATTAAGCAATACAACAGTTTTCATCATTGATAATAATAAATTAGAATGATTTCTGAAGGATCATGTGACACTAAAGACTGGAGTAATGATGCAGATTTATTATTTTATTTTATTTTATTTTTATTTAACCTTATTTAAAACGTTTTATAATATTTTAGTAGTATTTTACTACTTATCATGGTTTCCAGAAAATATTAAGCAATACAACAGTTTTCAACACTGATAATAATAATAAATTCTAAATATTTCTGAAGGATCATGTGTGTCACGAATCTGGTTGGTGAGCTGCGGACCGCTCACCACCAGATGTCGCTCTCACTCCATTTACACACACGGACTGTTGCACTACACCCCGGACTACATTCCCCATCAGCCATTACACGTCACCCGCGTCCAATCAGAGTCACCATAAATACCCCGGTCTTCCTGTCACTCGTGGCCGAGTATTGTATTGAATTGATTTGTATTTTCCATAGCTTTTGTGCTAAGCGCATCTCCTAGTTTTCCCCCCGTGTCTTGTTCCCCGTTGTCTAGTTTTGAACTCTCGCTCGTCTGACCACCCTTCTGCCTAGCCCCTGTCGGATAACGTTCGCCGCTGGACTGACCCCCGCCTGTTTTAGTCTTACTCTTCTTCTTGCTGTCTGTGTTCCTGTCTGCTGTTGCCCGACCCTGCCTGCCTTTGACCATGTCTATGTCTCGTCCTTATAATAAAGGTTTGCGCACGTCTCTCGTTTCCCTCCCTACGTTACAGAATACTCGGCCACACCAGGATCCAGCAACTTCTCAACCGGACATACGCAGGTATGAACACCACAAAACTGTTGTTAGCCCTCGAGCAGGGCACACGAACGCTCGAGGGCTACATTCAAGAATTTCTGGACATTGCTCATTACTCCGATCTCCCAGACTGTGTTTTAATAGATCTGTTTCACGAGGGCATGAATCAGCCGCTCAACTCCCGGCTCCGTCGTGAGGCTCCGCGTTCTTCACTTGAGCGTTTTTTGGATTATGTTTTGTTGTGTGTGGGATCGCCGTTTACTGTGGGTGTCGCGGAGGAGGAACGCGACAACGCGGTAATGGCGGCCACGCATCCCGCTGACGGTATGGTGGCCGCGCCGGAGCGCGAAGCCACGGACACATTTGCCGCCTGGATCGCTCGTGAGATGGCGGCCGTGTCGGAGCGCGCTCGAGCAATGGCGGCTAAAACAGAGCTCCACTCGTCACAGCTGCCATATCAGAACCATTTAAAGGTACAGTTAAATTTCCTGAGTTAAGTCAAGTTGCAACTGTGTTTCCTGATTCAAGTCAAGTTTCTAAGCCAAGTCAGGCTGGAGCTGCGTTTCCTGCACCAAGTCAAGTCAGCGCTGCTCTTCCTAAGGCAAGTGAAATTAAAACTGTGTTTCCGTGTCAAGTCAAGTCAGAACTGTCAAAGTTACAGTTGTCGCTTCTGTCTCAAGTCAAATTACAGCCATCAATCCTGAGCCAGAGCCACTGCACAAGATGGCTGCCACGCCAGAGCCACTGCACAAGATGGCTGCCACGCCAGAGCCACTGCACAAGATGGCTGCCACGCCAGAGCCACTGCACAAGATGGCTGCCACGCCAGAGCCACTGCACAAGATGGCTGCCACGCCAGAGCCACTGCACAAGATGGCTGCCACGCCAGAGCCACTGCACAAGATGGGTGCTACGTCTAAGCCTGCTAACGCCTCATCAGCCAAGCCACAGCCTGTTCACGTCATGTCTTTTGCACCCGAGTCTGCACCCATCATGGCCGCACTTCCTGAAGCGGTTTCTGAGTCAAGTCACATAACAGCGGCTGTTCCTGAGTCAAGCAAAGTTGCAGCCGTGGTTCTTGAGTCCGGTCACGTCTCTCCTGACATCCCAAGACCACGGCTTATGATGGCCCACGTGCTGGACTCACCCCTAAGGGCCGTATGGGCAGCTAAAGTGGCGCTCCTTCACGTCGCGGCTGCTACCCCAGGGTCAAGTCAAGCTTCCAAGTCCGGTCAAGCAACTGAGTCAAGTCAAACCACAGCTGCCGTTCTCCATGAGTCAAGCCAAGATACAGCTGTCGTTCTCCCCGAGTCAAGCCCAGTCACAGCTGTGCTCCACGAGTCAAGCCCAGTCACAGCTGTGCCCCACGAGTCAAGCCATGTTGTTCCTGAGTCAAGCCACGTTACAGCAGATCCCCACAAGCCAAGTGACGTCATCGCTGCTGCTCTTCCCTTAGTGGCAGTGGCCATGTGGTGTGTGTGGGCTGCACACTGTGCTCCTGAGGACACGCCTGTTCCCAGGTCAGCCTCAGAGCTCTCGTCTGATCACAAGCCTGCACCAGAGCTCTCGTCTGATCACAAGCCTGCACCAGAGCTCTCGTCTGATCACAAGCCTGCACCAGAGCTCTCGTCTGATCACAAGCCTGCACCAGAGCTCTCGTCTGATCACAAGCCTGCACCAGAGCTCTCACCTGATCACAAGCCTGCTGCAGAGCTCCCATTTGATCACAGGCTTTCTTCAGAGGTCCCGTATGGTCTCAAGTCTGCTTCAGAGGCCTTCCCCGTCGGAGAAGCTGCGCCAATGCCTCCAGAGGTGTCGGCGCCTGCCGTAGAACCTCTTATGGAGGGGGCGTTAACCTCTAAACACTCTGCTTCTCCCTTTTTCCTGTCTGCATCCTCTGTCACTGTTCTCCCCAGGTCCCAGTCGATGACGCAGCCTCCTGTTCCGCCCCGGAGGGCTGCTCCGCCTCCTGTTCCGCCCCGGAGGGCTGCTCCGCCTCCTGTTCCGCCCCGGAGGGCTGCTCCGCCTCCTGTTCCGCCCCGGAGGGCTGCTCCGCCTCCTGTTCCGCCCCGGAGGGCTGCTCCGCCTCCTGTTCCGCCCCGGAGGGCTCCGCCTCCTGTTCCGCCCTGGAGGGCTGCTGCGCCTTCTCCCTCTATTCTGTCTGCCTCCTCTGTCCCTGCTCTCCCCAGGTCCCAGAGCGTGATGCAGAGTCCTGTTCCGCCCCGCAGGGCTGCTGCGCCTCCTGCTCCGCCTCCGGTTTCGCCTGGGAGGGCTGTTGCGCCTCCGGCTCCGCCCTTGGGGGCTCTAGTGTCGCTGGCTCTGCCTCCGGCTCCGACCTGGAGGGCTGTAGCACCGTCTGTTCTGCCTCCGGCTCCGCCCTGGAGGGCTCTAGTGCCACCTGTTCTGCCTCCAGCTCCGCCCTGGAGGGCTCTAGTGCCACCTGTTCTGCCTCCGGCTCCGCCCTGGAGGGCTCTAGCGCTGCCTGTTCTGCCTCCGGCTCCGCCCTGGAGGGTTCTAGCGCCGCCTGTTCCGCCTCCGGCTTCGCCCTGGAGGGCTCCACCGGCTCCGCCCTGGAGGGTTCTTGCACTGCCTGCTCCGCCTCCGGCTCCGCCCTGGAGGGCTCCTGCCCTGCCGGTCCTGCCTCTATCACCGGGTCCTCCACAGGGACCTGGCCCTCCAGCCCTTGCCCTGTCTCGCTCCCGCCCCACCGCTCCCCTGGACTGGTATTCGGTTGGAGCGTCTGGAAGCCGCTCCTTGGGGGGGGGCTATGTCACGAATCTGGTTGGTGAGCTGCGGACCGCTCACCACCAGATGTCGCTCTCACTCCATTTACACACACGGACTGTTGCACTACACCCCGGACTACATTCCCCATCAGCCATTACACGTCACCCGCGTCCAATCAGAGTCACCATAAATACCCCTGTCTTCCTGTCACTCCTGGCCGAGGATTGTATTGAATTGATTTGTATTTTCCATAGCTTTCGTGCTAAGCGCATCTCCTAGTTTTCCCCCCGTGTCTTGTTCCCCGTTGTCTAGTTTTGAACTCTCGCTCGTCTGACCACCCTTCTGCCTAGCCCCTGTTGGATATCGTTCGCCGCTGGACTGACCCCCGCCTGGTTTAGGATTATTCGTCGTCTTGCTGTCCATGTACCTGTCTGCTGTTGCCCGACCCTGCCTGCCTGTGACCATGTCTATGTCTCGTCCTCCTAATAAAAGTCTGCACTTGGATCCGCACGTCTCTCGTTTCCCTCCCTACGTTACAATGTGACACTAAAGACTGGAAAAATGATGCTGATTTATTTATTTATTTTATTTATTTACTACATATCATGGTTTCCAAAAATATTAAGCAATACAACAGTTTTCAACATTGATAATAATAAATTACAATGATTTCTGAAGGATCATGTGACACTAAAAACTGGAGTAATGATGCATATTTATTATTTTATTTTATTTTATTTTATTTTATTTTATTTTATTTTATTTTTATTTTTATTTTTATTTTTATTTTTATTTTTATTTATTTATTTATTTTTTTTTGCCTGCACAAAATGAAATATTCCGTAAATAAAATAGTATCATCCCATTTTTTTTTTCAAATTACACAAATTATTTAATGAAGTTATACCAGGGTCATTATAGCTAACTAAAATTAAAACTAAACTAAAATAACAAAATTACTAAAATTGTAATAGGAAATGTTCAAAAATATAAAAATCTCATTGACAGTAAAATAACAATGAATTATGGTGTTGCATGCATTCATCAAAAAATTTTCTTTGTTTTTACATTTTTAAAATGTAAAGTTTTCAGTAACTACAAAACTTTCAACTCTGTTACCCTGTTTTTTGTTATTGCTAGAAAACAAAATGACTAGAAATGGTATTTATTTAATAATAAATAGCAAGTTTGGGTTTTGTAGATGTACATATCACTGCTCAAACCAAAGTAGTGAAATTCACTTCTATGATGTTCACTTAACTATGATACTGATGAGTTCATTTTCAATTCTAATATTTCATAGTCTTCCTTTGAAAAACATACTAAAAAAATCCTACTGGCCACAAACTTTTGAACGATGGTGTATACTGTTTTTTTCACAGCGGTGTGAAAGAATGATACCTAAATTAGTCATTTGAGACAATTGCAGGTGGCCGTTTTTGTGTCTTTTTATGTGTTGCAGCCAGCTGCTTCCTCTCTTTCGTCTTACTTATCTGCCTGCAGGGAGGCTTGGAAGAGGCTCCATTCCCTGAATTTGTTTTACGTCATCTTCACACACCTCTTTGAATTACTGTTCTCACCATGCCTGCTTTATCAGCAACAAGTAACGCCAGCAGACTGGGGATGCAGCTTATTTCGGATGTCACAGTCAAAACGCAGCCTTGAGAGTAAACAACATCAACCGGAGCTGACAAAAATAAGATATGGAAGGGGGATCAGGCCTGCTGAAATGTTTTCCTTATGTGTCAAAATGAGATTCCAGAAGTTCCATCAGCTCGTCGTCAGGTGTTTTTGATCACTGATTGTTAACACAGGATTCACTGTAGGGAGGCATACATGAAAGAGGATGCTCTTCTTTTCCCTCCAGCGGAGGAACAACCAAATGTTTACATTCTCACAGCTGTGATGTGTCGTACCGTGTCTCAGACAGACTTAGTCAAACCAAAAGTATATCAAAAAGAGCTTTGACACACTGAAAAAAAAACTTTATTTCAAACCATTATTTTTACTTTTTACATTTGACACGTTCCATACTTTAGACATATTTCAAATACATTTTAAAATATTTTAATGACAACATTTTAAATATGTATGCATTAAACATATATATATATATGTATTGGTCATAAAAAGTAATGCTATTGGAATTGCTCAGTTTCTTCTTCTTCTCCAAAATGAATCGCATTTTTGAGGGCCTAAACATGCTTGAAAACTTATAAAACTTTGCACACATGCCAGAAGTGGCAAAAATTTACATCTGATATGGGTTTTAGAAGTGAGTGTGCCCAAATGGCTTGATAGCGCCACCTATAAAATTTCAAGAAAGCGCTCCTCAAGCTTGTTTCACATGAAAAATTCGGTATCACTCCAATAACTACAAAAATTGTTTCATGTTATAACAAACTCCTCCTAGAGATTTAATGACATCAACATTATATTTGGTCAGTCTACTCTAAAGGCCTTTGTAGCGTTAAATTGTGAAGATCTTGAGTTTTTATTAAAGGGGTCATGGGATGCCCATTTTCCTCACGTTGATATGATTCTTTAGGGTCTTAATGAAAAGTCTATAATATACTTTGGTTAAAAATTCTCAGTGGTTGTGTAAAACAACACCCTTTTTACCTTGTCAAAATCAGCTCTGCAAAAATCATCTCATTCTGTTCCTTTAAATGCAAATGAGCTCTGCTCACCCCGCCCCTCTCTTCTCTCTGTGGAGTGACGAGCCTGTTTACTTTAGCCACATTTAACCATGTTTAACTGCTAAACCGCTAGATTCATAAAAAAACCCTTATACTCACTTCTGCTGTAAGTGAAGCTGGATCACGAATGATTCGCGCAAACATAGACGGATATATGTAAATCGGGAGCCACATTCCCTTCACAAACAAACGTAATCCACTGCATCTTCAGCGGCTCAGATGTCGGGAGTAAATGACGACCACTATGTTCATTATTACATCCAGCAACACAACACCTCAATCGCTCAATCGGAGATATTCTTGTCTAACTTACATCCCTGCTCCGGCATCGAAACAATGGAGGTCGGACTATTACAGCTGATCTGAGGTAAAACGCTCATGTCAATCAACTATCGTGGGAGCGACCTCTGTGACACCACACCAACAGGCATCTGAGAACGGCTCGATTTGAAAAAGGGAATATTATTTTTACAGATTAATTAAAAACCACTGCATGGATTTGTATCATTATAGGGTAGATGTGTACATACACTGCCAACACACATTAATGTTCAAACAACATGAAAAAGTGAACTTAGCATCCGATGACCCCTTTAAGGGGCCTGTCCTGGCCTGAACACATACAAAGGCCAATATTCAGTTACAATCATAGCGCACCTGGTAAACAGGTTATGTCATGTTTTACACTAACTCAAACATACCATGTTCAATCTGCATCAAACTTCATATGTTTGATCAAAGTCCAGGCTTGAAGACATCTACATGTCAATATCCAGTTATAGTCATAGCGCCACCAGCTGGCAGTAGGAATTTGGCACATATACATGACTTTGAAATATTCCTCCTATATTTATCATTTTAAATGCATATTGCTCACCATAGCGCGCCAACATACAGCTCTGTTGCGCTCCGGGCGTCCTGTGTTTAAATCCTGTCTCAAGGACCTTTCCCGATCCTGCCCCCATCTCTCTCTTCCACTTCACTTCCTGTCACTTCTAATCTGTCCTGTCATTATAAAAGACAAAATGCCAAAAAAACATAAATCTTAAAAAGTATTTATCACTGAATCATTCATTCAGGAGATTCCAATAGCGAAACAAGTCTTTATTATTGAGACACTGACTTCTTTTTTTTTTTGTCTAAATATATTTTTTAAAAGACTTAAGCAATAAACATTTTGTCAGAACCACTAGTTTATTACGTTATTTTGTTTAGATTTCTAAATGTAAATCGAAAATCATGATCTCCAATTTATTTAAAAAAAATATATTTTTAAGTTTATCCAGAATCATGCAGCTTTAGTTTACGTTTATTATTGCATATAATTCATTAAAATAGAAGTTTAATTTCATAAAGTACAAGTTCATTTCAAAATGCACCTAGATTTTTTTGCATTTTGTGTTTTTCAGTTTAATAAAATACTATTTTTCCCTATATATTTCATCATTGAGGATTTCTTTAAAAAAGTTTAAAAATCTCATCTCGTCTCGTCTCGTGTCTTGTCTCGTTTCACACCCCTAGAATTTAATGCTGTATATCAGAGCGCTGTCTTTGTACTTTTGACTGAATTGCTTAGCAACTTTGATGAATGTTGTTGTTTATTAAACTGTTGTTTAAACTGTATGTTGTTTATGAATGTTGTTTATTGTTTACATAAAATATTATTAATAAATAATATTTTATATAAATAATAGTAATATTTAGTGTTGGGAAATGGTGTGTGTGTTTGTGCTGGTGATTTTAATTACATTATTCCACCATTAGATGTCGACGAGACTGTTTTTATGAGTGAGTAAGCAGTAAAGACTTTATATTGAAAGAGACAAATCCTTGTAAACAAGGAAGTTATGTTTACGTGCAACAACAGCTTGTAAGACACAGCCAACCAATGCAATGAGCACAGCTGTCATTGGAAATCACCCTTAACAGATAAAAGAATAGTACGACAAAGATATCGCTTTCCTCAGCAGACATTCAACGAATGTTTTATTGTGAATATGAGATTGAGCTGAGGAATGAATGCTGTATCAGATGCAGCTAATCACACTCGCTCAGTCCATTACACTCTATATAATACAGTGAGCTTTTAATACAGTAATACAATAAGCTTTTAATGAAACAGCTCAATGTTTCTTTGTTACTACAGTAGTTCTAAATTGGCATTTTTAATTAGTAATGGAGACTTGGGCTCAGCTGTTAAACTGTCAAACTGAGATTTGAATCCCTGGCGAAAGGAAGTTCTGCACAAAAGAGTGTTTTTAAAGACACTCTGTTGTTGTTTCTTATGTATCTACACACTTGTGCCGTCAAACTGTTGTATAAACGCAATATCACACTTGTAGCCATGAAATATGCTGTTCACGTAAAATCACATAAAACTAGAGTTTTCTTCACTTTGATAACAAAATTCACCCCTGTTATCTTCACTTAACTGTGATACTGAAATAAAAGAAAAGTTCCATTTCTCATGCTTTCATATTATATGTAATATTTTATCCAGTACATATAGAGATGTGATAGGGAGACGAAATGTACTAAGAATGACCCTATACATTAATATTCATGCAGATTCTGAGTTGAAAATATTTTCATCAGTTGGAGTTGTTGACCCCATAGTCTTTCCTGGAAAGCAGACATTTCATTATAATTTCTTGTTTTGAAAATTACAAACCACCATAATTCCTCCAGTACCTTTGAATCATATTGAATATAAATTATGCTTGAATCCAGGAGTAACCGGAGAGACGGGGCTTCAAAGAGTGGAGATAATTACTTGTGTTATCACTGCTGAAACAGACAAATCAATCCCCGCCTGAAAGCTTGGACAATTAGCTTGGTTATTGAATTCATGTAGATGAGGCCTCTCAAAAATCTATGCCATTGTAGATGTCAAGTACCAGCAAATTGAGGACTTGACAAAATATATTATTGGCTGGAACCAGTGAGTAAATGGAGGGTAAATGAAACGCGAGTGGGACATTTAATCGCTCTGATAAAAACTCATTTCATTTAGCCGCGTTTCATTTAGACACTTGATATCCCCAGCATAAAAAAGACGGCCGTTTTTGAGTCTGCGGTAAGAAGCCGAATGTGGATTTGTCTGTCTGTGTCAAGTCACTCATAAGTTGTTACAAGAACAAATTGTGGTATTTAGATGTTTGAGGGGATAGACTTGACTGAAGTGCTCTTTGACAACCTGTGCTGCGTTTGGAGGAGTCTCTCGAGGAACATTTCGCCTTTCAGTCTTTTTTTTAACTCACCGAAGAACGTTTTCATGCTTGTGTGCGCAAAAGATATTAATCTCGAGGGACTGTGTCATTGTGCGCTGTTGAAACAGTTCCTCTACGCTGCAGTTTAGTAGTGCCGGAAAAAAGATCAAACTCACCTGTTTCTGCTAGTTTGTTTCTGTGGTTTAGATGAAGATGGGAATATGCTGGCGTTCCTCTTCTAGGCTGGTCTGGGTTGGTTTGGTACTGATGCTACATGATGTAGCTTGACTAACAAAGGCTTGGTGGTTAAAAGATTACTCACCTTCATGTCCTAAGATATTTCTGATGACATCTGAGAGCTTTCTGACCCTGCAAAGACAGAAACACAACTGACACGTTCAAGGTCCAGAACATTGTTAAAATAGTCCATGTGACATCAGTGATTTATGTAGCAATGCACATCAAAGACATGGAAGTCAAGTCAAGTCAAGCTTTATTGTCATTCTGCTACATGTGTGGACATATAGTAGAACGAGATGTCGTGTCTCACAGGACCACGGTGCTACATACTAGTTAACCATAATATAAACATACAACAGTACACGAATAAGAAAAGCAATTACAGACTTATACAACAGTTACCCATTTGACTATACATATACTATAAATACTATAACTATAATAAATAATTGACTACACATACAAAACTGAGACAACAAAAACTTTACATAAGTACCGTACATGACGTTTTACAAAAGAGACATCTGTACATGAAATTGTGCAAAATAGATATTTTGTGCATTAAATTGTGCAGAAGAGAGATTTTGAGGGAAGCAGCTAATCCGATTGAGTCTTTGTAGCAGCAAGTGTTTATAGAAAGTGTCTAATGTACATAAGTACATTATAAGAGTACTTATAAGTACTCATAAGAGAAGAGATTGTTGAATAAAGTCATCTTTTTTTTTTCTTTGTGCACAAACAGTATTCTCGTACACAGTAAAATCCACAGAGTAAAATTAACTCTATTCAGAGAACATTTGGTCCCTCTCTAAATAGAGTTAAATTAACACTGAAGCAGAGTTAAAGTTGATCAGATAATTAAGTGATCAATTAAAAGGTGATTGAGCATTAGTGATGAACACCTGCTCTTAACAAGCAGAATCAATGAAGAAAAGAGAAACACAAGAACTACAACTGATTTCAGCCACAGATTAAATCAACTGAAATAAAATAAGTGATTAAATCCCTCAAGATCTCAGCAGATGATGATTAAACAACTCCACAACCAGCTTCACTCATTATTAACCAGACTGACTTTATTTCTGTCACACGTCTACAGAAGCTCTTATTGAGATTTACAGAGGATCAAAAGTTGATGTTTTAGTGGTTAAAATGACGCTACCATCATGGAGATCAGCATTTGCTTTAGTTTAGCTCTTGACCCTTCAGTTCTTGGGTTAGATCTCTGTTTAACTGTACATGTGATGTTGTAGAACAGAGTGGTCAATGCTTTACATTAAGCACATTTTAATTGACTTTTTATGTTGAGATGTTTATTGTGAGATGGTTTGATTACATCCAGGGTAACTTTTTCTCAATTTATACATTTAGATAACCATAACCAACCCCGTGAAACTTCAGCAGTGAAAAGAAAAAAAGTATGATGTAATAATAAAGAATAATTTTAGGTTCATGTAAAGCATAAGTAAACACCACTATTACTCAGAGACACACAGACATCAAGTACCAGCATATGAATCTCAACAATGGTGACAATCAACAAAATGCTTCATGCTGCAATGCATGCTGGGTAACAACACAGTAAAAACTCCCATCATGCACTGCAGTATGAATAATTATTGTCACCACTGTTGAGGATCATATGATAAGTGTTCATGTCTAAAATCCTGAACAGATGCATCTCTTTTTCAAAATTGAAGCTTTATGGTGGTGATTGTTTAATAGGACCTTCGGCAATATGCCCATCAATAAACCAAAGAGAAAAATCACTTCATAACGTCCACACAAATGAGCTATAAGCAGAAAGTGTAAAATAATCTGTTGCTTCAAACATTTGATTCAGCAATACATAAATGTTTGCTGTGAAATAAAATTACAAATGCTTAGAAGCAAAATTATTGTAAGTTATTAAAAGGGTCAAGAGACAAACTAAAGCAAACCTTGACCACGATTATGGTGGCATTATGTTTTTTTTTTAAATTATTATTACAATTAAGCCAGTCTGCTTAGTAATGACTGAAGCTGGTGATGCTGTTTGTGGAGTTGTTTAATCAGATTTTGAGAGATTTAATGTCTTTTATTTCAGTTGATTTAATCTGTGGCTGAAATCAGTTGTAGTTCTTGTGTTTCTCTTTTCTTCATTGATTCTGCTTGTTAACAGCAGGTGTTCATCACTAATGCTCAATCACCTTTTAATTGATCACTTAATTATCTGATCAACTTTAACTCTGCTTCAGTGTTAATTTAACTCTATTTAGAGAGGGACCAAATGTTCTCTAAATAGAGTTAATTTTACTCTGTGGATTTTACTGTGTAGCTTCATTCTTTAGGCCTTGAACGTGGTACTGTTTATGTATGGGGTTATTTTTGTGTCTTTATTATTCAAACAAAAATACTGTGTTTGAGAGTAAAACTAAGTATTTTGTAATTAAAAAATAAAAGTTTGCAAAAAAAGTCTTCTTAAATCTCAAAAATAAAGAAATTGATAACAAAAGTATTTGCAGTGCATGTACTTTTCTTTACAATCTTTATTTTTCTTTGCGCACTTCAAACACTTTTCATCGCGAAACCACAAGTTTTGCTCTCCTTTCTGCTTTCTTTTTTTGCGAGTCTAAAATTTTTGTTTTGCGAGTTAAAAAGTTTTGCTTGCGAGTAAGCTGTATCTCAGTGGGCGGTCTCTACCTACCAGGATGAAAGGCCTTTTTCTATTGGTCACTCTCGATTGAAGTGACCACGCCCACTACGTTGTGCCGCCAGGCGCCAGTCTGACTGAGGAGCGATCGAGGTTCAGCCATGGCGAACAACAGCAACAACAGGTCGTTTACTGGGTAAGATAACCAAGTTAACGTCTTAAACTCAGTGACAAGTGAACTTATGTAGTCTCTCTTCTCATGCTCACATATTTAAATACGTAACCTTAGCTAAGCCCGCCTGTAGTTCGGCGATACCGTTAAATAGAGGGGCACGAGATGACTCGGATGACGATTGTAATCAAGGTAAAGACCATTATGACATGCAAGAGTCGTACAGTAGCGGTATTAACATTAAGTGACATGGCATCTGACACGCGGAAGGTGCGGGAGCAGTGACACTTTCAGCAGTGACACAGTCCATCGGCATATGTCAAAGAAAACCGTAAGTGTCACTGGCACTGAGCAGTGGCATGCGCCAGTGGCTTCCGTGCGTCAGATGCCATGTCACTTAATGTTAATACCGCTACTGTACGACTCTTGCATGTCATAATGGTCTTTACCTTGAAAGAAAGACATGAACATCTTGTATGACGAGGGGGTGAGTATATTATCTGTCATTTTTTGTTCTGGAAGTGGACTTCTCCTTTAATGTTCATGAGTCCATCATCAGGAGAACACTGAACAACCATGGTATGAATGGCAGAGTTGCAAGAACAAAGCCACAACTCTTCCAAAAAAAAAACAAAAAAAAAACACTGCTGTCTGCAGTTTGCTAAAGATCAATGTGAACAACTCAGAGGGCTATTGGAGAAATGTTTTGTGGATGGATGAGACCAAAATAAAATCTTTTGGGTTTAAACGAGAAGTGTTATGTTTGGAAAAACACTTCTTCATTTCAGCATAAGAACCTTATTCCATCTGTGAAACATGGTGGTGGTAGTATCATGTTTTGCTGCTTTGCTGCATCTTGGCCAGAATGGCTTGCCATCTTTGATGGAACAATGAATTCTGAATTATACCAGCAAATTCTAAAGGAAAATGTCAGGACATCTGTCTGAGAACTGAATCTTAGATGAAAGTGGGTCATGCAGCAAGACAATGACCACAAGCACACAAGTCATTATACCAAAAAATGGTTAAAGAACAAGGTTAATGATTTGGAACGCCTGAGTCAAAGTCCAAACTTTAATCCAATTGAAATGTTGTGGAAGGACCTGAAGCAAGCAGTTCATAGGAGGAACCCCACCAATATCACAAGTTTCAAGTGTTTCTGTACTGAAGAATGGAGTCAAATTCCTACAAGCTGTTGTGCAGGACTGATCAACGGTTACAAAATGCATTACCTGCGGTTATTGCTTCAAAAAGGGGTCACACCAGATACTGAAAGCAAAGATTCACATACGTTTGCAACTCACAAATATTTATTCATATATATATATATAATTTTTGTATCATATATTTTCAGCCTTGGTGAGCATAATTTAAAAAAGAAAAAAAAACATTATTATTATTTGTTTATCTCACAGTGTGACTTTTCCCCTCTTAATTGCAACTTTATGTTTTACATTTTGGATTTTTGTTATTTTTAAATAATCAAAAAACAATTTTTAAAATTGAAAGTTACTTTAGGACATAAATAATGCAAATGTATTTACTAATTTATGATGTCTTGTTGATACACTAATATATATAATATTCCAAAAATTTAGCAAGGATGCTTTAAATTGATCAGAAAAAATACAGTAAATACATTTATAATGTTACAAAAGATTTCTATTTCAAATGCATCACGAAGAAGAATTAATAATAAATATTTCTGAGCAGCAAATCAGCATATTATTTCTGAAGGATCATGTGACACTAAAGACTGGAGTAATGATGCTGAAAATTCAGCTTTGCATCACAGGAATAAAAAACATTTTGAAATATATTAAAATAGTGAACAGTAACTTTTTAATTGTAATAAGATTTAATAACATTATTGTTTTTATTGTATTTTTGATCAAATATTTGCAGCCTTGGTGAGCATAATGGGCGACCCCAATTTTTTATATTTAATAAGAATTTTTCCCTCTTAATTGCAGTTTTATATGTTTCATTTCGGACTTCTGTTATTTTTTTAATTTTATTTATTTATTTTTTTAAATACTGCAAATCCCTGCACAAAAGCTAAATGTGTCTTTAAGGTTTTTATAGCTATAGTAAAACTATATAAAATGTTTAGTTTATTTTGTATCTGAATCATCGTAACTCAGTCCTTATTCAAGAGCCAGCTATTTACACACATTTACTTTCCTGCTTATTTAAGAAAAAAAGAAAGAAAGAAAGAAATCCATACGCTCCAAGCTCTTTCCACTCACTGTTGCTTTGTGAGCAGACAATGCACTGCTGCATTCCCCAGAGGAAGATTATAGTAATTTATACTAATCTACCAGCGAATCAGACTCATCCCGCACTGAACAGGGCAAATCCCGTCTTAAATTGACATGTCCCTCAGGAAATTTCTGCAATCAGAAGTGCGATTCACCACTCTCTGGACTCTCCTTCTCCCACTTCATTCACTTTTCCACTTTCTGATTTTACAAGGACTAACGTGAGCTGAGCTTTCCATGATTTGTGTTTCAATTGAGACATTTTGCATTACATTTTGCAATCATAGTTTTCCAGCTACAGTATCTGCTCTGCTAATATGAGCTGGTAAATAAGCTTCATTAGTAGCATGTTTGTTTATTACATGTTGTATTATCACAAACAGCAGACATTCCCTCCAGGCCGTTCTCACATGTAGCAATTTATGTAATCAAGCAAGTTGCGTTGACATCTCAGTGAGCACAAATGTAGGCACGAATTTTAACACCATAGGTTAACCGTCATTTATGACAGGAACACAAATAAATATTATCATAAAAGTGCTATATAATCAGGTTTCAAGGGCATTTAAAAACAGAAATGAGTAAAAAGTGTTTTCCCCCTACAGCTATGTCTGGACTTCCTAAATGCGCAACTGTTTTGTTTGTTTGTTTACGTTTATGCTTCTGTTTATTTTCGCATGTTAACTTCATATTTTCATTTCTTTCATTTTGTTTGGGAGATGACCAGATGTGGTGACATCCATGTACACTACAATAATTTATCCATTCATCAGTCAGAAATGTATTTTATGCATACATGTTGTGTAAATGATACGTTGTAACATATAAACAGAATGTAAAAAGCAAATTTTACATATTAAAAAAAAAGGACTGTGGTGGGGTTGGGATCAAAAATCTTTGTATTACAGTAAAATGTAACTATGCAAATATATGTATGATGTAGTTTAAGGGATGCGCATAGATGTGTATTTATTTCAACATATAGCCAAACACACAAAAACTTTTACTTTAGAAAGACTTGTGTTTTATGCGACTGTTGCATCATGTTTGTTTGGCTTGACTTTTGTGCTGACAGTTATTTTCTTATTCAGATTTTTGGGAGTCACTGTTTTTTTTCGTCATAGAAATTGCTACTGGAATCCCTATCCAAAACAAATCCATTCTGAAGTTACGGATACTTCTATCTTTAGTGCTAGCAGACAGTTTTTGTAGACTTTCAACAGATGTCAACTGTTCTTTTATAATGAACTGTGATACCACATGTTTATCATGTCTTGCGCAATCTGAGTGATAAGTACAGTTTTTCTCAAGTCAGGTTGGATCTCATTGTCAGGTTTTCTTGAAGATGATCAGGGAGCAGTTTCACACCACAGCACTGTCTGTAAGTAATAAAAAAAAAAGAAAAGAAAAGAAAAGAAAAGAAAAGAAAAAGAAAAAGATAAACCAGCATTAAAATGATTATAGTCATACCTGTGCATACTTAAAGGGATCATTTACTCACAAATTGAAATTCTGTCATTAATTACTCACCCCCATGTCGCTCTAAACCTGTCAGACCTTCATTCATCTTTAGAACACAAATTAAGATATTTTTGATGAAATCCAAGAGCTTTCTGACCCTGCACAGACAGCAATGCAGCTGACACAATCAAGGCCTATAAATATAGATATAAATATATATAAATATTAGTTGTCACTCTATACAGTTGAGGTCAAAAGTTTACATACACCTTGCAGAATCTGCAAAATGTTAATTATTTTACCAAAATAAGAGGGGTCATACAGGATGCATGTTATTTTTTATTTAGTACGGACCTGAATATTTCACATATATTACTGTGTTGCTGTTTTTTGTTTGTTTGTTTGTTTGTTTAGTGATGGTTGTTCATGAGTCCCTTGTTTGTTCTGAACAGTTAAACTTCCTGCTGTTCTTCAGGAAAAAATCTTTGGTTTTTCAGTGTTTCTGTGTATTTGAATGCTTTCCAACAATGACTGTATGATTTTGAGATCCGTCTTTTCACACTGAGGACAACTGTGGGACTCATATGCAACTATTACAGAGGGTTCAAATGCTCACTGATGCTCCGGAAGGAAACACGAAGCATTAAGAGCCAGGGGGTGAAAACTTTTGGAATTTAAGGATCAGGGTAAATTTAACTTATTTTGTCTTCTGGGAAACATGTAAGTATCTTCTGTGGCTTCTGAAGGTCAGTACTAAATGTAAAAAATATGATATTTAGGGCAAAGTAAGAAAAATGTACACATCTTCATTCTGTTCAAAAGTTTTCACCCCCAGCTCTTAAAGCATTGTTTTTTACTTATATCTTCTATAATAATTGCATATGAGTCCCTCATTTGTCCTCAGTGTGAAAAGATGGATCTCAAAATCAAACAGTCATTGTTGGAAAGGGTTCAAATACACCAAAAAGGCTGAAAAACCAAAGAATTTGTCGGAACCTAAAGGATTTTTCTGAAGAACAGCAGGCAGTTTAACTGTTCAGGACAAACATGAACAACTATCACTGAACAAAAAAAAAAAAAAAACAGTTGTGGATCATTCAGTTTACAACACAGTATTAGGAATCAAGCGTATGTAAACTTTTGAACAGGGCATTTTTATAAATTCAACTACTATTTTCTCTCGTGGACTATGTGTAAATGTATTTTATGTGAAATATTTTCTTCAGGTCAGTACTACATAAAAAATAACATGCATTTTGTAAAATCCCTCTTATTTAGGTAAAATAATTCTGAGTATATTTATGATATAAATAAGTATGTAAACATTTGATCTCAGTTGTATCTCCCAAAATATGTCTTAGATGATACTGTGCAATGCAGTGATGGCTGAGAAAGACTGATGATTATATTTAACACTCACATTCTAACTACCCTTACGAAAATTAACCATGGTTTTACTACAAATAAAAACATGGTTACTGTAGTTAAACCATTGTAACTACAAATTAACTATGGTTTTGCTACACTAACCATAGTTTAACCATGGTATTTGTAGTAAAACTGTGGTTATACAAATAAGTACACTAAAAAACATGGTTACTACACTTTTACTACAATAATCTCTTTTATACATATGTGTGTGATTTTACAAAAAAATTATGTATGGATAATCAAGTGTTCATCTTGAAATATTACAAAATATTACAAAAATATAAAAACAGTAAAGTTTTCACAGCAAAAAGGTAGGCGTTTTTACACTTACAATCTTTTACTTGCTAAAAGTATAAACTATCAAAAAGATGAGAGAATTCATGTAGTAGATTACCCACAATAGGTTTTTCAGCCAAGTTTTGATCATGTTGAGACTTGTATCTAAACTGTATCTAAACCTCTGATAGACTCTCCCTAATGAAACGTTAACATGGCTGATAGATTATTGACATTTGCTCATAATAGAAACACTTAGCTCTGAGGTTTAAAATTGCTCCATTTCTCGTTGCAATATTGGCTAAAAATCATCTTGTCCACTTTCTCCAAAAGCAGGAAGTACCGGTAAGCTTCTATCAGATTGTCGAAGCCCACGGCGGGCAGACTGTCTCGCAATTTGCTGAACAAACAAAAAATAATGGCCGATCTAAATGGCCTTGGGGCAGATAATTGCAATGCTTTGTAATGGCCATTGATTTTTGACTCCCCCTCCAAATGAATGGGATGGCGAAAGGTCTGATTTGGTGTAGGAGTGATACGGTGGACATATGATATGGTTCTTACACACTCCTGCGCCTCACGCCCCCTTCCGATCGATGCTTTTGCCGAGGATGTCAAAGCCGAGACTGATTGTTTCCCACCCCTGGCTGCAACTGCAAAGAAAATGCCTTTCGTATCAAATCGGTGGCAAATCACGGCTCACCTACCTCATCTTCTTATCTGCTCCTGTCAAGTGTGATCCAAATAACGAGTGAGAGTAAGGTTGACTTTTAATTTAACAACTGAACTGACATTAATGTTGAGCAGCTGAGAGAGCGTATGAATCGCATTTTGAGGATGTGTTTGTCAAGTGCCGGGAAGGTTGCTCTGGAAGTGGTTTGTGAACAATGAATGTTGTGAACAATTCTGTTGGGTTTTACAATGTATTGTGTAAAAGAGGATAAGGAAAAACAACAAATTTGTTTTGAAATGATAGCGGTCCACTCCACAGTCACACAAAATGTCTTGTGGTATTGAATTTTGACTTTTATGTAAATTTATTTATTCAAACCAGTGGCTATTGACATTTAAACAATGTCACTTTTTCAAAATAGCTTCCCTCAAACCCTGGAGTGACAGTGTGGAGTTGAGCAATTGGTGTTGTGATCAAGTTACGATCTGTTCACCTTCAGAGACAAACCGAAGTGAGGCCCCTGTGATACTGATCAATTTTTCTAGGTTCATATTTTTCATTTCAGGTCATATATCTGGAGGGGACTGTCATTTGCAATGGGAAAACATTCTTGTCTGTTTGTGTCAGTAGAATCTTTTTTTTTTTTTTCAATCAAAGGCCATTGACAAAAAATGTCAATAGTTCTGACTAATAATTCATGAAACTGTTTTTAAAGGAGTCATTGGATGCCCTTTTTCCTGAAGCTGGTATTTGATTAAAAATTCTCAATAGTTGTGTAAAACACCCTTTTTACCTTGTCAAAATGAGCTCTGCAAAAATCATCCCATTCTGAGGGATTGTTCCTTTAAATGCAAATTAGCTGTGCTCGCCCCGCCCCTCTCTTCTCTCTGCTGCTCTGAGAGATTGTTTAATTTAGTAGCATTTAGTGTGTTTAGCTGCGAAAACTTGCTAACTGGCACATTATTAGGAAAGGTGATTGCAGAGATTCATAAAAAAAAACATGATACTCACTTCTGCTGTAGGTCAAGCTGGATCATGAATGATTTGCATGAACATAGACGCATTTATGTAGATCAGGAGTAAAACGTAATCTACTGCATCTTCAGCGGCTCAGATGTCGGGAGTAAATGATGACCACCCAGCAACACAACACCTCATTCGCTCAATCTGAGATATTCTTGTCTAACTTACATCCCTGCTCCAGCATCGAAACAATGGAGGTTGGACTGTTACAACTGATCTGAGGTAAAACGGTCTTGTCAATCAACTGTCTGTGACGCCACAGATTTTTACAGATTAATTAAAAACCACTGCATGGATTTTTATCATTATAGGGTAGATTTGTACATACACTGCCAACACACATTAATGTTCAAACAACACGTAAAAGTGAAGTTTGCATCCGATGACACCTTTAAAGATTCAGTGAGGTTCAAACATGTGACATCACAAGTAAAAATGGTTTACTTTTTGATTAATATTAATAAATAGTGTATTTTAAATACAAATTATAACATCATAATTTGAGTGAAACTTTAATTAAGTGAAATATTAACAGATTTTTATTTTAATTCTTAATATCTTCATATTTGGTATCACTCTACAGGCATAGTTCACTCAAAAATGAAAAGTACCCCATGATTTACTCATGCTCAAGCCATCCTAGGTGTATATTTCTTCTTTCAGACGAATATAGTCAGAGTTATGTTAAAAAATGTCTTTGCTCCTCCAAGCTTTATAACGGCAGTGAATGGGTGTTGAGAGTCCAATAATGTGTATCCGTCCATCATAAAAAGTGCTCCACATTACTCCAGGGGGTTAATAAAGTTAGAAAAAGATCCATATTTAAAACTCTATTAACTGTAATCTCTTGTATGTGCGTTCACAAGAGAGTGGTGGAAACTAGAGATTACAGTTTATAACGTTTTAAATATGGATATTTTTCTTACACAAACACTTTTCTTCAGAAGGCCTTTATTAAACCCCTGGAGCCATGTGAAGTACTTTCTATGATGGATAGATGCACTTTATTGGGCTTCAAAATTCCAACAGCCATTCACCGCCATTATAAACTTGGAAGAGTCAGGATATTTTTTAATATAACTCTGATCGTATTCAACTGATGGTAGAAAGACATATTCTAGGATTGCTTAAGTTTGGTCATTTTCATTTTTGGGTGAACTATCCCTTTAAGACAAAGGGATTTTTTTCAACCTCAACAGTATGTTTTACTTTCGTGATCTCTAAACTTTGGATTTTTGAAGCTTTGTTTCACGCTCTGAGTCGGTTGAAGGCATTTTAAGGACAAAATGTCCCCACTTGTCAAATTTTTGTGAATTTTCATAAAATGTCACCTCTCTTTCATTCGCTTTCTCTATTTAGCTCTCTCTAAAAGTGGCTGAAATTACCCCAGGGCAATCTATCGCAAAATCCAAGAGTGCTGAAAACAATGAGATGAAAGCTCCACACAAAGTGCACTGAATGTCTTCCTTCTGCATCTTTTTTTTATAAGTACCTTTACTGTAAAATCCTTTGTGTGCTCGTCCTCACCATTGTCCAAGGGGATTTTATTTAGTAGCTGACCTATTTTAACTCTTTTACATTGATGAAGTCACATTGTGTACTTGATATTTCCAAGAATAGTTCAATACAATGTGCTGATCTGTCATTTACCGATCACCAAGCCAGTGGGAAGATGTCAGTTTTTCCAATATTGTATTTATGCTAAACACAAGAAGAAAATGATGTCATAAGAAATTATGTGTGAAGATAAATTATGTGTCAAGAAAACTAACTATATATATTGTGACGAGTCGGCTGCCTCCCCCCTAACTATCAGCTTCACCCCGTCGGTAATCGCCGCCCTTCACCAGGCTCCCGACGGGAGTGGGCGTGTGGGAGGAGGAGGGGCGCTGAAACATCCAGGTCTGGCGGCGTGTGATGAGGCACACCTGATGTGAATGAAGCCTCATCACCGCCGCTGTTTAAATGCCGAGCGCGCCTTTCCTCAGGAGACCGGTTTCTTCCCCGTGCATGCACGCTGGTGTCCTCGTGGGTCCAGGAAGGGCGCGTTGAGGGACGAGCGCCGCCGATGTGATGGACGAGCTGCCGGACCCGTGGGTCCGAGTGTGAGCCGCATGGAAATGGCTGCGGGCCAGGATGCCGGGCCTTCTCACCCGCCTGAGGAAGTGCCGCCGCTAAGGAATGGATGAAGCCGCTAAAGGAAGCCGCTACCCGTCATATTGCCGCGGACCCCTCCGGGGAGCAAGTGCGGCCGCCGGACTCCGCCCCTTACCTGGACCCTTCCCTTCTGAACACTGCCCCTCCTTCACGGAACCCCGTCACGTCGAGGACACCAGATCCCCTTTTTATTTTGGACACTTTTCCCCGTTTTGGACACTTTCTGTTTTATTGTTTAATAAAAACCTCTCCGAGGCCTGACGTCACGCCCACTGTGTCTGTCGCTTTGCTCCGCACCCGTGACAATATATATATATATATATATATATATATATAATTTTGGACATATGCAACAAGAAATACATTTCTATAGGTATATTTTTCTTAAAATATATTTCACTGTATACAAAATATGGCCAAAACGTATTACTAATATAGATTTTAAAATAGATTTACAATATGTAAAATATAGTTACTAATATTTTATATTTTGTATGTATTTTGTCCAAAATATACACTACCGTTCAAAAGTTTGGGGTCAGTACATTTTTATTGTTTCTTTTTCTTTTTTTTCTTTTTTTAAGAAATTAATACTTTTATTCACCAAGGATGTATTAAGTTAATAATTAAAAGTTTATTAAAAGTTAATAATAAATAATTTACATTGTTATAAAATATTTATATTTTGAATAAACACTGTACTTTTTAAACTTGTTATTCATGAAAGAATCCTGAAAAAAAAAAATCACAGGTTCGAAAAAATATTTGGCAGCACAACTGTTGATATTATCCAACATTGATCATTCTAATAATAAATCCGCATATTAGAATGATTTCTGAAGGATCATGTAACACTTAAGACTGGAGTAACAGCTGATAAAAATTCAGCTTTTCATCACAGGAATAAATTCTATTTTAAAGTATGTTAAAATAAAAAACATTATTTTATATTGTAAAAACATTTTGCAATATTACTGTAACGATCCCGTCCTCTGTGGTTCCCCCCGATCGCCACCAGAGGCCGCCATCACCGGAATACTAGTTCCCTTTGTTCACTTCATCTCCCATCAGCCCCGTACCTGACTCTGACCCCCCGGACTATCACTTCCTGTCTAGCCCCTATGAATACTTCCGGGTTCCGCTACCTCATTGCGAAGTCTTGTTTTGCCCCGGCTGACATTTCTGAGCGTTTATCATTGTGTTGGATTATTGTGGACTATTACTGGACTGTTACTCGTTATCTGAACCTTGCTGCCTGCCTTTGTTACCCTCTGCTGTGTTTCACGGATTACTGTTACCCTGTCTGCTGCCTGCCCTGACCTTCTGCCTGCTTCACGACTCTGAGTATTGTCTTGCCTACGTTTGCTCTGCTATTTGTGTACCGACCCTGCCTGTTTGACCTCGCTCTTTAATAAATGCTGCAAATGGATCCCAGCTCTGTTGACCCATCATTACAGAAGACTTCGCCGCAAATCGATCCAGCAGCAGTTTACCGATTGACTACGGAGGTCTCAGCTCAAGCTAACGTCCTAGCGTCTCACCAACAACAGCTCTCTCACCTGACCGCTCTCACGGAAGAGATGGTAAAGACGCTGCGTTCGCTGCAACTACCCACAGCCGAGGCGGTTCCGTCACCAGTCACGCCGCCGACTCAGTCCACTTCATCGGCTGCCCCCATAGCCAGCCCCCGACTGGCTTACCCAGATAAATTCGACGGCACGTCAGCCAAATGTAAGGGTTTCCTACTACAGTGCTCGTTGTTTGTTACCCAGCAACCTGCTTTGTATCCTACTGAGGAGAGCCGCATCGCTTTCGTCTGCTCTCTACTCACCGGCAGGGCATTGGATTGGGCTACGGCTGTGTGGGATCTGACTCACCCTACCTTTTCTTCCTTCAAAGAATTCCTTCGACGCTTCAAAGAGGTTTTCGACTACCCCGAAGGAGGAGAGGGCGCTGGTGAGCAACTTCTGACGCTGCGCCAGGGGAAAAGTACGGCGGCTGAGTTTGCTCTCACTTTCCGCACGCTAGCAGCACAAACTGGGTGGCCTGACGATCCGTTAAAGCTACACTTCCGCAAGGGGCTGAGTCACGAACTTCAAGCTGAGCTGGCCTGTCGGGACGAGGGAAAATCCCTGGATGAACTTATCAACCTGGCCATCCGCATCGACAACCTTGTTCGCTCCAGAAGAACCGGCAAAAGTGTGCCACCATCAGTCCCTCCGACGACAGCTACTCCCGAGCCCGAGGCTATGCAGATAGCTCACACTCGCCTCACCGCGGAGGAGAGAGAACGCCGTCAACAGCTCAGTTTGTGCCTCTTCTGTGGCAAACCAGGCCACATGAAGGCGTCCTGTCCTGCCAGACCCGCGCAACGCACGTCTACTGCGGTGAGTCAATATTCTGCCTCCTCTCAGACTGTTAAAACTCCCGTAACCATCACTTTGTCTGATAAGCGGATTAATACAATCGCTCTCATTGACTCGGGCACAGCTGGGAACTTTATGGATTTGGATTTTGCCAAAGCTCACGATCTCACTCTAAAACCTTGCTCATCTCTGTTGTCAGTGGCAGCGCTAGATGGAAGACCGCTGGGTGCTGGTCGCGTACAATACATCACCAGCGATCTCCAGCTCACCACCGGCTTCCTGCATACTGAGAATCTCAGCTTCTACCTCATCCAAGCTCCCTGCCATCCCATCATCCTAGGACTCCCCTGGCTGAAACAACATGAACCACAGATCTCTTGGTCGGAGAGGGAGATCACGCAATGGTCAGATGGATGTTTCCCACAGTGTTTCCCCGCGCTTGATCACAAGACTGTGGACGTGGCCGCAGTCACAGTTGACTCACCCATTGCCGAAAACATTCCCTCTGTTTATCACGACCTGGCAGAGGCCTTCAGTAAGACACAAGCCACCCAGTTACCTCCTCATCGGACCTCCGACTGTGCCATCGAACTGCTTCCAGGAACTACTCCTCCCAAGGGCAGGATCTTCCCTCTCTCTCAGCCAGAAACGGAGGCCATGAAAACCTATATCGAGGAAGAACTTGCCAAGGGATTCATCGTACCCTCTACCTCTCCAGCCTCGGCAGGGTTCTTCTTCGTAAAGAAGAAGGATGGCAGCTTGCGTCCATGCATTGACTTCAGAGCCCTCAACGACATCACGGTCAAGTACAGATATCCACTCCCTCTGGTTCCATCAGCTCTTGAACAACTACGCTCTGCCAAGTACTTCACCAAACTAGATCTTCGCAATGCGTACAACTTAATCCGCATCAGAGAGGGGGACGAGTGGAAAACTGCTTTCTCTACTACTACTGGCCACTATGAATACCGGGTTATGCCCTTCGGCCTGGTCAATAGTCCTTCCATTTTTCAATCCTTCATTAACAATGTTTTCCGAGATATGCTGGGCAGATGGGTCATCATCTACATGGACGATATTCTGGTTTTCTCTGATTCCCTCAAGTCACACATATTGCACGTCAGGAAGGTACTTCAGCGCCTAATCTCTCATCATCTGTTCGCCAAGGCTGAAAAATGTGAATTTCATCAGACTGCCACCACATTCCTGGGGTACGTGGTGAGTTCGGAGAGTGTGGCAATGGATGACAGCAAGGTGCAGGCAGTTCTGCGATGGCCTCAACGTCCACGCTTAAGGAGTTACAGAGATTTCTGGGATTCTCTAACTTTTACAGGCGCTTTATTAGGAACTTCAGCTCGGTGGCGGCTCCTCTGACCTCTATGGTTAAGAGGGGAGTGAAGCGGCTGTCTTGGTCCCCAGCTGCTGTCCAGGCATTCAAATTGCTTAAGGAACGTTTCACTACTGCTCCCATACTCCACCATCCAGACCCCGAGCGCGAGTTCATTGTGGAGATCGACGCCTCTAGCACAGGAATCGGGGCTGTGCTATCCCAGCGTCACGGCGATCCTCCCAAACTCTACCCATGCGCCTTTTTCTCACGCAAATTATCTCAAGCAGAGCAGAACTACGATGTAGGCAATCGTGAGTTGTTGGCCATGAAAGCGTCTTTGGAGGAATGGCGCCACTGGCTCGAGGGAGCTAAATTTCCGTTCACCATTCTCACAGACCATCGCAACCTAGAGTATCTCCGTTCCGCCAAGAGACTCAACCACAGGCAGGCCAGGTGGGCGCTCTTCTTCACACGCTTTGACTTCTCTGTTACCTATCGGCCAGGATCCAAGAACACCAAGGCTGATGCCCTGTCCCGCCTGTACGAGGCTGAGTACCAGCCGCTCAGTCCGGATCCCATCTTGCCAGCCACTCTCATCGTCGCTCCTGTACAATGGGATATCATAACGGAGGTAACGGAATTGCAAGCCACCGATCCACCGCCAGCAGACTGTCCACCTGACAAGCTCTATGTTCCTCAGGCCCTAAGAGAGCGCGTTCTACAGCTCGTCCATAATAATCCCAGTTCTGGTCACCCAGGTATCACAGCTACACTACAACTCGTCTCTAATAGGTTTTGGTGGTCAACCCTCCGCATTGACACCATTAATTATGTAAGGAACTGTGAGACTTGCTGCATCACCAAGCCCTCTAAACAACTCCCTGCAGGCCTGCTACAGCCATTGCCGACTCCGCAAAGACCATGGTCTCACATAGCTATAGACTTTGCCACGGATTTACCCCCTTCAGCTGGACATACCACCATTCTCACTGTGATTGACCATTTCTCCAAGTCATGCCGGCTCATACCTCTTCCCAAGTTGCCCACTGCCTTAGAGACCGCTGAGACTTTATGCAATTTCGTCTTCAGATTCTATGGACTACCAGAAGACATCGTCTCCAACAGGGGTCCTCAATTCACCTCCCGCCTGTGGTCAGCCTTCTTTAAAAGTCTCAATGTAAACATAAGTCTCACCTCAGGATACCACCCGGAATCCAACGGCCAGTCAGAACGCCTCAACCAGGAGATCATTCGTTTCCTGCGATCTTACTGTCATCGCAACCAGTCCGACTGGAGTAAGTTTCTCTTCTGGGCCGAGTATGCCCAGAACTCAATTCGCAAACCTGCCACTGGACTCACACCCTTCCAATGTGTGTTGGGCTTTCAACCGCCCCTCTTCCCATGGTCAGGAGACCCTTCTGACCTGCCCACTGTCAACACATGGATGCAGAGGAGCGAGGCCACGTGGAATGCGGCCCACACGCACTTACAAGTTGCCATACGAAGACAAAAAAGGTGTGCTGATCTCCATCGCCGACCTGGTCCAGAGTTTGCTCCTGGTTCATGGGTCTGGCTCTCCACAAGGGATCTCCGTCTCAGGCTCCCATGTCGCAAGCTCAGTCCCAGGTACGTGGGTCCTTTTAAGGTTTTAAGACAGATTACACCAGTTTCTTACCGTTTAGCCCTGCCTTCAGAATACCGTATCTCACCCACCTTTCATGTGTCTCTGCTCAAGGCTGCTGGTGCTCCGAGAGGGGCGGACGACCTAGACGAGGACCGGGAGCAGGGACCCCCTCCTTTGATCATCGACGATGAGGAGGCGTACCGGGTCAACGAGATCCTCAACTCACGACGCCGGGGTGGGGTACTTCAATACCTAGTGGACTGGGAGGGGTACGGCCCCGAGGAGAGATCTTGGGTCAACGCCAAGGACATCTTAGACCCCTCTCTGACTGCCGAGTTCCATCACAATCACCCGGACAGGCCGGCCCCTCGTCCTCGTGGAAGACCCCGGCGTCAACTGCCTCCTCACGTCAGGAGCCGTTCGCAGGGAGGGGGCTCTGTAACGATCCCGTCCTCTGTGGTTCCCCCCGATCGCCACCAGAGGCCGCCATCACCGGAATACTAGTTCCCTTTGTTCACTTCATCTCCCATCAGCCCCGTACCTGACTCTGACCCCCCGGACTATCACTTCCTGTCTAGCCCCTATAAATACTTCCGGGTTCCGCTACCTCATTGCGAAGTCTTGTTTTGCCCCGGCTGACATTTCTGAGCGTTTATCATTGTGTTGGATTATTGTGGACTATTACTGGACTGTTACTCGTTATCTGAACCTTGCTGCCTGCCTCTGTTACCCTCTGCTGTGTTTCACGGATTACTGTTACCCTGTCTGCTGCCTGCCCTGACCTTCTGCCTGCTTCACGACTCTGAGTATTGTCTTGCCTACGTTTGCTCTGCTATCTGTGTACCGACCCTGCCTGTTTGACCTCGCTCTTTAATAAATGCTGCAAATGGATCCCAGCTCTGTTGACCCATCATTACAATTACTGTTTTTTTCTATATTTTTAATCAAATAAATACAGCCTTGATGAGTATAAGAGACTTCTTTAAAGACTATTACAAGTCTTACTGACCCCAAACTTTTGAACGGTAGTGTATATTAAAAGAAACTAGAAGAAGAAATAAAAAGAAACAAGAGAACATGTATTTAAATATTCAAAATATGATATAATGTTATATATTTTGGTATTTGAAGGTTTAAAAAAGTATATTTTGTATTTAAAAGATATATAGCAAGATTTAGGCTAAAAAAGCAGAAAATAATAAAAAGAAATCAGATAAATATATGTTATAAATGTTTAAAAGATAAATTATGTGTTATGAAAAACAAACTTAATTCAAGAAATATTCTTTGAACCAAAATGTGAAAAATATATATTTTTAAAATAAGAATATATGTTTTAATATATACAGAACATTGATGAAAATGGATTTTAAATATATATTTATATGTAAAATATAGTTACTAATAATTTACCACATTTTATTGGCAATTTTTGTGTATTTTCAATGTTAATATATTGTCCAACATATATATAAAATGAATAAGAAGAAAAGAAACAAAAGAACATGTATTTAAAGGTGCAAAATTTAATGTAATGTTATATATTTTGTATTTGAAAATATATAGCAATATTTATGCTAAAAAAAAGAAAACAAAAATGAAACAAAAGTGATAAGATAAATATATAAATAAATTAATTGTGTGTTAAGAAAAACAAACTTAATTCAAGATATATTCTTTGAACCAATATGACAAAAATATATATTTAGAAATAAGAATATTTCAGTATATACAGAACATATACAGAACACACACATAAATTTATAATATAATATAAATTTTAAAATATTTTTATATAAAATATATTTACACATAAATTACTTATATTTCACCACATATTTTGACGATTTTTGTTTTATTTTCAACATGCTGTAACCAACATGTATTTTAAGACTCAAAATGTATTATGTTCTTTCAACCAATATGACTATATATATATATATATATATATATATATATATGTTTTATATATATACATTTAAAAATATATTTATCTAAAATATTTACATGCAACTTTTAATATTTTATATACTTTTTAAATATTTTTAATATATTTTGTATTTGAAAAATATATAATCTCTTCAATCACATTTTTTAATAACATATGGCAATATGTAGCATATTTGAAATATAATACTAAAAATGCAAATATTTCTTGCCATGGCACAGCTTACCCCTCAGGTGAAGTTGATAGCAGCCCCATATTTCATCCTTGCCTAGAGAACAGCTTAGGCACAAAGTGGCACATCTTACCCTGCCCTCCACACATAATGTGCGCGCTATCTTCAAAATATGCTAATACGCCATAGGATAGCGCTGCATCTGTAGCTTGACAATCCTGTTTGATGTAGACATCAAGAAATGATTAACGCCACTCTCTTGCGCTAATCGCACATCCAGGGTTCAGCCATTTAAGCCACAGCGTTAAAGAGAGTCGCTCCGTGGAAATGGGTGTTCCGACGAATTCGGAATCCTTTCACAGTCGTTGGTCCTGTCTCACACGCTAATCCCACAGTGGCCCAGATAGAACATTTGAACCCCTGCTGAATGTTCCTCTCTCAAGGTGAGGTCTCCTGGTCAAAGCCGCCAGGCACTGACACACCGTAATCCCCCATGAAGGCCTTGGAGTGTTTGGGTTATCTCTGCCAAGGCAGCACAAGCATAGATTCCCTACACAGGCTGCCTTTTGAGCGCAGACACAATTCCCAAAGCCAGCTTGATTTTTTTTATTTTTTTTTTACTTTTTTTTTTCTTTTTCCAGCGGGCACCTCAATGTATCGGATGTGACAGAGATTTAAAAGGATTAAGCAGCCTTTAAAATTCATCACAGTTACAGTTTGCTGCTGATAGGTGCGAGCAAGTTGTGAAGTAGTAAACTTTCCGCTCTAAATATAGCTCGTGGGGTATAATCCCTTTCTATCGCGGATGTGGATTGCATCCCATTTTGCAGGATCTTGACTCTTATAAAATCTCGAGAGATTATAGGAAGCAACAAAAGAGACAGCGAAAACTAAATGGAGCCTATGTAGTTCAAACAGGCTGGGATATATATCGCACATGAGATACGATGGTTGAAAGACTGATAAACTTTGATAATTGCAGTTTTCTTTCCCGTTCTGATGTATTTCTGATTGAAACAGGAAGTTGGGGTGAGATGTTTTAAAAGATGGGTCCTTTCATAGTTGGACTAGAATGAAAATGTAATTGTTTGTCTGTGAACCCTAATTAGCTGCTTGTTAGAGCAAGGGAGATTCTCGTTCTAGAAAGCATTTGATTGGATAACACATTAGACACGCCCACCAGTGCAAGATGAGTCATCAGTATTTTGGGGCTGTTCCCTTAAATTAAAATGTATTTCCGAGGCAAGAAATTGCATTTCCAATGTTTTGATGATTTAATAATGTTCGATTTTTAATATTATAATGTGTTTTATTTATTAATGTATTATATATATATATATATATATATATATATTCTGAAAATATTAATAATATTGTTATAGTATTATTAATAATAACTAATAATAATTATAACAGTATTGTATTGTATTATTTGTATTTTTGTCATTTTATGACCAAAATATATTTCAAATATGCTCCATATGTTAGTGTGGATTAAAGAAATTTTACATTTTTAAATATAGTATTAAATATAATATATATTTTAAAAAAATTATATTTTTAAATTAAAAATATACTTTATTTTGAATCTTAAAACACATGTTGGTTGCATGTTTGGACGACATTTATTTATTTATTTATTTAATTGTTTTTCCTCATATTGATTCAAAGAATATATCTTGAATTAAGGTAGTTTTTTTTTCTTAACTTATCTTAGAACATATACATTTATCTTGTAATATATATTTATCTTGTCATTTTTTTATTACATAATTTTCTTCTTGGTTTTTTTAGCATAAGTCTTGCTATATGTCTTTCAAATACAAAATATATTTTGTTTAAACCTTCAAATGCCAAAATATATAACATATTACATTTTGAATCTTAAACCACATGGTTGCAACATTTTATTTATATTTTGGACAACAAATTAATATTGAAAATACATAAAAATGGTCAAAATATTTGGTGAAATATAAGTAGTTAAAACTTACATGTATATGCATTTTAGATAAATATATTTTAGAATTTATTTTATATTTTACATTTTGTCCATGTTCTGTATATATTGAAATATATAATTCTTGTTTATTTATTTATTTATTTATTATTTTTCCCTCATATTGGTTCAAAGAATATATCTTGAATTCATTTTTTTTCCCTTAACACATAATTTATCTTAGAACATATACATTTATCTTGTAGTATATATTTATCTTATCATTTTTATTACATAATTTTCTTCTTGTTTTTTAGCATAAATCTTGCTATATGTCTTTCAAATACAAAATGTATTTTGTTTAAACCTTCAAATTCCCAAATATGTAATATTATATTACATGTTGAATCTTAAAACACAGTTGCAACATTTATATTTTGGACAACATATTAATATTAAAAATACATAAAAATTGTCAAAATATTGAATGAAATGTAAGTAGTTAAAACTTACATATGAACACATTTTAAATAATATATTTTAGAATTTATATTATATTTTGTCCATGTTCTGTATATTTTGAAATATATTCTTATTTATTTATTTATTATATCCCTCATATTGGTTCCTGTATCTTGAATTTGAAAGTTTTTTTTTTCACACATAATTTATCTTAGAGCATATACATTAATCTTGTAATATATATTTGTCTTACAATTTTTTTTTATTACATAATTTTCTTCTTGTAAAGCACTCCTTTCGCTGAATTTCGTAAGACATTTGGGCAAGAAACAGAAGCCATTTGCCTTATTATAAGTCAGTGAACCATCATAATGATATTGCAAGGTAGGAAAATATTGCTTTAATTCTACTGGGACTGGGAGGTCTATGTCCTTTGTCAGTAATTGCAACATTTGGAGAACAAGTTCAATAAATGTTTGAAATATCAGCCACATTAACAGTGAAAGGTGTTTGGTTATGTCCATGATCTGCCATAAAATCACTGGCTGGGCAACACTGCTTCCCATAAAAGTCTCATAAAACGTTACAAGAATTTTACAAGCAATTACAGCTAATATTCATAGACCAAAGCAGCTACTGAACCAATGACCACCTAAGCTGAAATTCAGCATAAAGCATACGTTTGTCATAAATAAAAAGAGAATGTACTTTTAAATGACAATTGATGAAATAGTTTGTTCAATAAGACATGGATTTAGAACAGGCTCCTTTGTTTTTATTTTACGTTGGTTTGAGCAGTATGTAGTGAGTTGTGTGCAGTCTACAAGATTTGAAATAGCTAGAAATGGAATGAAAGAAATTCTCAATGATTTTTTTTGCTGTTTGCTGCTCATGCTGATCTAAAAACCGCATTTATTTTTCTATTCAGGCCGGAGGCATGCACAACAAAACACAAGCTGCCTCTACAGCGTAGCCATATCTATTTATCAAATCACTAAGGCTAAAAAGAATCGGGAATGTTTTTATCTCCAATTTAACTGGGAAAAATGGTTATGAGCCTGAAGGCTGTGAGATTGTCCTGCTTTTGCTTCTGAGATTATATTTATGTATGTATGAATGTATTTGTTTACCTAAGTGATTGAAATTAATTTCAGATCTACTTGTCTAAAATAACGTGACATGTCCTCTTCAGTTTGAATTAGCATGACGCATCTGATTAACGTTTTATTCAGGTTAAGTAGTCGCTAATTAAAAAAGATCATGTAATGTGCTCATTTGCATCTTGTATTGTTACCTGAACTCTTTGACTTCTTTCTTTTTTCTCATCAAACACCATTAAGTGGAATGAATTTTAAATATATGAATAATTTATTTTAAGTTTTGACAGTGCAATTTTAATGTTGCTTTCAGCATTCCGGTGAATTTACATGAGAATTGAGGCGACGTGAAGATACTGTTTGAACAAGAGCAATAATAGGATACAGTATCACACTACCATGTTGAGCAGAAAATGACTCTGAAAGAGAGTGTAAGTACTGTGCTTACACTGCGGGGAATCACAGCTGAAGATGAGGATTTATTATTGCCTGTTCTTCCTGTAACAGTTTAGGGTGAGAAGATGAAAGATTCACAGAAGGATTTAGATTTCGGATTCAGTGTGATACTGGTTTGATCCCAGCAAAGACTGAGTTTTCATTTTGTTTGTTGGTTTGTTTATTTATTTATTTATGCTTTTGAGAGAAAGTAGAAAACTATGCGGTGACATTGATTTGAAATATGGATCAGCACAATTTGAAGTTAGATTGAATATAGGCTCAAAAATACATAAAAATAGCGTTACTGTGAAATGTTACATTTTAAAATAACTCTGAGTATATTTTAAAATGTAATTTTGCATCCCTTTTTTCCCATTGCAATATCATGCACTGATGAACAGTGGTGGGCAGTAACGAAGTAGTTGTACTTCGTTACTGTACTTAAGTACATTTTTCAAGTATCTTTACTTTACTGGTGTAGTTTTATTTTGAGTAACTTTCACTTTTACTTCACCACATTCCAAAGCGTAAGATCGTACTTTTTACTTCACTGTCGTTACTCCTTATAATATATCACGTGCTCTGAGACGCACAAGCCGTGTCTGATTCATGAACAAACTGATTCTTTTCAATGAACCTGTCAAATTGATTCGCCAATCGCACCAAACGATTCATTCACGAATTGGAATGATCCGATTGCAGCTGTTCCTGAGTCGACAACTCAATGATTCAAATGATCCGTTTAGAGCGAGTCTCCAGTCAACTGAATTCACAAGTAAGAACCGGGAGATCTTGTGCGCGCGCGACCGATGCTGCGAAAAGTAAGTTAGTAATGGCGAATTTTAGAATTAATTATTATAACTGAAAATCTTATTTAGGTCAAAGTTGACCTTTGTTTGTGAATTACATCTGCTGTAAAAGGTGATCTGTTTAAGCGCACTGAAATGCTTGAATTCAGACACATCAAAAACGAAAAATGTAAATAACAGCTTAAATAAAATAACTCATGCACGTTCATATTCCTCGCTGATGTTAGCAGTTTTATTAAAATGCTATGCATGTAGCCCTACGTGACGTCTGTTTTTATATTGTTTAGCAACAGTGCAACACGAAAAAAATTGTATATTGTTTGGATCAGCTAGAGTAGACAGATATGAATGTTTATTCATAACCATACTGAAAATAAGTGAATATTGTTAGCTGATGCTAACTGTCTAGCTGCTTGCTGGTGCTAAGTTGAGGTAATTTTTAGATATAAAGTCCACATATTTTTTTTCAACCACCTAGATAGATTTCATCCGAAGGAAAAAGAAAGGATGTCATGCTCAGAACATGGTAACTACAGTAATTATCAAAGTGGAAGGTGATGGGGGCATTTGGCCAGGGGTGTTTTTACACAGACAATATTTGAAAGGAAAAAAATCATTATGAAAATATAATTATATTTTCCTTAAAATGTTCTTGCTAACTTCAGGCCTTATTCTAACTGTGACGTTACGCAAAACAAGCTTTAAAACACTTTTTTCTTACTGGTGAAAATTGGGTGGTACATTGCAGTGTAAGCTTCACATTGAATATTACTACATCACTCTCGTCAACGTAGTCCATATCAACAACAAAAATGTATTTCTTTGGAAAATCCCAGGTATTTTGAGCAGTAGGATTCTAAAAAAAATGTGTGCTAATATAATATTCAATTAAGTAGCCTATATAAAATTGCTAAATAAATCTTTTTTTAGTACTTTTTTACTTAAGTACATAAAAAAATCGGGTACTTTTGTACTTTCACTCGAGTAAAATTGAAAGAGGAGCACTTTTACTTTTACTGGAGTAATATTTTATTATACGTATCTGTACTTTTACTCAAGTACTCAACTTGTGTACTTCGTCCACCACTGCTGATGAAATAGTTTCTTTGATAAGACATGGATTTAGCAACAGGCTCATTTGTTTTATTTTTACGTTGGTTTGAGCAGTATGTAGTCAGCTGTGGTCAGAAACCAACAAGATTTGGTTTCTTGCTAGAAATGGGATGAAAGAAATTCTTTTTTGCACAAATCGTGATACACTACTATTCAAAAATCGGAATAGATGGAATCTGATACATAGATCAGATTTAGAACTGTGAGATATAAACTTGCAATTCTGAGAAATAAAGTCAGAATTACGAAATAAAAACTCACAATTGTGACGTTTTTTTCTCAGAATTGTGAGTTTTTTCTTAATTTTCTTGCAAATATGATTTAAGTCAGAATTGTAAAACAAACTCACAACTGAAAAAAAGTCACAAGTTCATGCAATTCTGACTTCATTTCTCAGTTTATATCTCACAATTCTGACTTGCAGTTGCAAGAAAATGTATATAAACTCGCGTTTCTGAGAAAAGTCACAATTGTTTTATCTCCTGATTTAAACTTAAGTTTATACTTTAAAATTAATATAAACTTGCAATTCTGTGAAATAAAGTCAGAATTAGGAGATTAAAACTCACAATTGTGACTTTTTTCCTCAGAATTGCGAGTTTGTGTCAATTTTCTTGCAATTGCGAGTTAAGTCAGAATTGTGAAATATAAACTGAGAAATGAAGTCAGAACAAGGAGACAACAGGTGACTTTTTTCTCAGAATTGCGAGTTTATATCTCACAGCTCAGACTTTACTCGCAATAGCAAGTTTATATCTCACAATTCTGAGGAATAAAGTCAAAATTAGGAGTTAAAACTCACAATTGTACTTTTTTCTCAGAATTGCAAGTTTATATTAATTTTCTTGCAACTGCGAGTTATTAAGTCAGAATTATGAGATATAAACTCACAGTTCTGGGAAATAAAGTCAGAATTAGGAGATAAAACTTACAATCGTGACTTTTTTCTCAGAATTGAGTTTCTTTCTCTAAATTTTCTAGCAAATATGATTTAAGTCAGAATTGTGAGATATAAACTCACAATTGAAAAAAAGTCACAAGTTCACGCAATTCTGACTTAATTTGCAGTTGCAAGAAATTGTATATAAACTCACATTTCTGAGAAAAGTCACAATTGTTTTATTTCCTGATTCTGACTTTATTTCTCAGAATTGCAAGTTTATATCTTAACTCACAGTTGCAATAAAATAGATATAAACTTGCAATTCTGTGAAATAAAGTCAGAATTAGGAGATTAAAACTCACAATTGTGACTTTTTTTCTCACAATTGTGAGTTTGTATCAATTTTCTTGCAATTGCGAGTTAAGTCAGAATTGTGAAATATAAACTGAGAAATGAAGTTAGAATTAGGAGACAAAAACTCATAATTGTGACTTTTTTCTCAGAATTGCGAGTTTATATCTCACAGTTCAGACTTTACTCGCAATAGCAAGTTTATATCTCACAATTCTGAGAAATTAAGTCAGAATTAGGAGATAAAACTCACAATTATGCCTATTTTCTCAGAATTGCACGTTTATATTGATTTTCTTGCAACTGTGAGTTATTAAGTCAGAATAATGAGATATAAACTCACAGTTCTGGGAAACAAAGTCAGAATTAGGAGATAAAACTCACAATTGTGACTTTTTTCTCAGAATTGCAAGTTTATATCATTTTTTTTTTGCAACTGTGAGTTATCAAGTTAGAATTGTGAGATATAAACTCGCAAATCTGAGAAATTCAGAAAGTCAGAATTAGATAAAAACTCACAATTGTGACTTTTTTCTCAGAATTGCAAGCTTATATTGATTTTCTTGCAACTGTGAGTTATTAAGTCAGAATTATGAGATATAAACTCACAGTTCTGAGAAATAAAGTCAGAATTAGGAGATAAAACTCACAATTGTGACTTTTTTCTCAGAATTGAGTTTCTTTCTCTAAATTTTCTAGCAAATATGATTTAAGTCAGAATTATGAGATATAAACTCACAGTTCTGAGAAATAAAGTCAGAATTAGGAGATAAAAACTCACAATTGTGACTTTTTTCTCAGAATTGCGAGTTTATATCAAATTTCTTAGAACTGCGAGTTAAGTCAGAATTATGAGATATAAACTCCCACATGGAAAGAACCTATATGAGGATATATGCGCATATATGAAACCTATATGCAGTATATATGCACATATATGATAATATATATGCTGCATATATGCATATATATGCCACATATAGGCAAAATTGAGGTGCATATATGTGCATATACAGGCCATATAGGTCTCCTGTATTACTTCTTTATATCCACAAAAAAGCCCTATATGTACATACAAGATATGTCTCCTATATAGCTTATGGCAGGATCTGGTCATTTTAGCTCATATCTCACTTTGGCAACTGTCATACATGATGCCTAGCTCATATTTTCTATTATCAAGGCAATAACTAAGAACTAACTAAAAAAAAAAAATGCAAAAAACTTATGTGCGAACACGTGAAATTGGTATCACATGTAATTGGCATGTTATGGAATTTACCCACACGGAAATAACCTATATAAACATATATGTTTTAATATAGGTTTTGATATAGGTTTTTAATATATGTGACATATATAAAATTGGCCGTTTTCCTATATTATATGTACATATATGTGCATGTACATATATGTACATACCTACCTATATTAAAACATATATGTTTATATAGGTTATTTCCGTGTGGGCTCGCAAATCTGAGAAATTCATTAAGTCAGAATTAGGAGACAAAATCTCATAATTGTGACTTTTTTCTCAGAATTGCGAGTTTATATCTCATTATTCTGACTTTACTTGCTTTATATCTCACAATTCTGAGAAATTAAGTCAGAATTAGGAGATAAAACTCACATTTGACTTTTTTCTCAGAATTGTGAGTTTATATCAATTTTCTTGCAATTGCGAGTTATTAAGTCAGAATTGTGAGATATAAATTTCCATATAGATATGTAATTCCATATAATTAAATTGAAAGCACCACCATAACTCATGTATTACAGTATATTCCATGTCTTCTGAAGCCATATGGTAGTTTCATGTGAGGAACAGACGAGAGTGACTAAAGCCAGAATGAAGCAGTAGAGTCTGGTCTCTACCAAAGCTTGGCGCCCAAGGCAAGATCACACTCAACAGCGGCGGTTAAAATATTTAATACTTTGTCAGAACCTTTTCAGATGCCTTTTCATTGATAGCCCTTGGAGCACATTTTGTACTTTAGCTTGTTTTACTTTGTCAGGAGAAAATGCATCCAGCCTCAGAGCCGTGTTACATAATAATACAAGAGCAACGTTATCTCGCTTTCTCACTCGCTCTCTCTGCCTTTCTCCTGTGAGGGCAGTTCACTGCTAAATCAGCTAATTGTGAGAGTTATTTCAGGATGACTTGAGTGTGGGGCAAACAAGGTATAGATGACATCTGCTTCAAATGCTCGACACACAAGAACAAGAGAAGCAGACATGAGAATATTGGCTAAGTGGCCTTGATTTCTTTTTAAACTGACTCAGGGGGGCACTTAAACAGCATCGTTTTCAACTAAAAACGTTTTTGCTCGTTTTGGCCATTTGTTTACACAGCAAAGCCGTTTTGAATACTATTTTAGAAATGATTCCGCTATCGCTCTCTGTAAACTACAAAAACACAAATTTGTAAAAACAGTTATGTCATGCGTATGTGTATTACATGTTCGGTCTATAGGAATAAGTTTCTTTACAAAGTCACAGTGCCAACTACTGGCCCGGCATGAATAATGCAGCATTTTTAGTCATTTTTTAGTTGAGATTGTTTTGATAATGTTGTCAACTTTTCAGTTTCAATTATTAGTTTTGTCCTTAAAGGGGACATATCATGAAAATCTGACTTTTTCCATGTTTAAGTGCTATAATCAGGTCCCTGGTGCATCTACCAAAGCAGAAAATGGGAAAAATCAACAACCCAGTAACTTTGTTTTGGTGAGCTTTTTTTTGCAAGCATGTGAAAAAACAAGGCGCTCAGATTTTGCTCCCCTCGTGACATAGAAAGGGGATCTTATTATAATATTACTGACCCTTAATCTGCATGTTTACCTTCACAGACATAACTGACTGTTTTTGTAACTCGTGTGTTTTTAACATAAATGTGTAAGTATTTGACAGTTTAAGCGCAATAAGACATTAAAGAGAAGTTAGTTTAGTACTCACATGCCATGTGACAGCCATTTTCTGTGTGCATGCTTCGGATGTGTGTGCTCAGAAAACCCTATATCAAAAGTTTAAACTGATATAGCTTTAAAAAGCAGGTCATATGTTTTTTGTTTTTGTTTTTTAACCCTTAAATGCATGACAGTTTCGCCACATATTATGACATATTCGGGTCTCTAGCGACCTGGACCTACATATCCAGCACGGATGGATGTCTAACTTCTGCAATAGCAAAAAACTCTCTTGATATTTTAAGAACAATTACAGAAGAATAAAATAAAGCATATTTCATTACCTTTTGAAACTTAAAAGGGTTCAATTTGAGCAGATGATTATACTATCGGCGTCATCGTCAGAGCGCACTTCCACGGTACATTCAGCATCTGGCTCATATTTACGATCTCAACCATATTCGAAAAAACTATCGTTTTCACTGACTTCACAAAATCGGTAGTTTGATCGCTGGTAGCTTACTCACCACATCCACCATCAAATAACAGTTACATTTATATTTTATGGCATACAGTAATTGCTCTGCAATATAGCCATTTAAACCAATTTAACTTTTGCCGACGATATTCTTTTGTTTTATGCCTGTGATAATTACAAGTAAAATATCACGTCATTATTGTCTATCAAACAGTGCCATCTCGAGGACTAAAGGTGAATTACATGTATTTAGTCATCAAATATTTACATATTTTGCAAACGAAAAATATACTTACACTATTACACACCTTGGGCCTCTAGCGACCCTATACACTTTCTATAAAAGATTAATCAGAAAACAGACATTCTTTTACTTTTTTCGGTAGCAGTTACTTTACTCTTTACTCTCTGTACATTTATTTAAGTGAAAAAATAAGTAAAAATAGTGCCCTACAATCGTTTTTTTTCTTTCTTTCTTTTTTTCAGAATTTCTTGTGTGTTTTAATTTTTCTGATAATTAAATGAAGGCATTAAACATTTATTTATTTTAAATGAAATTAAACCCTTTTATCTGTTGCCAAACAAACAGAGGTTTTTTCTGTTAAAACTAATACATGGAAGAAAAATTGTGTGGATATTCTGTTTAATCTTGTTGTAATATTTATTTTTTGGGCATTTCATTGTTTTATTTAGAAGTAGAAATAGTAATGTATAAATAGGAATGTATAAACACCTACATTATAAAGTAATACAAGTCTAATACATTTCTGTTACATGTTAAACCGTACTTTTATTTTGACAGGTTGCCGGTTAGTTTTGTGTGTAGACACTGATATGATGCTAATTTTCTCAAATAAAACGGTAAAATTCACATAAAGTGACTCTCACAGCAGCTCTGGAGATAACGTTCATGTGTTTATGTTGTCATATAATGAGACCCAAAGGCCGAAAACCACCGCGAGCCCCACGTGTGCTTCAATATTTGTATAGTAAACAAAACCGCGTCTCCGCAATTCATTCATACAGAGCCAAGCGGAACATGGATGAGTAAATCTGTTTTTATGAATACATTCCCGCGATCCCGTCCAGAGAAATTATTGACGCGCGTCCACGTAGGGACAAAAATGAAATGCCGTTGTGTAAATAAGATAAATAACATAAGACTGTTTTGTTTGTTTAATAAAAGAACAAGGTATAGACCTGTTCTATAGCAAAAGGTAACCTTAAATGACTTCTGTTGTAATCTGGGGCAATAGAAAATAAAGCTTATTTGACCTTTAAGGGGGGCGGGGGGTGCCGTTGTGGGGGCAGGCCGCCCCCCTAATATAAGGGCAGGGGAAACACTGTATATATATTCTTGTTTTATTGTTTATAATGAATAGATTGAGGAATACTAAGAAAGCTGATGTCAAACCTAAAAAAATAAAGGAGGGAGAGGGTAGTAAATGATGTCCCGGGTCACTAAAGACTTAAAGGGTTAAAGTGTCATAATTTTGTGTTGGAGTCCCCTACAGTAGGTTTAAATGCATAAATGCAGATCAGAAAACATTGTAATTTTTTCAGAATTTACATTTATACAGACTTATTTGTCAATTACTTTGAAATGGTTCGTTCCAGCAGTTCTAAAGGAAATGTCTGTAAACCCCTCCCTTCCATAAGCCTACTCAGCTCTGATTGGTCATCTGGCCAAGCCTGTTGTGATTGGTACAGAGAGGAGCGCTACCATCTGTGTTGCCAAGTCTGCGGTTGTTTTTGATGTCCTCGGGTTGAAGCGACCCCAATAACGTCATATTTAGCCCCTGGGATGTGAATTTACAAAGGGAACCAAATGCGTGTATTTTACACCCCGGAACATGATTTTTTTTAACAGGGGACCCTCCTCGAAATGCAACTGGGCTAGTTTTGAGTAGCAATTGAGCGGGTTTTGTTGTGAAAACCTGGCAACCGTGCACCTTTACATAAAACAATAATGCAAGGGAATCATTAGCTGCTAAACTGTAAACACTTCACAAATCAATAATGGTGGATACCAAAATATGTCTAAGTTACATTCTTTATTATGTAACCCAGTAATTCAATGTCATTCTACATTAATCAACACTTTCTTAGGAAATAGTGGGTTCACAGCGAATTATCAGGACTATTTCAGTAATATCAGGGTTTACCTGGAAACCTAAAGCTGCACTAGGTAAACATCACATATTACCAGAAAAAAACGACAAAAAAAAAACAGATATTTTAAGCACTTATTTGAAAATGTACACATAACATTTCAGTCAATTACAGGTTGTGGTCCAAATAAAGAAGATCAGAAGCCAAAGATGAGCGTTTGAGATTAAAAAGTATTTAAATTGTATTTTTTAAAATGAAAATAACCAATCGTTTCGTTAGATAAGACCCTTCTTCCTCAGCTGGGATCGTTTACAATTGCGTTTGGGATCGTTTGAAGCCGCATTTATACTGCATTTTGGAAGTCCAAAATCAGGGCACCATATCAGTCCATTATATGGAGAAAAATCCTGAAATGTTTCCTCAAAAAACATAATTTCTTTACAACTGAAGAAAGACATGAACATGTTGGACGAGAAGGGGGCGAGTACATTATATGTGAATCTTTGTTTTGGATGTGGACTTCTCCTTTAAGACTTAAGTATTACATATTGTAGAAAGGGGCATAATAGGTTTCCTTTATTTTATCTTAATTTATTCACCCTCAAACCTAATCCAGAAAAGTCCTCTCACTCAAATTCCTCAGAAACGTCAGATATATATATATTTTTTTTCTGTATATAAACATAATTAACATTTAGGCTCTGTTGTGGATGTTCAGAGAGTTGACCTCAATTTTGCCATGTTTTGTCTGGGCCGTTCAACTGTATATTATGTGTTTTTGTCTAAAGCAGTTTAATTAACGAATGCTTTGATCTGTTTAAGAAAAAACGCAAAAGACACCAGCGAAGGCTCAAAGGATAATTTCATCAGTTATGATTTCCATGTTTTCTCCTTTTAAATGCTGAGATCAATACTGTTTTACACTCAGGCATGCCTGAGGTTATGTGCAGCCGAGCATGATGAGATAATTACTTCAAAGCTCAGTGGCTCTTCAGAGGTATGTTGATTAGGCTGGAGGCTTTCTGATTGCTTTTGTTTGCATCTGACTCTAAGTGCCCTATTATGATTTATCATATCAAATATAATGCGAATACAATTTCTGTATAAGATTGTATAATACTCTAACTCTCTATTTGTTAAATAATTGTGTGAAAAATGCTGCATTTTTAATACAGATAAAAATGAGAAATATTTTGTGAGCAGCAAATCAGAATGATTTCTGAAGGATCATGTGCAGAGCTGTAAAGCTTAAGTGTAAATTACTCCATTACAAGTCACCAATTCCAAAACCACTTGAGTAAAAGTCATAATAAGTTTCTGATTTTAATAGTACTGAAGTATTTTACTCATACTGAATGCACTAGTCCACATGCTAGTGAAAAACAAGAATCCCTTGAATTGTGCGCAGAGCAATCATGTTTATATTCTAAAACAGAAATAGACCTGAATGTCTCAATATTGCAATAAATCAGGGTTGACTCAGCAGCCTCTTAAACATTTACAAACACTCAAGTCTCAGTTAAGCTCAAGTGGTCAAAAACAGCTTAGTTAATGCGCTCACGTTCACATAAAGTAGCCTTTTTGACGAGTTTGAATGCACTGGGCAAACACAAGATATGGTACCTTTAATGTTAATGTTAAAGGGTAATTGCATTACTCATTATAAATGTACTTATTGAAAAATTGACTCATGTAGAGAGAAAGTTGCTAATATTTTTTTAAACTCAGTCCAAGTGAGTTGCAATAAAATATACTATAGTATACTTAAGTAGCTCATTACATTTACTGAAATGCTTTATACACTGGTCATGTGACACTGAAAATCCAGCTTTGCCATCACAGTAATAAATTACATGTAATTAAATTTATAAAATAGAATATAGAATATTCTATAGATATAGATAGAATATTATACAAAAAAAAACAATATTGGTGTTTTTTCTCTTTTGATAATATGCGTAAATGAATGTAGTCTTGGTAAGTCATTAATATATTAAAAAGGAACTAATGTATACATTAATGTAATGTGTCATTTTTCATTATAATTATAATCATTATAATTATTTCTTAAGTAAAATAATAACTTAATTTAATTTAGTATAATTAATCACACTAAATTAAATTGACACTTTAGTTTTAATAATTCCTTAATCAATAATTCATTAATTTTACTATAGCTATTCACACTAAATGCAATAAAGACTTTTTTAATTATAATTGTTTCTTAATTTAATTAATAATTCAATATTTATTTAGTATAGTTATTCACACTAAATACAACTGAAATTTTAACTGTAATTATTGCTTAAATATTCATTAAACTACTATAATATAATTATTCACACTAAATAAAATACTAAGACATGTTTTATTATAATTACGGTAATTCTTAATCATTTAAAATTGCTTTAATTTACCATAATTAATCCATAATTAATTTTTTTATTCATGAATTTATTTTAATCTAATTATTTGTACTAAATAATTATTATTGCTTAATCCTTCATCAAATTACTTTAATATTATTAATCACACTAAATAAAAGTGACATTTTTAATTATAATTACCGGTAATACTTTATTATTAATTAATTTCATTTAGCATAATTAAACACTAAATAAAAATAAAATTATAATTATAGCTTAATCATTAATTAATTTATAATTAATCACACAAAATAAAATGTACAATTTTATTTATAATTATTATAAATATTTATATCTTTAATTATATATGTTTATAATTATTTAATTTAATTAATAATTCATTAATTTACTTGAATCTAATTATTCATAATAAATACTACTAAACTTTATTGCTTAGTTGTTCAATATCACTCTAAATAAAATTGACATTTTTAATTATAATTACTGGTATTGCTTAATATATATATATATATAAATATATATATATATATATATATATATATATATATATCATTAATTCAAAATTGACTATTTTAAAAAGCAAACATAATTAAAGATGAATCATTCATGAATCATTCATAATTTATAATTAATCACACAAAATAAAATTGACATTTTTATTGTAATTATTGCCTAATTTAATTAATAATTCATTAATTTACTTTCATCATCAATTATTCGAACTAAATAAAACGAAAATTTAAACTTTAATTATTGCTTAATCATTCATTAAATTACTTTAATATACTTATTCACACTAAATAAAAGTGTAATTTCTAATGTATAATTACTGGTATTGCTTAATCATTCAATTTAATTTAGCATAATTAAACATACTAAATAAAAGTGACATTTTAAAATTATAATTATAGCTTAATCATTTGTTGGTTTATAATCACAGAAAATGAAATGGCCATTTTTGTTATAATTATTGCTTAATTTAATTAATAATTAATTCATTTATTTTAGTATAATTAATCACACTATATACAACTGAAATATTAACTCTAATTATTGCTTAATCATTCATTAAATTACTAGAATATAAATAGTCACACACTTTTAATTATAATTACCAGTATGCTAATTAAACACTCTACATAAGTGATTTTTTATTATGTAATTATAGCTGAATCATTCATTGATTTTTAATTAATCAAACAAAATAAAAGTAAACATTTTAATTATAATTACTGCTTAATTTAATTAAAAATTAATTAATCTACTGTAAAATAATTATACATACTAAATAAATATGGCATTTTTAAATCTAAACATTTAAACTAACAAATAATGATGCACTTCACTGCATATGACTCTTTAGATCCACTCAGAGCCATTACAGTCCCTTGATGACCAAGCCATAGAAAGGCCCTTGATACTGATAACACAGCACATTATAGCCCCGGGAGTCACTCTCTGTAAATTTCATATGATAATTTCTCATTGAAGAGGATAAATCACACTTTTTCTGTGCAATCAGTCCGATCTATTTGTTGTGTAAATGCATTTGATCTAAAATATTCCAGATTCCTCATGCTAATGTTTCACATTGCTTCATATTTGATAGTCACCATTAACACCATCACAGCAATTGAGTGGCGTTGAATTAGCTGCAGAATTGCTTCGATATTATGGACTCGATAGGGACATTTACTGAGGACATGCTTGAGTAACTCCTCATATCAGCTGGCCTGAGATGCTTTCATTTGCCATTTAGATGTCAGATTTTGCTCATAAATTGGCGCCGAAATAGCACAGATAAAAGCTGCCAGAGCTAATATTCCTATTGACTAACACTATTTGTGTTGAAATCCCAACCTTGATAAGATCATGTGATGGGCTTCCACAAACTCTCAGCGTGAATTCGCCTCTCGGAAGGCCATTACAACAATGTATAGCATCCGTCGCCGCTGAATGCGAGTTAGATAAAGGTTTTCATGATTTCTAAGAAAGGTTAGCCATCTCTAAGCCATCTGTTAGCGCTGATAGCTGCTCTGAAACTGACCATCAGCTCAATAGCGTCAAGTGCATTTCGTATGTATTGGTATTGCGTGATAGCCGCAGTGTTGGGGCATTTCAAGATGAAACTGCAGTGTTTGTTCCCAGCGGCCTTCCATGTAGTGTCTCCAGACGCCCTGCAGTCATGCATTAGCTGCTACTCTTATGTGGCGAGATGCTCTCGTGCGCATCCTGATGTTACGTCCTGTTGTGCGCTATCAGGATCAAGGCTTAGCACTGCAGGGAGGGTGAGCTTGAAATTGCATCGAAATGTTGATTGCATAGCTAATGTGTTTTATCTACACTTTTAAGCATCTCTATAAAATGTGTTTTTCCCCCTGTTCATATTCCCTCTGGTTTATTATGCCTTTTGATGGTTGGTAAACTTCTTTTATGGCGTGTTGAATGTAGTCATCCACTGCAGATGGCTACACGTGGTGTAGCGTTTGATTAATGATGGTTTCTCGGTGCCGTAATGACTGAAAATGATAAACGGCAAAACAAACCATATATTGATGTGTTGACCTTGTAACTGTGGAAGTATGCTAATTGTAATTGCATATTTGTCTACACTGCACATCCAGTCTGCTTCCTTCATCTGGCATCTGCTCTTATAAAGTAACTTAGACAGTCACACTTCAAAAAGTGTTGATTACATTAAAGGAATGAATCACCCAAAAATGAAAATTCTGACAATAATTAGTCACCCTCGTGTCATTCCAAACCCGCAAGACCTTCGTTCTGTCATGTACTGTGCTGGGAAGAACAACGGAGACGTGGATAAGCGTAACACCTTTAATAAATCCAAAAGTACAGGGTAAATCCACACAGTGAACGGGAGAAGACACATGTACATCACTTGGTAGACCCACAAAGACAGAACTCATAGACTGGAACTTAAATACACAGGCTAATGGGGAGAACACGGGACACAGAAAGACTAGTTCTAACTAAACGAGAACAGGAACATGACTATATAAGGACACACAGGAACAGAAACGGGCGAAAACACAACACAACAGGTCCTCCTGCCATAGAAACAACAGAGGGAGGGATGGGTGGGAATTTGGAAGGAGGCTCGGGAGGAGGATGACGAACAGAGTCCAGGGGGGAGACTACGGAGGGAGGAGCCAAGGAGGAAACAGGAGGAACCAGAGCAGATCAGACGGGAGGGACTTGCAGCAGGAGGAGCCAGGCAGGACCCAGGCCACAGCCATAATGACGACCCACGATGGAGCTGACGGAGAGAGGAGCCATGGAGGAGGAAAGGCTGACAACCCCGCTGGGGCCGACTGGCGGCTACAGAGGAGGTGGCAGAGGAGCCAGAGACGGAGAGCCAATGAGCCAAAGTGACAAGGGGGATCTGACAGGCCGCGGCGGAGCCGGAACCACAGAAGACCAAGGTGGAGCTGAAGGGATGGAGGAGCTTGGCAGAGCAGGAGGGACGGAGGGACGAGGAGTGGAGTCCCGAGGCACAGGATGGTCGACGACCAACCAAGGCGGAGCTGGAGGGACGAGGGAGCCCAGTGGACTGCCGGGCCACGGCGGAGGGGAGGGAGCCATGGTGGAGCCACTGAGTCGATGGGCCAAGGCAGAGTCCTCGGCTCTGAGGCTGAAGACAGGGGATCCTTCAGCAAAGACACCAATGGAGAGTGGCAGACCACAGCCCACCGCACAGATGCTGGGCTGAGGGTGAGCAGAGGGGCTGCCAGACAACAGCAAAGGTGGAGGAGGCAGAAGCGGGTGGGCATTTGTAAGCCTCTGGGCTCTCGTGACTGCCCTCGGGAACAGTAACCCTCTCTTGACAGGACTTAGGAACAGAGTCTCTCTTTGGGCTTGACTTGGAAACAGGAGCCCTCTCTGGACTAAACTCAGGAACGGGAGCTCCCTCTAGGCTGGAAACCAGAGCCCTCTCTGGGCAGGATGTGGGAACCATAGCCCTCTCTGGGCTGGACATGGGAACAGGGGTGACAGAGGGCTCCAAAGTAGGAGGGAGGAGAGGGGGCAGGTCCATAGACAGCTCACCCTCAGTCAGGTTGCAGTGGGCGGAGCTCCTCTCCACAATCTCACTGACCACGGCTTTCTCCCTTGTGGCGGGCGTGGTTGCCGGCTCTTGCACCTGGTCTGACTGCACACGCAGCTCTGGCTCTGCGGCCATCCTCAGTTCTGTGGCTCCTTGCAGCGATGGCTTAACGGTCACGGCAGGCTCTGGCACTCCGTCATCAGTGGGCTCAGGCTGATGCTCTGTGGTGGGTCTTCTGTCACGTACTGTGCTGGGAGGAACGACAGAGACGTGGATAAGCGAAACAGTCTTTAAGAAATCCAAAAGTACAGGGTAGATCCACACAAGCAACGAGAGAAAATACATGTACATCATTTGGTGGACCCAACACTGACAGAACTCACAGACTGGAACTTAAATACACAGGCTAATGGGGAGAACACAGGTTCACAGAACGACTAATCAGGCTAAACGAGAACAGGAACATGACTATTTAAGGGCATACAGGAACAGAAACGGGTGAAAACACAAGAAAACAGGTCTATATTCCACGTTCATCTTCTGACCACATATTCAGACATTTTTTATGACATCTAAAAGATTTCTGACCCTGCATAGACAGCAACGCAACTGTCACATTCAAGGCCCAGAAATGCCAACTCCCGCATCCTTATTAACGCATGTCGAAGAGTGACATAGAAGAGAAGCTTTAAAACATTATGGTTGAACCACTAATGTCAAACAGACTATTTTAATGATATTCTTACTACCTTTCTGGGCCTTGAACGTGTCTGTTGCATTGGTGTCTATGCAGGGTCAGAAACCTCTCGGATTTGTTTTCCAAGATGAACGAAAGCCTTACAGTTTGAAAGGATGTGAGGATGAGTAATTAAAGACAGAATGTTCATTTTTGGGTGAACTGTCCTTTTAACAAAATATCAAATCAACTGGCATCTGCAAAAAGCCAGAGCTTTTCTCACAACTAGCTTGCTCACTTTTGTGACCAATTTCTGTGATTATTTTTAACCTTCTTGTGGCAATTTTATTTCAGTGGCTGTATGAAGTCAGTTCTGCTCATATACACACACACTGTAAAAAACAATTTGTTGAGTCAACTTAAGATCATTTGTAACCTGGCTGCCTTAAAATGTTAAGTTCAGTCAACTCAAAAAAAGTTTATTCAACTTGAAATGTTAAATTATACTAAGTGACAACTCACATATTTGAGTTGAATCAACTTAAAATTTTAAGGCAGCTGGGTTACTTACCCATCTGTTAAGTTTAGCAAACACAAATATTTAAGTTGTTACTTAGTACAACTTAACATTTTAAGTTGAATAAACTTATTTTAGTTGACTGAACTTTTAAGGCAACAGGGTAACAAATTATTTTAAGCTGACTCAACAAATTGTGTTTTTTATTTTTTACAGTGCAGGTGTGTTGGCAGAGTAAATGTCCATTAACTTAAACAGTTTATCTGTTGTTTTATTTGGAAAAATATGCATTTCTGTGAAATAAGTGCCACTTGCTTTGATATTTTCTTATCTTTGCTATTACACAACTTGTGAAAAAGTATGTTTAGCTTACTTTTAAAGAGAGTAATTAGCACAGAAATAACATACTGTAAAAGAATATAATTAAGCGTGAACTGAATGTTATGACTTCGCTTAATTGCATGTTAATTGCAGTTAAATGAAAATGTACTATAGTTCAAATGTATATTAAATGCATTTAGCTTTTCTAAACTATTTCTGTAAGTGCTATATGGCACCTTAATTATGTTATAAAGATCTTTTTTAAAAATAGTTTATTTTCATTAATATTGTAATTAGTTATTAACATAATCAATCAATCTCTGTTACTTAGTGGAGAAAAGGAGAGAAGTATCCTTAACTGTGTTGCTCACACTTGCATGCTCTGTTAAAAGAGAAAAAGACATGATTTTTAGAAAACCAGTTACAATCTAAAAAATTAAAATGTATCCACATTATTCTTCAATACGGAAGTAATCCTATCACCGTGTCCTAACTGCACGCAATGCTGCAACATGCGATAAAAGGTGTCTTTTCCGTGTTAATCTGAGTTTTGTTGCAACGGCGACACACATTTTTGCGACGTCACAGGGACAACAACATACAAACTATGCTAATTATAATCTCAGGTGCTGGTTATGTGCTTTATTCAATGTTAAAAGTGTCTAATGTGAGTTTAAATATCAACTTGCGTAACATTTATATATATACTGAAAGTAACAACAGATAGTTTACCTCAGATCTTGAAAATAAATTTAAGCAAACATATATGTTAAAACTGTGAACTCATTGTGAAACAAGTGTTTTCTATGACAAAGATGGTATCAGTCACTCAGTATGTAGTTTTAACAATGTTAAAAAGGTTTAATATTTATGAATTAGATTATAAACTTGTCTGTTTTGTTGGGAGTGCAGTACTGTATGATTTTGAGATCCATCTTTTCACACTGAGGACAACTGAGGGACTCATATGCAACTATTACAGAAGGTTCAAATGCTCACTGATGCTTCAGAAGGAAAACCAATGCGTGAAGAGCGGGGTGAAACTTTTGAACAGAATGAAGATATGTACATTTTTCTTATTTTGCCTAAATTTCATTTTTTTTTTCATTTAGTACTGCCCTTCAGAAGATACTTACATGTTTTCCAGAAGACAAAATAAGTTAAATTTACCCTGATATTCAAATTCAAAAAGTTTTCACCCCCCAGCTCTTAATGCATCGTGTTTCCTTCTGGATCATCAGTGAGTGTTTGAATCTTCTGTAATAGTTGTAATAGTCCCTCAGTTGTCCTCATTGTGAAAAGATGGATCTCAAAATCATACAGTTATTGCTGGAAAAGGTTCAAATACACAAAAAAGCTGAAAAACCAAAGAATTTGTGGGACCTGAAGGATTTTTCTGAAAAACAGTGGCTAGTTTAACTGTTCAGGACAGACATGGGACTCATGAACAACTATCACTAAAACACACACACACACACACATTCTTGCATTTGTGGTTTACGGGGACTCTCCATAGGCGTAATGGTTTTTATACTGTACAAACCGTATTTTCTATCGCCCTACACCTACCCTACACCTAAACCTAGCCCTCACAGGAGACTGTGCACACTTTTTGAATTTCATAAAACACTGTTTAGTATGTTTTTTAAGCCTTTTGTTTTACGGGGACACAGGAAGCGTCCTCATAAACCATGTTTACGTTGTAGTACCCATGTCATTATACACATTTGTGTCCTCATAAACCATATATACCAGAACACACACACACAGCTGTGGATCATTCAGGTATTTAGTATAAAGAATAAAGAATTGTCTCTTGTGGACTATATGTAAACGTCTTTTAAGTGAAATATCTTATTCAGGTCAGTACTAAATAAAAAATGACATGAATTTTTTATATGATCCCTCTTATTCTGGTAAAATAATTAACATCTTGCAGATTCTGCAAGATGTATGTAAACTTTTGACCTCAACTGTACATCTCTGCTTTGCGTATACAGTACCTACAGCAATAAACAGTCAGTAGAAGTAACATGACTGAGAGTGTGAGAACCGGTGTTCAGCCATACATATAGGAAGCCAAACACACTGAAAGTGGGACGAAACAGCGCAATGTTACAGAGCTGGCGGTGCGCTGATCTGTCATCGGCGTAGTTCAATGGGCTGAGCCATACAACCAACTCAACAGCGCAAAAAGACATGTTTGTTAGCGTCACCGAATGGACAGCCCAGAGAACTAATCTCATGATCAATTAAAATACTTCGATAACATACAAATACAGTTAGACATGACATTCACAAGGCAGTCTGGAGTGAAATGTTTAGCGTAGACATAAATGTATTTAGGTAGATTTTGAGGCACATTACCTTAAAACAGAATAAAAGTAACCCGCTCCGTCCTCAGTTGCTCGGATGTTGGGAGAAAATGAAGACTCTTCACCAAACACAACTCGCTGAGGGCGGAAACTATGGTAATGCAGGACTGTCAGTCAGCGGCGTGGGCGGGGCCTAAACAATGTGAAATCACACTGCTTTGAGAATCAAAACAGCATGCCTAATAAGACTGATTTGGTTTAAAAGGGGATTAAAAAATAAGGAGCAGGTGGATTTTATCATTGTAGGGTGGTTGTGTTCACACACTGCCAACACACATTTATGTCCAAACACCAAGTAAAAGTACATTTTGCATAATAGGTGCCCTTCAAAATGTACTTTTAAAACTTTTAATTTGACATGATTACATAGTGTACTTTTTTAAAGTACCCTGAGTACACGTACATAGCCTTTTCTTTGATTCATGTTAAATGATCTGCAAGTACAGTTTTTCAAATTACTTTTGAAGTACAGATTTGAAGTACACTGTAAGTGCACATTTACTAAAATTCACTCTATTTTGACAATCATACATTTTTAAAGGATAGTTCACCCAAATATGACCATTTTGTTGTCATTTCCTCATCCCTTATGTAATGCCAAAACTGTATGACTTACTGTTTACTGAAAGAGAGAAAGAGAGACAGAGAAACGTTGTCACTTCTGTAGATTGAAACCTAACAAGTGTGAGTTTTCACTGTATAGGCTAGCAAACCAACAGATGCAGTGGTTTAATAACCTACATAGACGTTTTGTTGTGGTAAATTGTGTGTCATAAAAACTTTCAGTATTTGTTCAAACACTTTATACTTAAATGAAAAGGCCACAAAAAAAAACAAAAAAAAAAAAACAAAAAAAATCAAATGAATCTATTCACATTTGAGTATTCATTCAGGATTAGTTAGCAGTGTTTCCCCTGCCGGCCTGCCTGAATGTAGGCGACTGTAACATTGGAAATGTATAAAATATTGATATAACTTTACATTTTTAAGTAAAGCTAAAGCTTAAATCACTGTATTGTGTTTTACAAGAAAATACTATTTCAGTCTTTCGACTTCGAAATTTAATCTTCAATTCATTGCCATTTCTTTGTAATTAGTAGTACATTTAATAGCAATTTCTGAGTAAAAATTGTTTCTACATTATTTTCTTTCAATACAGACATCAGGAAATTTAATTTTGCTGATCAATCTGTCACACAGGTCGTAATCAAACCTAACTATGACGTAGCCGAAACAGATTACACCAACAATGTCATGAAGTGCAAGTGCCGCTATGATGGATAAAGGATATGGATAAATGTCAAATAGGTACGTCCATATCCTCTATATCTTGTTCTTTTATTAAACAAACTAAATGGTCTTATGTTATTTATCTTATTTACGCGACGGCATGTCATTCCTGTCTCTACATGGACGAGCGTCCACAATTTCTCCTCCGCGTAAACGCCGACGGGATCGCGGAGTCCATTCATAAAAACGGAATTTACTCTGTAGCACGGAATGCCACGGAATTCGTACATTTTTGAATGAATAAATCAAAATTGGGTCTGTCACTTAATTCGAGTCGCAGCTAATGGACTAATGTCTGTGAACATTAAAACGTGAAAATACGGTTTACATATGAATCACACGTGAGGCTCACGGTGATTTTCGGCCTCTGCATCTCATTATATGACGACATGAACACATTTCATGTGAATTTTACCGTTTCATTCGAGAAAACTAGCATCTTTTCATACTGTATACACAGAAACTTTACGCCACGGCAGCCTGTCAAAATAAAAGTACAGTTTAACGTGTAACAGAAATATATTACTCTTGTATTACTTTTATACAGTATAATGTACTAGTGTTGCATGATATATCGGTACTTAAAAAGTATCGCGATACCCTGCTTTTAGAAACGGTGCGATACCGCATTTTACTAGTGCCGGTACTTTAAGAATGTATTTTAATAAGAGCCGTATTTCTGCGTGTCTGTATTAGTGAATGGCGCAGACGCTGTTTTGTTTACTACCGCTTGTTTACTAGCGGTGTTTTCAGCCTCTGCTGCCTCAATATATGAGTACATGAACACATGAACATAATCTCTAGAACTGCTCTGAGAGTCACTTCATGCCGTTTCTTTTGCGGAAAACTGTCGTCATATAATGAAAACCCTAAAGGTCTTCACAGCAACCCGTCAAAATAAAAGTTCACTTGACAGTCAGAAATATATTAATATATTACTTAATGTAAGGATAGTACTATTAATAATAATAAAAATATTATTAAAAACAATGTTTAAGGAATATTTACCAGAAAAAATATTTACCAGAATTTATTTACCAGAAAATTGTAAATTTGTAAAAAAAAAAAAAAAAAGAAATATCCTATAATAAATTAATTCTTTATCAAATCTAATTATCCTTTATAAGTTCATTAGAAATGCCTTTGATTATTAAAATCACGATTAAAATAAAATAAAAACGATTAAAATAGAATCCAGAAAGTTAATGGAAAAATAATAAAACATATTTCATAGGGCCTTAAAAACATGTCATTTTAATAATAATAATAATAAATTGCTGTTAAATTCTGCAAGTTTCATGATTTCAATTAATTAGACATGTTTTTTTAATAAATTGGATTTATCTTTTAAGCTAACTTACCAATATAGCAAAGATCTCTACATACCTGTAAGCTTGGTAGTTGTTCACCATAATCCTGTGTAGTGGCACTGGCATGTGATTAATATTATTTTATTTATTTTTAATTTTCTTTTTTTTAAGGGGGGATGAAATGCTTTGTTTTAATAGATAAAACAACTATGGTCTCCACTTGGATCATCTATTATTCAGTTACCTTTCCTGTTGTTCTGTTTTTGTTTTTTTTTTAATTTTATTATTATTATTATTATTTTTTTTTTTTTTGAAGTATCGGTTCAGTAGTAGTATCATGGTATTTCAGGTATCGTATCGAAGTCAAAATTTTGGTATCGTGACAACACTATAATGTACATCTTTATGTATTTCTATTTCTGGACAATTTAAATAAAACAATTAAATGATAAAAAATTAACATTACAGCCAGACTAACCACTTAATTGTAGAAAAAAATCTACAATTATTACTTTTTAAGTAATCTACAATTATAACTTTTTTAACAGAATATTCACACAAATTTTCTTCCATGTATTAATTGTAACAGTAAAACTCTATTTGTTTGCCAAAAAAATAAAAGGGTTTAATTTTCATTTGATTAACAATAAATAAATAAATGTGTAATGCCTTCATCAGGAAAATTAAAACACAAAAATTTTTTGGAAAAAAAAAAAGAAAGAAAGAAAAATTGTATTGTTCAAAATGTTGAAAGTGAGAGTTTTGGGCTCTTTTCACTGAAATAAATGTTTTTGTTATTATACAGAGAGTAAAGTACCGAAAAAAATACAGTTGGGTACCGGCACCCCTGCCCCATCCATCCCCCTCCTTGTGAACCTAGGGGAAACACTGCACTGACAGCCCCTGCTGGTAGATGCTGTAACTAAACACTCTGGTTCTAAAAGCGTCTTTCTTCTTTGACGGCCATTAAAGATGATTTCAGATTTCAAATCACATAAACCTGAACGCCTTGCGCTTATAGCAGCTGATGAATGGGAATGCTAACAGATAGCATTCATCTTTTGTGAACGCATCTCTCATGTAACCCCTAATAAATCCTCCTTTTAGGCTTCATTAATCTGAGGTTACATCATATAAGTACCGCATTATGAGAGGTGAAGTTTGTCGACGTTCATTAGCAGTGCTAGCCCAACATCTGCCCACTCCACTCCCACTCAAAACAGCTGCTGACTGGCCGTTCCCTTTCAATATCTCACGTACTGCCCGGAATAACCAGATTTCAGTTTTCTCCTCTCTATTATTCTTCTGTCACACTGATGCTCCCCAATACAATGCTTTAAAATTGTAATTATGCAGCAGATGATTGTAATTACGGAGAGCACAAAGTGAGAGGATTATTGTAGTGGAAATTAGTGAAGACATGCACATATTCAACCCAATCATGCAATGTGAAGGGAAGAGAGCAGGTAATTTGCATAATACATGGCCATAATAGAGAGGAAAGTTATTTTTGCGCATACGTTCCTCCCCATTTGTACTTTCCCGTGTATTGTAAAGACGGATGGTAAATTGCAAAATGACACAGCACATCTCACTGCTATATCCTGTAAGGCAAAAAAAAACACTCCAAAAAAAAAAGCCCAACAAAACCAGGTGCATAAATTACCACCGAAGATTATGAGACAATTTTGGGTGTTAGAAAAACTGTGGTTAAATAGAGTAAATAGGCGTGTGATTTCTTAGGGGCGCAAAACAAAAAAAATTCTCATAAAGATGGAGCAGGAAAGTAGAACCAGAATATCCGTCTTCATTTTCCAGATGGGCATGAATATCAGGGAGATCTAAGCTAATTTCCCCTCTGCCATAGATCAGACAGACGGCTCATGGCATCACATCACTCCCGTTTCCTTTGCCTGAGCTGAGGATTCATGTTTGGACTGACTTCAGTTGACTTCATCCAAACTGCCCGAAGTCAGCAAGCCTTTAGGCTTTGCATTCGCCACGACTTGTCAGGCGCTCGGCTTGGCTATAACTTAATTTAGCATCCACAAACATGGAGATTTCAAGGTAGCGCTCAGAAAACCGGTGTGTTTTAGTTACAGATGCACCAGTCGGATGAGTTCTTGGCCATGAGGAGTATAGATTTGTTCAATAATTCAAAGAGCGGGAGGTCGTAGGATTCAAACGAGATGCTTGGTGTAGGAAGCACCTCGGTAAAATGTCTTCAAAGCACACTTCAAAAACTAAAAACTATAGAGAGCTGCAGGGAGGATGTATTTTTGTAGGCCAAAACCCAGAAACAAGTATTTTACTACTTCCAATTCTGTCTTCCCGAAGTCATTGGGTTTTTTGAATTGGCTTTTTGTTAAATGCCTTGTGGTTACATGAAATACATCTGTAAAACTCCCTTGTGATTTTTTTTTTTTTTACTTTTGCTTGTCTTTAAAAAGGTGCAAAGTTGCTAACAAATGGCTAAATGGGACTACAGAGGTTAATGGAGGCATCATCACACACTTGTTTTTATAATCACACTCCTCCAAACTATTGTAACTCAAACTTTTCAAGAAAACGTTTTTAAGTAAAGACTGAAAAAGCTGTTGAAATCTTAATGCATGATGATGTTCTTGATGCTTAATGGTGATGATATTGCAGTCATGTGATGATGATTGTATTTAGGCTTCAAAATTCATAAAAGTAGTGTTCATATGTGAAGAATCAACTTTTGTTAATCACAGAGCAATTTTCTGCAGTAATGAAAAAGCCAATGGAAAAATCCTATTGGGTTTTTGTTTAGAAAACCAGGGTCATTATTTACTCCCCCTCATTTAATTTAAAACCTATTAAACACTTTTTTTTCTTGTAATAAAAGGCAATGAGGTCCAATGATACATTGTGTTGTACCCCATTGACTTTCATTGAGTGAAACCAGTTCAAATTTTTAAAAACACTTGAAAGATCCTTCAAAATGTCTTCATTCATATGTTCCACAGAAGAAAGAAAGTCATACAGGCTTGGAAAGACATGAGGGTGTTGATTTTTTTATTTTATTTTATTTTATTTTTTTTTTTTTTAAATCTGGGTATAAAACCTGGAGAAAAGGTTTCATACCCGAAGTAACCTGTTCTCTCTTGTCTGTCAGAGTGTTGTCAGTTTCTCGTGGCATGGTTTCTCATACATGGCAACAGCAGCTAATGAGGGCGGGATTTTGTGAAGGGTGAATTCAGTTCGATTATGATTGAGAGGGTAACAATTTAATTATAAATCATTTTTGATGCATCATGATGTATATTTTCCTCGAATTGTTTTGTTAATAATAACACTATATTAACTCTTTCCCTACCAGCGTTTTTTGAAAAAAGTTGCCAGCCACCGCCAGCATTTTTAATAATTTTCACAAAACATTCATGGCATCCAGAATATTTTGATGTATGAATACCTGAACATGCAATAGACCAATTTGAAGTAGACGTCACTTGAAGCTGCGCGCATTGTGGTTGCAAACCAAGTGGAGGTAAACGGGTAAAATCCATGGAATAAAAGGAAAAAAAATCATATATCACGTCAAAGATGCCATTTGAAGCTAAACACAGACGTTTAAACAGACATACTATAGATAAAAACTGCTATGATTACTCTACTTTCAAAGCATAAATTTAATACAATAGGTCTACATACAGCCTCTACTTTAAAAAAATAAATAATAATAAAACTGTTTAGTTCTACTTTAAGCATTCTTTATTAATTGATCTTTAAATATAGGTAGGCCTAAGTTTCATTTAAAAAGCAACATTTTATGTGAGCAAAAAGGTATGAATATCACATTTTTATCAAATACTACACCTGAATCATATTCAGTACGATGATCAAAGCAAAGATGCAGTTCACTTCCATTAGCACTCCCAAAGCTTGCACAGTCCTTTACGACTTCCTGGATCAACATTTCACTCGATATCATTAGGCAGTTTTCATTTATGTGCTGTTTATTGTTGATTATTGTTATATATATGTGTAAAAGCGTTGATAACTCATTCCTTCATATTCCTTTTAAAACCAAAATGTCAGATGCAGGTGCTTTGTTTCCGATGGACAAATGCATTTTTTTTAAAACAAAGAAGGTAGACCTGTCAGAAAAACTACAAATAAAGATCATTTTAGATGCTGGATTACTATGTGGAGCATTGGGATCGCTAGACTAGGGCTTAATAAACTCATTGCTTGTAAAAACCTCAAATTTGACGAAAATTTACATTTTTCACTTGTTGTGCCTGAAGTGTTGGGCAATATGCTTAAATTTCATATCATCCTATCGTCAGCCTGTGAGATCGCCGATATACGATATTATCGTGCTAATTTATTTAATTATTTACTTACTTAGTTTCATTGCTGGCAAATGAACCAACACCAGCATAAGGCTAAAAGCAGCCTAGTGTTTACAATATGATACCCATGGTATGGCAGGAAAGTTCCTTAATTATCACCCCCGAAATGAGAGTATAGATCCTAGCCATATCGACCTAGAAAATCGCAAATTTTCATTTTTCGTCCATCTTTGTACACGATGTAACTACAGAAGAGTCTAGTTCTAAATAAAAAAAAATATCGAAACTCTTTGGTCATTTTTGAGCGAGGTGCTAACGGTCTAATCAGATTCAATGATATATGCTAAGCTATGCTAAAAGTGCTACCGCCAGACCCGGAGATCGGCTGAATGGATTCGAAAACGGTAAAACTCAACTGTTTAACTCTAGGGGAGTTGGAAAATGAGCCTATCTTCAAAAAAAGTGGAGTGTTTACATGATAACATGGTAACAGTTGTCGGTGGCAATAGCCTCATGATTAGCGCGCTGACATATAGTGCCGTTGCGTTGTGGGCGTCCCAAGTTCGAATCCTGGCTCGTGGACCTTTCCCGATCCCACCCCCTTGTCTCTCTCCCACTTCGCTTCCTGTCCACCTACACTGTCCTATCTAACAAAAGGCATAAAAATACCAAAAATAAATCGTTAAAAAAAAAAAAAAAACATGATAACAATTTTATAGAAACATTGTAGGTTACTAATGCTTACATTTCCTTAGTTATTCAGAAAGCAGCTACAGAAAACGAGCAAAGAACATTTTTTTTTAAAAAACATCATCACTGCCTAGCCTAGCCTAGTGCAAGTTTATGCACTTTAAAAAACACTCCCAGTATCATAAGTGAATACAATAGTTACATCACGGTATGGTGAAAAAAATTCTTACCCCTTATTTACACTGCACATGTCTGCGGCGCGAAGGGGGTCTGTTCCCCCCAAAACCAGTTAATGTTCCCCCCTTTTCCATCCTCTCCCCTCATTGTTGAACAGGATCGATTTTTCGAAAGTGAAAGCAAAACCGGAAAAACAGCGCACATAATAAAGTGATTGCACACTTTCGCAAGCAACTGCACGCAATTACAGATTGCATGCTTCCCACCCGAAACACCACCTCCAACTCACCATGATTTGTTCCTTGGCATTTGTACCAGCCACCTAGTGGCAAGTTTCTGAAGCGCCCCAGAAGCAGCTCTGTATTGCATCGCTAAAGTTAGGCGCCTAGTCTATTTTTGACGGATAATATTGTCAAAGGCATTGTCAAAGGCATCAGCAACAGACGATGTCTCTGACTATCATCGATACACGATACTATCGTCTATCGGCACAACTCTATTTGCCTGAAGCTTGTAATTATCCCATGCACGTTCCCACTAATTTTGTCAGCACGGGTCACATTTTAGCAGTCAAAAAAGTAGTATTTTCATTAGACTGATTTTAGAAATCAAATTTAAACTATTTTAGCCAAACACAAAGAACACTAATAGAGGGCAACTTTTGCACAAGCAAAAACCACAAAATGTTAAAATTTTCAAATAATATTTGAAGCTATATGGGTGAACTCTTTCTTCTTAGAAACAGTAATAAAATGCTGAGAAGCTCTGCAATCCCAAAACACACAATGAAAGTGTGTTGACTTTCATTGTGTGAAACCAGTTGAAATATTAAAAATGGCTGAACAAAAATCCTTTTTCAAAATATCTTCATGTTTCACAGAAAGAAAGTAAGTCATACAGGATTGGAATGACATGAGGGTGGGTACATTATGTCAGAATTTCATTTTTGGGTGAACTATCCCTTTAAATCCCCTTCCGTATGACAGCACCCACAGTGCGAGGATTCCTCGCTTTTCAATCCCAGAAACACATTGATTTAGTTGTAATTTCAATGAGGATTGAGTCTTTCCCCCTTGCCCTTTACATAGTGAGGACAGGTTTGAGTGAGACTTGAGAAGATGGAAAAAATTAATTGCGTTGTTACCGCCCGAGGTTAATGAAACTGTATGGGTCTGTTTATGGATGGCGAGAGCTTCAACTGATGTGTGCAGCTGCAGAGGGATGATACTGAGGTATCGGTCAAGATAAGAGATAAGCCATAAAAGGATGGAGGCAACAGCACACACATACACAAGCTTTCTTCTTTTATACTTCAGATACACACACATACACCAAATTGCTTTTCCCTGGGAAGGCTCATAGTAACTACACACATGGAAGCTTATTTCAGTTTTTTTTTTATAGATTTGGGATTGCAGGTCTTCTCGGCATTTTATTACTCTTTCTAAAAAGAAAACAACAAGAGCTCACCTAGCTTCAAAGATTATTTGAGAACTAAATTTGTAAATTTTGTGGGTTTTGCTTTTGCAAAAGTCACCGTCCACTGTGTTGTTTGCAGGACTTCCTCCTTTCTTTTGGACTCTAAAATTGTTCTCCTTTATTGTAGAAAGCGCTGTTGTGATGTTTTGACTAGATCGATTCTGTTATATTTTAAAAGGTAGATATGACTTTCACAATATTTCCACTTACAAAGTGCATTTTTTAGACATTTTGAGCATTTCAAGATTGAATATGATCCCCAGGATTATAACAAACAATCCGTATTACAGGAAATAACCTTTTCTGGCCCTGTGTGCCATTACCATCATGTCCTTCTGTAATTGGACAGAATGTTTTTCTAGTGGCCTGATTGTTACACTCAAGGAATGATTGGTTGAATGATTTTGACCCTGCTGCCCTCGCCTGACTAATTGCGCTGCCACTCTGATAAGCACATCAGAAGCACAATAAGCACTTAATGTTGAGTAGAAATCAGTATTGATTGAATCAAATTATATCTGCTATTAAACTTGCTCATCTAGCCATAGATAAGACATACAATTCTCTCCAAAAGCCGTTATCTGCTGTTGGGAACGTGCATGGAGGCTGGACAGTATTAACCCGCTGGGGCAGAATTAAACTGTATGCACACTTGAATTATTCTAACAATTATTTTTTTCCAGTAATTTAGAATTAATATCAAATGTCCTTTGTTAGTTTCACATGTCCTTAAAAAGGATAGGAGTGTTGGTATACGTACATTTCATGGATATAAGAGCTCAAGAGCTTCTGAACCTTTGACCTACTGTGTTTTTATTTATTTATTTAATTTATTTATTTATTATTTTTTTAGTTTTTTGGTGAGCAAAACACAATTTCACAACATGGGAAAAGAAACATACAAAGTAAAGAAGGCTGCACAAACAAAAATAAAAATAATAATAAAAAAATCATATTACAAAAACAACACAATGTCAATATTACAAAAGATAACATTAAAACGTTTTCTTAAAGAAACATTGTCCATCAGTGAAACCAGCATGTAAAGTTACAGCGGGAGTCCAAGTCTCTCTCGCCTCCACTGAGCCCATTGAGTTTTAACAGACAACCTATAGCATGTGGGGAGTTTGATGGGGGGTAATTGAGAATGAATGGTGGAAAGTCACGTGAGAGGAGGCAATGCCTCCATTGTGATATGATTGGATATGACTGGTTATGACTGACTGTGATTAGTTCATGAGATAAATCCCGCCTCTTGTGTTCTCGCATGCTATGCTTCACGAATCAGTCTGAATGAACAATATAATAGCGGTAATGGGAAGACTAATTAAAAAAGTAAGTAAACAACTCACACACTTAGATATAACCACTTTGTTATGTCAAAATAACACTTAAAATGGCCTGAAAACATGATCTGAGAGTTTTTAGTGAGTAATCAGATTGGTGTAGTAAAACTATGGTTGTAGTTAAATTAAAACAGATTGTAATCAATCCGCCAAAAATGTTAATTTTGGTAAGAGAAAAATATGACTTATGATAATGCAAAAAACATGTTCAGTATTAGGATTTTTCTGTAAAGATATTGTCATTATTGTACTAATTTTGACATTTAGGCAATTTAGAAAATATAGTTTTCTTAAATCTATAGTATTTAATCCATTTTAAGACAAAACAATAACACCTGGTCATAATGTGATACTTTAAACTGAACTTAAATAAAATTGTTACTGCAAATAGAATATAATGAGGTGGTTGCTTTGCAACAAGGTGGAGACTGTTCTGCTCATAACAGTAAATGACTGATGGGAAAAGTGACAGCTACAAAACAATTAGTGAAAAAAGCAAACACACAAAAAGTTAGATGCAGAAAGATATCATGGAAAATGAAGAAACTGAAAAGGAAAATGGAAGTGAAGGTGCAGTTCAATAGAGAGGTTTTAAACATTTTTTAAATGTGATGGCCATACAAAAAAATAGGGTTGTCCATGGTTTCAGAATTTGTTGTGGGAGTATGGGATGGCCTGGATGAGTGTGAGATTTCCTGGCCTGAAATGTTGTCCCAGTTCTACGTGGTGGTTGTTTAGCCTTGTTACATTCATTAGCTAACAAATTTTAAATGTAAGTTATTTTGTATTAACGTGTCAATATGATGTGAGGTCCAGTAACCAGCATGACACTAAAACAGGTGATGGTGATGTTTAAAATTAGTCTCTGTGTCTGTGACCAGTATTTACCAGTTTTGATGACTGATGATCCAGTAAAATTAAAAAATAGTTAAAAGAGTTATTTTGGAATACATGTAAAATGCATGTAAAAAATGAGATGAGATGAGATTCATACTTGCCTTTAATAAATAAAATATTGACTACATTGTTAGTGTAAAAATATAACAAAGACTTTTTTTTCTTTCTTTCTCTGATGGTGTAAGTAATGTTTATTTAACCAAGAAAATGTGACTGTGACATGAATTTGCATTTAATTTAAAAAAAAAAAAACTTTGAGGACTTTACCTCCTCATTTCAGAATACCACCGCATATCATTGATATATAGATATAATAATATATAATAATACATATAGTTGAAATTATTAGGCAAAAAGGTCATTTAAAAATTACAAATAAAATATAACAATTAAAATATATTAATGAATTAATATACAGTAAAACATAACAAATTAAAATATAATTATAAATTATACAAATTAATAATAATAAAATTAGCTAATATGTAGTAATTAGTAAAATAGTAAATAGTAATTATTAGTTTTTACATTTTAAGGTAATATTTTGATGAAAAGTTTAAAAAAAAAGTATATGGGTATTGTAATGTGAGAGCTACTATATATTTCATTTACTTTTAGCAATTATCTTCCAAAATTATTTTAAATTTTATTATTATTATTATTATTATTGTTGTTGCTGTTGTTGTTGTTGTTATTATTATTATTATTATTTTATTTATTTATTTATTTATTTTCAAAAAATATTACAGGACTCATTAAAGACATTTATATTTCATCATTATTTTATCAAACAAAATTATTGTTGGCTAGTTTAAAATGTTTAATGCAAATAATCAATGCATGTTTTTCAGTTGTACAATAAATTTAATCTAATAATATTGATATTGATAAATTATATTTAATATTTTTCATTTATATAGACCACTAACAATAATCGACTATCTTTACCTAAATATATATTAGTACTAAAACTTTTTAATATGTGTGAACTGCCAAACAAGGACTTTCATGAACATTTTTGAGTGATGAATCATTGAATCTGAGTTTTGAATCGACCAGTGACTCTAAAGGTGAGTTGATTCAAAACTCTGATTTACTGACTCTCCTGACTCCTGAATCACAAAAATAATCAAACAGCTTTAAAGGTTCATTAACACACAGTATAGGCTAAATGTAATGATAACTACATTAACCAGCAAATAATAATGTTCTTTTTATTATAAGCACACAATGCTTTGTCATCTGCCGCTTTAGTCAGAAAAATCATTTTCTGGTTCTAATTGGCTGTCTGTGTTGGTATCATTCCACAGTTGGAAAAACTCATTCTAGTTTCTATTCTCAGTGTATCTGAAAGATTATTACAACTTACGAGTTATCATAGTAGGTGTGCATTGTCTTTAATGCCACATTTGTTGCATTAAATCGCTAGCGAAATCATCACAAGTGTGTATATGTGACACACTGCTTAGGCCTCGACACAAAACGTCTAGGTTATGTACGTAACCCTCGTTCCCTGAAGGAGGGAACGGAGACATTACATATGGGAACTCGCTTGAGTGACCAATCACCTCCGAGCTTTACAGAAAAGGCCAATGAAATTGGCGAGTGGAGTTTGCGTGCAACGCCACTCCCCCGGACATACGGGTATATAAGATGGCGGCGCGCATCCACTCATTCAGGTTTTTGCTGAGGAGCCGAGCCGCAGCCCGGCGTCAGCGCAGCCTAGGGTTGTGGCAGGGGATGTAACGTCTCCGTTCCCTCCTTCAGGGAACGAGGGTTACGTACGTAACCTAGACGTTCCCCTTCAGTCGTTTCACTACGACGTTACATATGGGAACAGACCCATGGAAAAGGCCACAACCCTGAGGCTGCGTTACGCAAGACACCAAGTGCCGACAGGCGGACGTGTCGGAAAGTGGAGTCACTACGTAACCTTCCCAACGCCCTAGGGACCAGTAGAGGGGCCCCATAGGGGTGCCAGATGTACTGAAGCATGGGTTGGGGGGGCGGAGCACATGTGGTTTAGGCATGTGGAATAAAGAAATTGAATACATCTAATCTGTTATAGATGTATGAGGGAAAACACAGCCTTCTGGCTGACTGTGGAGAAATACTGAGATATGTTGCCACAACCTTCTGGGCGAAGGAGACCCAGTCGGAGCACAGTCGCGGACTACTCCGCATCTAGTCCTGACTGCGGGGCATGGAGGACCCAGGTTCGCCGGAGGGAACATACTGGGAGATAGCGCACGGATCCCGTGGGAATGGCGCAGCAAGCCGACACCTGCCGGCCTCCCGCAAATTACCTGATGTTACCTTAACACACGGGAGGACACGGGCTCGACGCGGAGATTATAGAATCTCGCGAAGGTGTTAGGTGTCGCCCAGCCCGCAGCTCTGCAGATGTCTGCTAGCGAGGCGCCGTGCGCCAGCGCATAGGAGGAGGCAACACTACGAGTGGAGTGAGCTCGAACTCCTAGGGGGCACGGCTCCCCCTGGCATCTACCACCCAATGGGCCAACCTCTGCTTGGAGACAGCATTTCCCTTCTGCTGTCCTCCGAAGCAAACAAAGAGCTGCTCGGAGCGTCTGAAGCTCCGGGTGCGGTCCACGTAAACCCGTAAGGCACGAACGGGACACAGCAACGCTAAGGCCGGGTCTGCCTCCTCCGGGGGCAGAGCTTGCAGGTTCACCACCTGATCCCGGAAGGGTGTGGTGGGAACCTTGGGCACGTAACCGGGCCGGGGTCTCAGGATAACGTGAGAATCAGCCGGCCCGAACTCCAGGCACGCTTCGTTGACAGAGAAGGCTTGTAGGTCCCCGACCCTCTTGATGGAGGCGAGCGCGGTCAGGAGCGCTGTCTTAAGCGACAGGAATTTAAGCTCGACTGAAACCAGCGGCTCGAAGGGAGGTCCCCGCAGGCCCCGAAGGGCGACGGAGAGATCCCAAGAGGGTACAAGGTGCGGTCTAGGGGGATTAACCCTTCTCGCACCTCTGAGGAACCTCACGACCAGTTGATGCTTCCCGATGGATGTTCCATCGACTGCATCGTGATATGCCGCGATGGCCGCGACATACACTTTGAGAGTTGAAGGAGACAGCCTACGCTCCAACTTCTCTTGCAGGAAGGAAAGCACTACTGCGATCGGACATCTCTGTGGGTCCTCCCCACGGGAGGCACACCAGTCAACAAAGAGACCCCACCTCAGTGCGTAGGCCTGCCTCGTGGAGGGGGCTCTAGACTGAGTGATAGTTTCTATCACGGCCTGTGGAAGGCCGGCGAGGTCTACCGTGTCCCGTCCAGAAGCCACACGTGCAGGTTCCATAGATCGGGACGCGGGTGCCAAATCGTGCCCATCCCCTGAGAAAGAAGGTCCTTCCTCAGGGGAATCTTCCAGGGAGGGGCTGTCGCGAGGAGCGTGAGGTCGACGAACCAGGTCCGGGTGGGCCAGTATGGCGCAACCAGCAGAACCTGCTCCCCGTCCTCCCTGATCTTGCACAGGGTCTGTGCAAGGAGGCTCACTGGGGGAAAGGCGTACTTGGGCCCCGGAGGCCAGCTGTGTGCCAGTGCGTCCCTGCCGAGGCTGTTGGGAGCCTCGTTGAGGGAGTAGTAGAGCTGGCAGTGGGAGGATTCCGGGGAGGCAAACAGATCTATCTGGGCCTTGCCGAATCGACTCCAAATCAGCTGGACTGTCTGGGGGTGGAGTCGCCATTCTCCAGGGTGGGTGGGCTGCCGTGAGAGCTGGTCGGCTGCACGGTTGAGCTCCCCTGGTATATGAACGGCGCGCAGCGATTTCAGCCGCGTCTGACTCCACAGGAGCAGATGGCGGGCGAGTTGCGACATACGACGGGAGCGTAGACCACCCTGGCGGTTGATGTACGCTACGGTCGCAGTGTTGTCCGTGCGGACAAGCACGTGCTTGTGGCGGAGCATCGGAAGAAACCGACGCAGCGCGAGAAGCACTGCTAGCAACTCCAGGCAGTTGATGTGCCAAAGCAGTCGAGGTCCTGTCCAGGAGCCCGAGGCTGCTTGCCCGTTGCATACAGCACCCCAACCCGTGGTGGAGGCATCTGTGTAAACCACAACATGCCTGGAGACCTGTCCTAAGGGGACTCCGGCCCGTAGGAAGGCAGGGTCTGACCACGGGCTGAATAGGCGGCGACACTGCGGGGAAACGCCAATCCGGAGTGTGCCACGGTGCCATGCCCATCTCGGGACTCGATCGTGTAGCCAGCGCTGAAGCGGTCTCATATGAAGCAAGCCCAGCGGCGTTACCGCGGCTGCAGCTGCCATATGCCCCAGGAGCCTCTGAAATGTTTTGAGAGGGACCGCTGTTTTGTGCCTGAATGATTTCAGGCAGTTCAGCACTGACTGCGTGCGCTCGTTGGTGAGGCAGGCTGTCATATTGACCGAGTCCAGCTCCATACCGAGAAAAGAGATCCTCTGCACTGGGGAGAGTTTGCTCTTCTCTCGGTTGACCCGAAGGCCCAGATGGCTGAGGTGCTGAAGCACCAGGTCCCTGTGTTCGCACAACAGATCTCGCGAGTGAGCCATGATGAGCCAGTCGTCGAGATAGTTGAGGATGCGAACGCCCTTCCGCCATAGCGGAGTCAGGGCACCCTCGGCGACCTTCGTAAAGACGCGGGGGGACAGGGACAGGCCAAATGGGAGCACCTTGTACTGATACGCTCGACCCTCGAAAGCAAACCGTAGAAAGGGTCTGTGTCGAGGCAAAATCGAGACGTGAAAGTACGCGTCCTTCAGGTCTATGGCCGCAAACCAATCCTGGTGTCGAACGCACGAAAGGATACGTCTCAAAGTGAGCATTTTGAACGGCAGCCTGAGAAGGGACCGATTCAAAATTCGAAGATCCAGGATTGGTCGTAACCCACCGCTCTTCTTGGGCACGATGAAGTACGGGCTGTAGAACCCCGACCTCATCTCGGCTGGAGGGACAGGCTCGATTGCGTCTTTCGCCAGTAAGACAGCAATCTCCGCACGCAGGACAGAGGCATCCGTGTCCGAGTGGACAGAGGTGAAAAGGACGCCTCTGAATTTGGGCGGGCGCCTGGCGAACTGAATCGCGTAGCCGAGACGTACCGTCCGGATCAACCACCGGGACGGGCTGGGCAGCTCTAGCCAGGCTGCGAGCCTGGCCACCAGTGGGATCAGCGGAGCGTTGACCGACGTGACCGCGGTGGGGCGGCCTGCGGGAAGGGGAAGGGGACTGGTCCCAGAAGGATGAACGTCCTGGAGAGCAGTCTGGCCGCTCTGAGCAGCACTTACCTTCCTCCCAGGTTCCCGCGCTGGCGAATGTTGGCTCCGAGTCCGAACCCGAGGAGACATCTTGTCTGACAGGAACAGAACTCGGGGCACTTGGCCCAGAGATGTGGAAAATTGCTCTTTCTGTGAGTGGGTGGGTACCGCCGACCCGTAGGTCGACGGCAGCTGAGCACACAGACGGTCCCGGCCCTCCACCGGGGGCGGGGGGGCAGATGTTGTCGTCCCCCGAAGAGCAGCTTCCATCATCTCCAGGCTGCCCGTGTCAGGAGCGCCGCGCAGACCTGCGGGTCTTAGGTGTATGAGGGGGCTCCTGAGCAGCGGGCGGCGCCGCTCCCCTGCGGCGGCCACGACGTCTGGCGGCGAGGCGCGCATCATGGGCCTCAGCCGGAGACGGAGCAGGTAGGTCTTGCTTCTTGGGGGCCGCAGGGGGGCGCCCTCGGCGACGAGCAGGCTGAGGCTGGGCACCCGGGGACTTCGTGGGAGTCGCACGCCGGGGCAAGATGTGACTGATCGCCTCAGTCTGCTTCTGGACTGCCGAGAACTGCTGGGCAAAGTCCTCGACAGTGTCGCCGAAGAGGCCGGCCTGGGAGACAGGAGCGTCGAGAAAGCGTGCTTTGTCGACATCTGCCATCTGCGCCAGGTTCAGCCAGAGGTGGCGTTCCTGGACCACGAGTGTGGACATCACCTGACCAAGGGACCGCGCCGTGACTTTAGTCGCCCGGAGGGCGAAGTCGGTCGCCGCACGCAGCTCCTGCAAAACCGCTTGGTCAGGACTACCCTTGTGCAGTTCTTTTAACGCCTTGGCCTGATAGACCTGCAGGGTGGCCATGGCGTGCAGGGCGGTGGCGGCCTGGGCCGCAGCACTGTAGGCTTTGCCGGTCAGAGCCGACGAAAGCCTACAGGCTTTGGACGGGAGGCGCGGAGAGCCCCGCCAGGTGGCGGCGTCTTGCGGGCATAAATGCACCGCAACCGCACGCTCAACCTGAGGGACCCCCTCGTACCCCCTGGCCGCCCCGCCATCAAGGGTAGCGAGGGCTGAGGAGGTAAGGCGTGAACGAGCCGAATGAGGGGCCCGCCACGCCTTAACCAGCTCATCGTGCACCTCCGGGAAGAAAGGGACTGGGGGCGAGCGCGGCGGCGCCGCAGACCTCGTCCCCAGAAACCAATCATCCAGCCTCGAAGGATCGGGAGGAGGCACCTTCGGGACCTCCAGCCCGATCCCCTTGGCGGCCCGGAGGAGCATGGCCGACAGTTCGGCGTCCGCCTCAGACGGAGCAGCGACCGCAGAGGGGCGCTGCTCCGCCGAAGTGCCCGCCTCATCTGCCGACCGTTCACCCTCTGATGCTGAGATAGACATCTCTTCCTCCGGGGGAGCACCAAAAGAGACGCTGGGCCCGCTTTTAGACGGGGGAGCGGTCTGTTTGGGCATCACCACGGGACCACGCGGTGGAGCGGAAGCCCGCGGGGTATCAGCCGGCGGGACATTCTGCACCGTCACCTGGAGGTCCCCCAAGCGCCTCGCCGAAGCAGCCGTAAAGCCTTTACGGCTCGCCGAACTACCTCGGGAAGACGACGAGGGGAGCCGTCTCGCGAACGAGAGGCGGGACCTCAACGTGGCCATGGACATACGCTCGCAATGAACGCACGAACCATTCACAAACGCTGCCTCTACGTGCGCTCGGCCCAGGCACGTGAGACAGCGATCATGACCGTCAACAGAGGTGAGGAAACTACCGCACCCAGAAACGCACAGTCGGAAAGCTATACCGGGACAATGGCTCTCAACGACCGTAAGGAAATTACTCTTTTAGATCCCGGTTCGCCCAGGGAGGACGCAGCACAATCTGGAGTCAGACTCGCTGGAATGCGGAAGCCGGCACGTTCCTTCGGGAGGCAGCCGGCTCGCAGGATCTTCGTTCTTCGAGAGAGCGTAACTCTGCAGGAGTTTGTTTTCTGAAGAAATAGCTCGTAGCGGTGAGGCTCCGAAGCGAAAAAATCTGAATGAGTGGATGCGCGCCGCCATCTTATATACCCGTATGTCCGGGGGAGTGGCGTTGCACGCAAACTCCACTCGCCAATTTCATTGGCCTTTTCTGTAAAGCTCGGAGGTGATTGGTCACTCAAGCGAGTTCCCATATGTAACGTCGTAGTGAAACGACTGAAGGGGAACCCACATTTTATTTCATGTCCAGTAGTTTATGCAATATTTCCACACTTACTGTGTATCCAACAGTACACCCAGTCCCCACTTGAACTGAACAGATATTTCTGGATCTCCCCCTCCAGCAAGCGCTTTACAGTAGTACTCTTCTTAACATCAGTAAGGGAAGTATGCTTTCTGTCAGCTCGTTGCGCGGCCCCCCTTTCAGGACAACTCCAGCTGACAGAATATTGTAGAACAACCGGAGGGCTGCTCGGCACAGCAGTCAAGCAGAGAGGAAGTTGAGAGAGCTAATGATGATGTGTATTTTCCTCCTCACATCTATGGTGTGCTCTTGCTGCCTCACTGTTGGCTGCTTGTGTATACGCTGAGCTTTGTGCTAGCTGACTGAATATGCTAAGCATTATTGAGAGATCCCGCTGATGCCAGCCACCTTCATGTGAGGACTTCTGTTTTCTTTGCTGTCTGTTTAGACAGTGAGTATGGAAGTACAGACGTATCACCAATGTTGCCGAGTCACTAGCCAAAAATAGCAATACCACCAAGCTAAGTAAATTTCCAGTGAACTGACAGTTAACATGAATGTTTATTAAACAGTAGCTTTTCAAGTAACAAGCTACTGTTTTCAGAAAGAAGCAGTGTGATACAATATTAATATTCACATTAGTGTTGGGTGTAATGCATTACTAAATAATTAATTGCTGTAATTTAAATACAGTATCTTCTGTAATTGCATTAAATGTTGTATAGACTATAGAACAATTCTATATTAAACAACAGTGGATGTAATAGTATTATATATATATATACTGTATATGTGCTGATATGATTCCTTAAAAAAGATTTTTTTATTAAAAATGTTGAAAATTCAAAGGAAGAGAATTTATTATAATGGAAATCTTTTCTAATAGAAATATGTTTTGCTGTCACTTTTGATCAGTTGTATTCTCACTGAATGAACATATAAATTTCTTTAATTTTCTCTTTATTTATTTAAAAAAAATATATAAATCAGCTGACCCCAACCATCCGAACTGTAGAATTGTATTAATATTATATAGTAAATATTTAGATTTATTTTATTTAACTTATTATTATTATTATTATTATAGGCTTATTATTATAAGTGTTTTATGGCTTTTTGATTATTCTAAAAATGTAACTAAAATCTGACCAAGATTTTCTTCTCTTTTTTTCCTTTTTTTTTTAATCATTGGCATTTTTTAATCTTTTTTTTTTAATTTTGACTTTACTCTTGTAATATTTTGACTTCATTCATAGTATTTCCACTTTATTCTCAAAATACTTAGAGTTTATTCTTGTAGTATATTGACTTTATTCTCGTAATATTTCAACTTTATTCTCATAATATTTTGGCTTTATTCTTGTAATATTTCGACTCCATTCTTGTAGTATTTCCACTTCATTCTCAAAATACTGAGACTTTATTCTTGTAGTATTTCCACTTTATTCTCAAAATATTTAGACTTTTTCTCATAGTATTTTTACTTTATTCTCAAAATATTTTGACTTTATTCTTGTAGTATTTCCATTTTATTCTCATAATATTTTAACTTTATTCTTGTAGTATTTTCACTTTATTCTCGTAATATTTTGACTTTGTTCTCGAAATATTCAGACTTTATTCTTGTAGTATTTCCATTTTATTCTCATAATATTTTAACTTTATTCTTGTAGTATTTTCACTTTATTCTCGTAATATTTTGACTTTGTTCTCGAAATATTCAGACTTTATTCTTGTAGTATTTCCACTTTATTCTCATAATATTGCAACTTTATTCTCGTAGTATTTTGACTTTATTCTTGAAATATTTCGGCTTTAGTTTTGTAGTATTTTGACTTCATTCTTGTAGTATTTACACTTTATTCTCGAAATATTTAGACTTTATTCTCGTAGTATTTTGACTTTATTCTTGTAATATTTTTACTTTATTCTTGTAGTTTTTCCACTTTATTCTCGTAATATTTAGACTTTATTCTCATAATTTCGACTTTATTCTCAAAATATTACGACTTTAATCATGTAATGTTAGATTTTTTTTTTTCAAGACTCACCCGACCACCCCCAGTTCCCAAATTATTATTTTATCAAGTATTGTAGTGTATTATTTTTTGGATGTTTTGCAATGGTATCTTAATGGTAGATGAATACCTTAAAATTATGAGCAACCAAGCTACAGGTTCAAAGTATCTTCCCCAACACTGCTTCCCACATTGCTGAAGTGTTGATGTTTGATGAGCCTGTGACTGGAGAGACTCATGCATAAGATAATTCTACAGTAGGGTTGAGTTTTTATTCTTCATGGCTCCTTTTTGTAGGGTTTTGATTTAGATGCTACATTTCCAGCATCTACCCTAGTTTGAAATATGACAAGATAGTGAAGTTCGTTAATTTAGTGTACCTCCTGTAGGGAGCACTTGAGTGTGCGTCACATTATTATACAGTGGCATTTCACATGCCGTAACTGGCATTCAGTAGCGTTGTAAATTATGTGGATCGGCTCCTCACAAAATAGTCACTAAAAATGACATTGTTTTCCAATGTGTGCCATTTAATTTAGAGTGTGGGCCACGATTATGAGTAAATAATTTCTTTCACCAGCTGAAAATTGGAAAATAACAAGCATGGCACAATGAGTTTGGATGATGGATGTGTAGGATGAATCGCTTCTGAAAAGGACACAAGCGGCCCCTCATAGTGGCAGGACAACAATGATAAAAGAAAAGAAAAAAAGAGGGAAAGAGACTGATCTTGCCACCCCAGTGAAAAAGCATATGGATTTAGATGTCAGTGGTTTCGTGTGCATAACAACAGACATTTAATTCACCTTTTTCTAAGAATGAATAATGAAACTGGCAGTTTGTGCATCAGTGCCTTCGGGCACAATGTTTAAAACTTTGTGCTGTATGAGTCTATATAATATCAGTCCTTCTCGACACATACAGCACCCACACGTCACAGCTCTAAATATAGATCTGACCATTTGATCATACGTTTCCTTTTCTTTCTTTATTTCTTTTGCAACCTGGTCTCACCTGTGGGAACTTTTTCGCAAGATGCAAAATATGTACCAAAATATGTTCTTTCTTTCTTACTTTCTTTCTTTCTTTCTTTCTTTATTTTTTTGTCTTTTAAGAAAGTTATACCACATTTGACCATCATGTTTTCTCTTTCTTTCTTTCTTTCTTTCTTTCTTTCTTTTTTTCTTTCTCTCTTTCTTTTTTTTATTTTTTAAGAAACGTATACCACGTTTGACCATCATGTTTTCTCTTTCTTTCTTCTTTCTTTCTTTCTTTTTATTTCTGTTACTTTCATGTTTTCTCTTCTTTCTTTTCTTTCTTTCTTTTATTTCTTAAGAAATGTATACCACCTTTGATCATCTGTTTTCTTTCTTTCTTTCTTTCTTTCTTTCTTTATTTCTTAAGAAATGTATGCCACATTTGACCATCATGTTTTCTCTTTCTTTTTTCTTTCTTTCTTTCTTTTCTTTCTTTCTTCTTTTTTCTTTTCTTTCTTTCTTTCTTTCTTCTTTCTTTCTTTTAATTTCTCAAAGAAATGTATACCACATTTGACCGTCATGTTTTCTCTCTCTTTCTTCTTTCTTCTTTCTTTCTTTTTTTCTTAAGAAATGTATACCACATTTGACCATCATGTTTTCTCTTTCTTTGTCTTTCTTTCTTTCTTTCTTTCTTTCTTTTCTTCTTTCTTTCTTTTTTATTTTTTAAGAAACGTATACCACCTTTGACCATCATGTTTATGGGCAGCAGCACAAAGTCGATTCTGTGCTTGATCTAATAGTTGATGTTTTTAAAAATGTTGTGGATTTAAGAATCAAATGAGAACCGCTAAAAATATTCAATATACAGTCATGGCCAAAAATATCAGCACACTTGCAATTCTGTCAAAAAATGCAACACTTTTGTTCCAATTTGTTCCAATTGCAAATTTTTTTATTTACATGCTTATTGTTTTTGTTTGCAGTGCAACAACACAAAAAAACAGAGAAGAAAAGAAAAACTTGATAAAATTTCACACAGAAAATGCAAAAAAGACCAAATTATTGGCATCTTTTCAAAATTGTAAGAAATAATTGCTTTTCAAGGATGTAATGCTCCCGTAATTTGTATTTAGACACACCTGTAGCAAGTAATAGGTGTGGGCAATATAGTAATCACACTTGCAACCAGTTAAAATGTAGAACAGTTGACTCAACCTTTGTGTTGTGTGTCACACTGAGCATGGAGAAAAGAAAGAAGTGTAAAGAGTTGTCTGTGGATTTGAGAGAAAAAAATTGTGGAAAAACATGGACAATCTCAAGGCTACAAGTCCATCTCCAGAGATCTTAATGTTCCTGTGTCCACTGTGCGCAATATCATCAAGAGGTTTACAGCCTATGGCACTGTAGCTAACCTCCTTGGACATGGACGGAAGAGCAAAATTAATGAAAAATTACAATAAGGGATTGTTCGAATGGTGGATAAAGAACCCAGATTAACTTCCAAACAAATTCAAGCTGATCTGCAGACACACGGTACAACAGTGTCAGCTTGCACTATCCATCGCCGTCTTATTGAAAAGGGACGCTATGGTAGGAGACCCAGGAGGACACCACTGCTGACACAAAGGCATAAAAAAGCAAGACTGGAGTTTGCCAAAAACGTATATGACAAAACCACAATCCTTCTGGGAGAATGTACTATGGACAGATGAGACAAAAGTAGAGCTTTTTGGTAAAGGACATCATGGCACTGGATGCCTTGACTGTGTTAACGATATCATGAAATCTGATGATTACCAAAGAATTTTGGGGCGCAACATAGTGGCCAGTGTCAGAAAGCTGCGTCTCCACCATAGGTCATGGGTCTTCCAGCAGGACAATCACTCGAAACACACTTCAAAAAGCACTCAGAAATGATTACAAACAAAGCACTGGAGAGTTCAGAAATGGCCAGCAATGAGTCCAGATCTGAATCCCATAGAACACCTGTGGAGAGATCTCAAAACAGCAGTTCAAATCTGAATGACCTGGAGCAGTTTGCAAAAGAAGAGTGGTCCAAAATTCCAGTAGAGAGGTGTAAGAAACTCATTCATGGTTACAGGAAGCGATTGATGTCAGTTATTTTTTCCAAAGGGGGTGCTACCAAATATTAAGTTAAGGGTGCCAATAATTTTGTCCAGTGCATCGTTTGGGTTCTGTGTGAAACTGTATCAGATTTGACTTTTCCTCTCTGTTTTTTTTTTTTTGTGTTGTTCTAATGCAACCAAAAAAATATATACATGTGCATACCAAAACATTTGCAACTGCAACAGTTTTCTGAGAGAAGAGTTGGATTCTCTGACAGAATTGCAAGGGTGCCGATATTTTTGGCCATGACTGGTATGGTATTTGGGGTAAAAAGCACCCCTGCTGTTGGGGCTAAAAGGCACAATAATTAACATGATAATTAATAGAAGACTGACTTTTCCATTTGTTGACATGACATTGTTAGATTCAGATGGTAAATATCATATATTATGTGGGTGTCCGTCTTAGAGATAATCACCATGTTTAGAATGAAACCATCATATTTAAAAACATGATATTAATCATATTAAAATATCATTTGTTGTTACTACTGTAAATCTATATTAAATTACTATGTGATCTCCTTCAATGTTTTCAGAATCTTTACATTTTAAAATGATTTTGTTTCTGCATTTTAAAATCTACAGTTTAATGACAGTACATTTATATACTTATACTTTATACTTATATACTTTGCTAAAGTGATTGTTTTGAACAAGTATTACCTTATATATTATTTTTTTTTTTTAAATTAGCCTTGTTGTACCCTACTAAATTGAAAGATCTTACTGTTTTGTTTCGGTGATTAAACCAAATGTTCTCAGTACATGTCACAATGATCTCGTGTTCTGAAACAATGATTATTTAGAATGAAAATACGTGCAACTACAATCAAATCATGAGATCAGGTTTTGAAAGAATGATTAGTTGTGCTACAGGTGTGATCAGTTTAAAGTTTTGCACTAAGAGTTTTGAAAATGTACACCTTACTTATAAAAATAGTACCAAACCAAAAAAAAAACCCTGTAATATTAATGATTTGTTTTAGGGCGTAAAAACAGAAAATTATGGGTAAAAACAGGAGGTGGAAATGACACAGACCAGATTTGAACTTTTCAAATAGTAATTTATGTTTATTATTTGACATTTTGTTCCAAAGGTGCATTGTTTCACCCTATTGCTAGTGTTTACGGAAAAAATCGATTCTTTTAATAAAGCTTTTTCTTGCTCCAGGAACAGAAATGTTCATCTTCACCTCAAAGGAACAGACTTTTGTAACACATTGTTATCTTTAACCTTGAGAGTTGCCGCTTCGTCACTTTAAATAAAGGAGCCTCTATATCGAGATGTGCTGGGATGAGAGGGAATAAGATCATTGTTTGAAGTATACACCTGCTGGGTTCAAATCAATTACAACACTCATGGTTTCGCTTACCATTGATAATTATAGGAATAATCGTTTGCAAGTCAACCATGCAGTCAGATGAAATGCGATACGCGGATACATGTGACTCTGCGCCGTCTCTCTCGAGACTGGTTATGGATATCAGTTCCGATGCAGATGTATTTGTGGGTGGCCTGGCGTTTGCGAGCCGTACTTCTCGAAATTTGTGTATATGCGACTCTGTTTGTGTGTTTGTTGCAGACCGCAGAGGAAAGGCACCAGCCAGGCAGCGGTGTACTGCAATCACACATCCAATCATGACCCCCGTGAGGCATGGCATCAGGCATCAGCTGTGTTTGCGCTTGCTGGCGAGGCGGGCGGCGGGGGCGTGGGCCGGTAGGGATGAGAAAACGAAGGCCAAACATGGGGCTCACGTCACCGGCAGGTCCTGCCGGTGAGTGAAAGGCAATTACAAAAGGGCCCATACCCCAGCTGATAACAGTTTGTTATCTGCCAGAGCTGACATCTAAAAAGAACTGAAACTACAGGGAGGGAAAAGGTGGTTTTGCCAAGCCTGAAGGGGAGCAGGTTTTTCAGAGCTTTCAGAACAATAGAGTAGCATGTTTCCTTCATGCACTTACTTTTGTTTTGCCTTTAATTGAGTTAAATATTTGACAAAGAGGCTATTTATACTTGGACACTTTAATTGTATAGCTATCCAAACGTAAATAGGTGTAAATGCCCTCTGAAACTAGTGTTCATTTGATTAACAAACACTGTGATGAAAGATATTTGTTGCACGTAACCCAACCCCTGCCCCTAAACCTACCATTTGTCAATAAAACACAAGATATAACAGGCAGATACAGCTACAGTCATAATTTATTCAAAAAGTATTAATATTCCAAGTCTTCCAAGGCAAAACGATTGATTTCTGAGAGGAATAGACGCGATCTCCGTTCGCCGTAAAGCTCAGTCTGTTTGTGTGTAAATAAATTCAAAAAATGCCGCCCGCCAGAAGAAGCGTTACATCAGCCTTGGTTGTGAAACACCATTGGTTCTTGTGTGTCTTGTGACCGATTGTGTCATGCTAATGTTCGGGAGTATCTTTTTGAATGAGATGTGAGTGCGTTAATGGAGCAGGATCATTTTCAGCGATTAAAATCTGTTTTACTCTCTTCTTCGCATAAAGATATTGTATGGTTTCAGAAGACTTGACTTGTTTGTAATGCTTTTAGACAGCTTGTTTATGGCCAGTTTCTGCAATAAATACCTGTGACTGATACTTTTATTTGTACAAACACTGTTACATGTTTTACATTGTTCAGAAGTGGGTAAGTTTAGGGTAAGGGTGGGTTTAGGTGCTCCAATGAAAGTATACATTTATATAAAATTATTTATATTTTTTACAAATGCATGCGAACCATTAAATTAAGGCAAACAACTGAAAACACTGGAGGACCCTGACCAAATGTCAATATGTGACGAGTTGGGAGTGAGAACATGTACGCCTACTCAAATTAAAGTGTAATAAACTCAGTCTGTATTCCTTCACATGGTTGTTTGCGACTAGATCTGCTATCAAACCCGCAGTGACTAACTGTAATAAATACCAAAGATTAATGTGGTTAATGAAAAGTGCACTTGCACAACCTCTGTGCCATAATTCATTGTTGTTTTGATAGAAAAACATGAACATAATTTGGAATTAATATTAGGATCTCCTTTTTTTTTACTTTTGAAAAAGCTTTTGAGTTTTAGAGTTCACAGTATGTTCGTTTATATGACAATATAATAAATCAGGGATCTAGATAAGATAAATAAGAGATTTAGATGAGTTAAAATAAACATTTATGAGTTGACATTCTCTTTATTTGTCCTTAAAGGTTAATTTCTGCCACTAATTAAACTGCGACTTTTTCTCGCGATTCAGACTTTGTTTATATAAACTCACAATTGCGAGAAAAAAACTCAGCATGTGAGCCCCATGTTTGGCCTTCGTTTTCTCATCCCTACCGGCCCACGCCCCCGCCGCCCGCCCCGCCAGCAAGCATGAGATTTAAACTTGCAATTTTGACTTTTTTCATAGAATTGCGAGTTTAGAACTCACAATTCTCACTTTATAACACGCAATTTTGAGTTAAGTCAAAATTGTGATATAAACTCACAATTCTGAGAAAATATCAGTCTTTTTTCTCCTAAGAATTGGACATTATAACTTGTAATTGCAAGCTTATGTCTCACAATTCTGAGAAAAAACGTCAGAATTGCATGCTATAAACTCGCAATTGTGAGGGAAAAAGTCAGAATTGTGTGACATAAACTCGCAATTGTGAGAAAAATTGTGAGATATCAAACTACAATATCTTGCAATTCTGACTTTATAACTAACAAATGCAAGTTTTTAATCACACAATTTTGAGAGGAAAAAGTCAGAATTGTGAAATCAAAAGTCGCAATTATTCTGTTGCGGAAACGGGGTTCCATAGGACTAAGACTATTTAAAAAAAAAAACAAAATAATAAATAAATAAATAAATAAATTAACACTATGCATTATGCATTTGAGACACACTGCAATCCAATCCCGCAAACCACTTCAGGAGTAGTGTTGCTTTTGTCAACGAAAATTATGACTAAATATCGTCCTCAACGAACCTTTATCACGTGACGAAAACGAGACGAGACGCAACGTAAATGCTGGTCGTGTGACGATGACTATAATTAAATGTATAATGCAATATTGTTGACGAATAAAAACGAGACTAAATGTGGTATACAAAATAAAAACTATGCTAAAATGTCTCTTCATTTTCGTAGACCGAAACGAAATGTTATGACGTTATTTCGTTTTGTTTAGTCGCGTTATTATTATTATTTTGCAGTATTTCTGAAGTGGGCTGCATCAAGTCGCACTGCGCAGACGCAGGCGACGTCACTTCCTCAAGCCCCACTCGCGGACCAGGGCTAATCTAGCCTTTTTCACAAAAATCGGAAGTGACGTCAGCGCAGGGTAAAGTCAGTTCCGCTACAGGTCTGTGCCTATTATATTAATATGCTCTTGTCTCAAATAATGCCTTTTACCTTTTCTTTTTTGTCTGCTTCCCAAGTTGTTATATAATCAACAAAGAAACAACATTTTACTTGTTTGTAATTTATATGGGCACTCAGACCGGTACTCGTCAATATAATATATGCGCAACATAGCGCCAGCTATAGTTTCTGTTCTCCATCTCCGGTATATTTAAGCGTATTTTCTCAATTTACTCAGTCATTTCCCTCGAATCACTACATCATGGTAAATTATGACAGCGTTTATATCCAAATGCACATTTCCCCAAGAATAAATGAAACAATTCTGAGTCCGGATGATGCATAAACTCAATACAACAACGTAATCCAGATCCAAAAGGAATAAAGCCATTAATCGGAGTCATGTCTTATTTAGTATTATATTATTTTATTATGTATATCCCTGGGCACATTATGCAACGTACATTTACACCCTAAAGTTAATAATGCAAAGGAGAGCAAGTAGAAAATACAATATTACTTTCATAATAATAATAATAGCAATATTAATCGCGAAAAAAAATGATGTGAAGAGTCATAATGCACAGCCAGCACCAAACAGACAGTACGGCAAAACTTAAAACTGTACTGTATTATAAGTGCTAACATTCATAATTAAATAAACATAGTATTTGTGATGACCAGACGCTGACACAAAGTTTTTGAATAAATGTTTGCTATTTTTAGAGTAAAACACCGGTATATATCATAGTATCATAGTATCTATTTTGTAAAAATAGAGTTTGATTCCCGAACTTACTCTTGTTCAGTACGGCCACTGCTGTCACCGGAAAAACGTTTACCCTGCAAGCGCCAATCCGGAAGCCAGAAACACGGAAGTGTGAATAGGCCTGAAATTACAATTATTAAGACTATTAGACAGTTATATACCGTTATCAGCACATGTTGAAGTAGATTCGTGTCTGAGAGAATATGCGCCATATTGCAGCGTTAGAAAACTCTGTCAGTTATTTTTTACTTTCACTTTCTATATAGTGAATTGTAAAGTTAAAACTGAAGTTAAGATGTTCAACGGCATAACTATTGCACAAAGTTTGATATCCATTGGCTCGCCTTCATGGTTTAAAACAGAAATACTTCCAATATAGCGACGTAACCGCAAACCCCCATGCGTATGAATCCTAAACGCAGGGAGGTGAAAGAGGAATCAACTGAGCCAGTGCTTCAGGGAAATTGCTTTGACTCCAGGGAAAGATTTGTGTTCACCGTTTGACACACACCAATAACGTGCGCATATTTGTATCTTGACTATACAGCTAGGTACTTGTACTATATAGACTGGGTTAAATAGAATTGCATTACTAAAAAGAGACTAAAATACAATTTTCATTGACTAAAACTAGACTAAATGTCATCAGTTTTTGCCGACTAAAACTAGACTAAAATGTCATCAGTTTTCGTTGACTAAAACTAGAAGAAAATAGTCATGGATAATTATGACTAAAATAAGGCTAAAATGCTCAGACTTTTAGTTGACTAAAATTTGACTAGACTAAAAAGAGTATGAACGTGACTAAAACTAATAAAAACTAAAATGACAGCTTCACACAAAGACTAGACTAAAACTAAAATTAAAATAGGCTGTCAAAAACAACACTATTCAGGAGGTGGTTTGAGACACATCTGGTTGTTGAAGCTACATTTGAAAATACTCTAACCCAAATGGAAGAAGGTGTGAGAAGGTGTCATATTCACAGACTCTCAGTAACCAGATACCACAGCAAATGAAAAAGCTGTTACGTTTTACCATTTATTATAGAGTTCACAGAATGTTAATTTATGATCATTTAATAAATCAGGAATCTAGATGAAACAGATATGAGATTAGTTCAAATAAATGTGTACAAGTTGACATTCTCTTCATTTGTTCTTATAGTTAAAAGAACAATAATTCTGATGAAATTTTTGAAATGACAGCAATCAGTAATCAAAAATTAAAATAATGGTAGTTATCTGTTTTATCAACCATCAAGCAGTATGACTGAAATATGACTAAATAAATTCCACATTAACTAAAACTAAAATTCACAGGATTAAAGGACTAAAAATGGTAAAAATTGTAAGGACTATTTGACACAGGACTATATGGAAACCAGTTTCTGCAACTGAATAAGAAGAAAAAAGGGTACACTCTTAAAAATAAAGGTGCTTTAAAAGGTTTAGAAGAACCATTTTCAGTCAAAATCTCTTTCTTACCTTTTTATAGTCTGAAGAACCTTCTTTTGCCACAAAGAACCTTTAGTGAAACAGAAAAGTTCTTCAGATGTTAAAGGTTCTTTATGGAAATATTAAGACAAAAAAGCTTATTCTGTCGCACCGTGAAGGACCTTTATTTTTAAGAGTGTAATTGTGAATTTTTCCTCTGGTTTAACAGGCTTAAGCCTTGTTCCACACTAAAATGTAAGTCTGAGTTGTTTCAACTGAAAGAATCTTGCACTGACTGATCTTAAAATATAACACTGCCTTTGTTTTGTCTCAAGATGCACACCAGTAATGTTTTTGTATAAGGCACATTTATTAAAATTACTTAAATCTACTAATAGAACTATGATCTAATCCTGGCTTAGACTAAGCAGTGTCTGTGAAACCAGGCCTTTATTTAGCGGATAAAAAAAAAAGAATTTTTTCCTCAGAATTTAAAGTTGATAACTCAATTTTGACTTTACAACACACAGTTATGAGTTATGAAGTTAAAATTGTGACATATAAACTTGCAATTCTGAGAAAATATTTTTTCCCCTTAGAAATAGACATTATAAAAAACAAAGTCAGAATTGTGAGATACAAACTCGCAATTCTGACGTTATAACTCACAATTGTGAGTTTGTATCTCACAGTTTGGAGAAAAAAAGTCAGAAATGTGAGATACAAACTCGTAATTCTGAGAAAAAAGTTTATATCTCACAATTTAGAGAAAAAAGTCAGAATTGCAAGATACAAACTCGTAATTCAGAGAAAAAGTATATATCTCACATATCTCAGAGCTGTGAGAAAAAAAGTAAAAATTACAAGATACAAACTCACAATTGTATTAAAAAAAACAAAGTCAGAATTGTGAGATACAAACTTGCAGTTGTGACTTTGTTTTTTTGTTTGTTTATATCTCACAATTTGGAGGAAAAAAGATCAGAAATGCGAGATACAAACTCGTAATTCTGAGAAAAAATGTTTATCACAATTTGGAGAAAAAAGTCAGAATTGCAAGATACAAACTCATATTTCTTAGAAAAAGTTTATATCTCACATATCTCACAGCTGTGAGAAAAAAAGTAAAAATGACAAGATAAAAACTCACAATTGTTAAAAAAAAAAAGTCAGAATTGTAAGATACAAACTCGCAATTCTGCCTTTATAATTCACAATTGTCAGTTTATATCTCACAATTTGGAGAAAAAAGTCAGAACTGCAAGATACAAACTCATAATTCTGAAAAAAAGTTTATATTGCGCAGTTCTGACTTACAGTATGTCTTCCAATTGCGAGTTTATATCTCACAACTGTGAGAAAAAAATACAAGATATAAACTCACAATTGAAAAAAAAAAAAGGGGGAGATACAAACTCGCAATTCTGACTTTATAACTCACAATTGTGAGTTTATATCTCACAGTTCTGACTTAAAACTTGCAATTGCGAATTCATATCTCACAATTCTGAGAAAAAAGATCAGAATTTCAAGAAATAAATTCACGGTAACACTTTAGAATAGGGTACACTTATTCACTGTTTACTACGACTTCTCCCTCAATACATTCCTAATTTGCTGCTTAAGTTAGTAAGGTAGTTGTTAAGTTTAGGTATTGGGTAGGATTAGGTATGTAGAATAAGGCCATGTACCAAATTCACAATTGTGACTTTGTTTTAAATTGTTTGTTCAGTAGCGGAAATGGGCTTCCATAGGAGTAAAACTAAATGTATTTGAGACAGACTGCAATCCAATCACACAGACCACTTCATGAAGTGGTTTGAGACACATCTGGTTGTTGAAGCTATACTTGTGAATTTTACTCCTTCCAAAATGACAGAAAAAGGTGTGAGAACGTGTCATATTCACAGATTCTCAGTAAGCAGATACCACAGCACTACTGCAACACATGTCTCCACAGATAAGGCCTGTCGCAAATCTCTTCAGTTTTTAGTTAATGAGCATCTCTCTTCAGCAAACACAAATGAAACTCACCGTTCAGCATCACATCTTGAAGTTCAACACACGGTCATCTTTAAAAACTAGTGAATGCTAATTCCTCCAACCAATGCAAATGACTTTTTCTGACTTTGATCTTGAAATCAGATGATCATAAATAAAATTCAATGCACATCTGCTGCTTTCAGTGACGTGAAGTATGTTGTATTAGCATATAGTGTGAGAATGAAGATTGGATTTATATTCATTTTGTGGTGGCACATTTATGTGCTCAATGTAAATTGAAGAGTTTTACATTTACATTTATGCATTTAGCAGATGCTTCTATCCAAAGTGATCAAAGCGATCAATCAAAGCGCTAACTATCATTGTAGTACATAATGCCAGGTTCAAAGCTCTCGGATTTCATCAAAAATATTTTAATTTGTGTTCCGAAGATGAACGAAAGCCTTACGGGTTTGGAACAACATGAGGATGAGCAATGAATGACAGAATTGTCATTTTTGGGTGAACTCCCTATAACAAATTTGGATAGCTAATTGCAAAGGCGACTGCAAGGGAAGTCATGGGAGCATGCGTGGAGCGTTGTATTGGTTTTAAGAAATATCTATTTATAATACAAGGCTTTGAGACAAACATCGTTTTAGTCTTCCACAAAGATCTCCTTGGCCTGAGGGGACTATTCCCTCAAGCTCAGCTTAAAGAGTTTTATATTGCACACTGTAAGGTCTACCTGAGTTTCCAGGGAGCAGCTCAATGCCTCATTGGCTATCGGATTAGAATTCCAAATGCACACCAAAGCTTGGGAACACACTGCGTTCAGCATTCCATCGCCTCCGGATAAGGACGAGGATGCATTTGGCTTCCTGTCACACATCGAGGTCCCACAGGGAGCGAGGGAAAAGCCCAGAGGAACAGCCTATGCCGCATCGTGCCTCATTACGGCCTAGGAGTTGCTGACACTGGTCCTCCTCCAGCTAGCCTCTTGCCCTACTTGCCACCTCATTACTGTCTTCCATCATGCATGCATAATCGCTGCTGGGATGAGGTGGATGAGAAATCCTCATTTGGTTTCTTGCATGATTCCACAATCAGAAGACTAGATTCTGTCTTGTTCAGACCCCTCGGTTGGACACAGAAGTTGGCCGGTCAAATAGATGTGACTCTAATTTGATTTAGAAGTTCTCATTAAGGGCTTAATAGCTTTGTAGGTTGAGGGCAGCCATCTGGCGGTGCAGCGTCCTCACTGCATAGTTGGCTTTGAGGCAGGGCCGAGTGTCTGGCAATAAGGGCATGTGAATCAATAGAGGCCTCCCATACGACCTCATTACTTTGCGGAGCGCTGTAACTCAAGGCGATAGACCTATGAAATTTTAAACAACTTTACGAGATCCAGATGCTGTACTTCTGCCAAATAAATTCCCCCAGCAGTAAAAATTGCAGGCCCCACCTTTGCTTAGGATAAACATTTATGGAGAAGAATGGAAAGGCTATTGGAGAAGATGCACTTTTTAGTTGCACCTGCAGCACCGAGGGGGCCTCAAGCAAGCCTTTTTGATTTATCTTATCTTGAAGAAATCATTTGAGGAACTCTAGGAGAACTCAAAGGAGAACCGTGAAATCCAACAGTGCTTGGGGCTCCAACCTCCATTCGGTTTAATTGACTCGTGTTTCGCCTGTAAACAACCAATGCAGTTCTCCACCCATTGTAATGTTCTCAGATAGCTCTGATACTGGAAGCTACTCTGGTCATACTGTCAACCAGTTACAATTTTTCACAGGTGTCTGGCACAGATTGGATCTTGTTGCATCCATGTAAACACCAAGGGGTCAGGGCTTGGCTAGTTAACATGGTCCAGTTAGTCCCTGGTGGTAAATACTTTATATTAACACTATTAGGAAATCTTCAATTATGAATTGAAGAGTCTTTTATTCGAATGAAAGGCACAAAATGCAAAATAATGCAGGTGCATTTTGAAATATTTCAACTAATTATCTTGGAATTGAATGTCAGTTTTACTTTCTGAGTATGAATTAACATATTCAGTAAAAAACAGGACAATATGCAAGCACTGTAAAAGGCTTTGCCTTAAATTCAACTGCCTGGCTTTTCTCCTGTATAATTTCAGAGTCTCTTCAGACCTTCTATGTGAACTTCGTTCCACAAATTGAAGGGGATGTCAAGCAATTACAGGTTTAATCGCAAATTAAATGCACATCAATTTTGGGTGAGGAATTACCCCTCAAAAGATCATGTAATGAGTGAAGCATTGGACAGATACTGCAAAAAGTGGCTTTAGAATGAAATATTTTGATCCAACATAGCTTGAATATTCATAATAAATGGGTATTATTGAAAATGTGAAACGATTTAAAATAATAAATGATAATTTACTCACCCCCATGTCATCCAAGATGTTCATGTCTTTCTTCAGTCGAAAAGGAATTAAATTTTCTGAGGAGAACATTTGAGGATTTTTCTATAGTGGATTTCAATGGGGATCAAGGTGGATGAAGGTCCAAACCACAGTTTCAGTGCAGCTTTCAAGTGCTGTACATGATCCCAGCCAAGAAATAAGGGTCTTATCTAGTAAAAACGATCGGTTATTTTCTTAAAAAAAAAAAAGTAATATACTTTTTGATCACAAATACTGTGATGCGCGTCTACAACTTCACGCATTGCGTAATCACATTGGAAAGGTCACGCACGGTTAGTTCTTCGTCTGTGTACTGTCGTTCAAAAAGGTAGAGCAGGGCAAAAAAACTCCATCTCATTTTCTCCTCATTTCTTTTTGGCAACAACCGTTTGACTTTCTTTGCACTTTCGCTTTGTAAACACTGGGTCGGTACTTCCGCCTATGTCACATGTGACATTTCCAACATGACTAAGTAATGTGTGAAGTCCAGCTAGTACAAGACAAGCATTTGTGGTTAAAAAGTATATCGTTTCATTTCATTGGGTCTCATTGAAGTCCACTATATGGAGAAAAATCCTGGAATGTTTTCCTCAAAAAAGTTACATGTAATTTCTTTTCAACTGAAGAAAGAAAGACGTGAATATCTCGGATGACATGGGGTGAGTAAAATAATGTTTTTATAATCCTTTAGTGAGGGAGTCATTTAGAAATTCATTCAACGATTCATTCAAATGGCTAAATCATTCAGAAATTAAGCAAGTGACTTCAATATTATATTTGCAATCATACAGATATTCTGGACAAAATAGTGCTCATGTTTGTGTGCTGTATCTTATGATATAATTATAATATTAAAACGCATATGGGGGATTTTTTTTGCCTTCATATCTTGAATTTTAGGGGCATATATCTGCATTCTAATAGGCTACAACATGCAGTCAGTCACTGTACTGGATTGTTTTTGTCATCAACTGTATTCAGTGTAAGATGACATATACAGTTGAGGTCAAAAGTTTACATACACCTTGCAAAATCTGCAAAATGTTAATTATTTTACCAAAATAACAGGGGACATACAAAATGCATGTTAATTTTTATTTAGTACTGACCTAAATAAGATATTTCACACAAAAGACGTTTACATATAGTCTACGTAGGGTAAATAATAGTTAAATTTCTAGAAATGACCCCATTCAAAAGTTTACATACGCTTGAATCTTAATACTGTGTTGTTACCTGGATGATCCACAGCTGTGTTTTTTTATGTTTAGTGATAGTTGTTAATGAGTGCCTTGTTTGTCCTGAACAGTTAAACTGCCCACTGTTCTTCAGAAAAATCCTTCAGGTCCCACAAATTCTTTGGTTTTTCAGCATTTTCGTATATTTGAACCCAACTATGACTGTATGATTTTTTTGAAATCTTTTCACACTGAGGACAACTGAGGGACTCATATGCAACTATTACAGAAGGTTCAAATGCTCACTGATGCTCCAGAAGGAAAATCGATGCATTAAGAGCCGGGGGGTGAAAACTTTTGAACAGAATGAAGATGTGTACATTTTTCTTATATTGCCTAAATATTAGATTTTTTTTTAATTTAGTACTGCCCTCCAAAAGCTACAAACGATACTTACATGTTTCCCAGAAGACAAAATAAGTTACATTTACCCTGATCTTCAAATTCAAAAAGTTTTCACCCCCCGGCTCCTAATGCATTGTTTCCCTCTGATGCATCAGTAAGCATTTGAGTCCCTCAGTTGTCCTCAGTGTCAAAAGATGGATCTCAACATCATACAATCATTGTTGGAAATGGTTCAAACACACAAAAAAAAGCTAAAAAGCCAAAGAATTTGTGGAACATTAACGATTTTTCTAAAGAACAGCACGCAGTTTAACTATTCTGGACAAACAAGGGACTCATGAACAACTAAAAAAAAATATATATATATATATATATATATATATTCTCTTATGGATAATACAAACATCTTTTATGTGAAATATCTTATTTAGGTCAGTACTAAATAAAAATAACATGCATTTTGTATAATCCCTCTTATTTTGGTAAAAAAACGAACATTTTGCAAGTTCTGCAAGATGTATGTAAACTTTTGACCTTAACTGTAGTTCTGTGTGAGGGCAGGGTGCATTAATGCATAATAATAATAATAACCTTTATTTTATCATAATCAATCACACAATTCAACAAATGAATTAGTATTTAAAAGGAGTCCTCGTTTCAATTCTGAATGGTGTACACTCTTTTTTGTATCTGATCTAATTCAGAATTTTTCATTTACATGACATTTTACATATACAGTTTTTCTTACATGAAAGGACACAGTGTCACTAAATAAAACTGCAGTAGCCTACATATCAATGTCAGAGCATTACTAGAATGATCCAGTGACAGCATGCAGCATATAAATTTCAGCTGAGTGATTCTTCTCTTTCTGCTGGAGTATTAATGTAAACACAGTCTGTTATGTCTAAGCACATGTAAACAGATGAGGCATAGAATCAGTTGTCAAAATATTTGCAGCCTTGATGTGTAGCTGCAGTCTCTTTCAGCCCAATTTGTTCGTTCACCTTTGTTATCTGAGGAAAAAAGTACACAGAGATGTCTAAGGTACAGATACGTTTAAATCTTTGACATGTTTTTTATCTTTCACAAAATGGCAGCTTGGCTTCAGTTCATGCCTGTTTATTGTATTGCCAGACAACTGTAGACTCAAGCAGAGACGCTGACAGTTCAGCCGAGTCTGTGCTGTAGCCATTAGCAGAATGTGCGGTTCACACGAAACAGGGGAGTCTTGCTCAATTGTCTCAAAAGGTTGCAGTAAAAAGATGTCTATCTGTCAGTGACTTGCCGGAGCAAAAAGCAGCTATTTGTGCAGGATCTGAAGACAACTGGCAATCTAGTGCTGAGAGAAGCCTCGCAGAGTGTTTGAGCGAAGCGTGCCGACTAGCGCTCTGAACTAGCCTAATTACCAGAGGATTGGTGAGGCTAGTCAGATGGTTTGATGATCATTTGAATTGTTTATCTGTGTCTCCGAAGACACTGTTCTTCCCCAGAAGAAGATTGCAATCATATTGATGCTTTTGATGACCAATGATAAAGGAAAGTGTAGGGAATTGCGAATGCTTCATAGTGAATTGTTTGAGGCTCATACAAAACAAATCTAAAGCAATCATCATCATTTCTTCTCTACAGGCAAGAGGCTGTCTTAGAAAATCTAAATGATGCTATCGTGTGAATAGTAAAAATTTACAGTGAATAGATTTGCTGGCTTTTCAAACTCAAACGCTTGGCATTAGATTTTTTAAGACATTCTCTGCTTAGCACAAAACGGACAAGTCACTTACTTTATTCATAAATTGTGGTAGCTTAGAACTCTCAATCAGTTTGATTTTTTTAAATTGTGTTAATTATATGAAATGCTGAATAATCACATACAGTAGATCTATAATTGCTGAGAAAATCTCCCAAATGGTAATAATAAAATGAGTAAATAATCAAATAATAATAGAACATTCAATGGCTATCCTAACCGTTTTTACAGACCAAGCAATTCACAATGTCATTTTTTTTACGAAGTCCAAGGTTTTAGATGAGTCATATAGTCAATTGAGCTATTTTTCTTCCTCTTGTTTTTTTTTTTTTTTAAATGATATTGCGTTTCTTTTTGCATTCATGCTTGTTTTCCAAGGCTGCTTGTGATTTATTCTCCTTCCCACCACTGCCTCACGGCTCTTTTTAGATAATTGTGTAAAATGTTGAGGTCCTCAGAGCTAATGTTTATCATTATTATTATTATTACTCCTACTCCTTGCACAGATTCACAGATGTTGTACATACTGCACACAACCCTCTTGCAGCTTCTGGTCTGAAGAAAGATGTTGACTTCTGTAGACAGATACCATCATCTGAACAGATTTGGATAAATCTGATACCATCGTCTGAACAGATTTGGAGAACTTCTCACCAATGCATCCTCTGCAGAGTCCAAACAGCTGATAAAAACCTAACAAGTAATCCATATGATTAACCTCTTGTGAAATAAATCCATCATCAAGACATTTTTAACTTCAAACTATTGCTTCTGGCTAAAAAACAAGTCCTTCAAGTGAGCAAGTCATCTTGTTTGAGATCAGGAGAAAAATATGCACAGATCAAGCACTGTTTATAAGCGAAAACAGCCCTAAATAAATATATCGGTGGATTTTGAGGTGAGAGTACAACAGGGGATGGACTTTTTCACTGGAGGAAGCGTTATTATGTATTTTGACCAGAAGCGAATACATGTAACAAGAAAGTGCAATCTGAAGAGCCTCATGTGAACCCCGTTTCGAGAAGGAAAACATATATATACGAAAAGCATTTAACTAAAGCAAAAGGTTTCTAGCCCACTGACATGTTATATTTAAATGCTTCAAACCGTAAAATGCGTTGACGCATTGCATTATTTTCATGAAATGTCACCAAGAAAGCCTATTCTATGTTAATAGCCCACCTTTGATGCATTTTACATACGTTTTATGTTTCATTCAAATCCATTTCGTCCATTTAGATTTGAATGTCATCAGCAATGCTATTTTCAAGCCGGTTCCTAATGGACTGGGGTCATGCGGTCCAGAATGGTGCAGCTGATAAAGTGTCACTGTGGAACTTTAGGCTGGTAAAACTTCAGCGGCCTGAGTCACATCGGCTCTGTTATTACTGCTGTCTCGAGTGGGGAGGGTGGGCACAGCGAAAATGGCTTTCGATCTGCTTTAAAACGGCAGCTAGGAAAAGAGTACTATGACTCAATGGATTTTCTTGCTCTTTTGGGAAGAAAAACAGACAGCTTCTGCTTGACACAGTGACGAGCACTGTGACGTTCTGATTGAGCTGTCATTGTTATTCTGATGTTGATAGCACTGATTTCAGATGAATGTGTGGAATCTCCTTTTAAAAAAGCAGTGAGGAAACGTTCCAATAATTCATTTGTTTTTAGAGTCGATTGTATAATTTGGTCTTGTGAATCTATTATTTGTTCTAGAGCAGATAGTTTTCATTCAAAAATTTCATCACTTTATATTTTAAAACTTTAATGCTGTGTATCAGAGCGCTGCTTTTGTACCTTTGACTGAACTGCCTAGCAATTTTTATGATGGCTGTTGTTTATTAAATATTATTATTCAATAAATAGTACTTAATATAAATAACAGTAGTATTTAGTATTTTGTGAGTTTAGTTGCATTATTCTGCTATTAAATGTCAATAAGAGGCTGTTTTTATGAGTGAGTCAGCAGTAAAGACTTTTATATTAAATGAGACTGAAACATGGTTGTAAACACGCCAGTTATTTTTACTTTCAACAACACCTTGTAAGATGCAGCCAACAAATGCGCTGAACAGCGTTGTCATTAGAAATCACTCATGACAGATGAAAGGAAAGTATGACAAAGATATTGCTGTCCTCAGCAGACATTCAAACTAATGTTATATTGTGAAAATGAGATTGAGCTGAAGAATGAATGGTGTATCAGATGCAGGTAATCACACTCAGCGAGTCCGTTTCTCTCTCGAAATACACTACAGTGAGCTTTTAATACAGTAAACAGTCTAAAGTGACGTTTTCTAATTAGTAACGGAGGCTTGGGCTCAGTTGTTAAACTATCAAACTGACAGATTTTAATTGATGGTGGAAGTTCCACATTAAAAAGACACTCTGTTGTTGTTTCTTATGTACAGTTGAGGACAAAAGTTTACGTACACCTTGCAGAATCTACAAAATGAAAAATCCTTCACGTCCAACAAATTCTTTGGTTTTTCAGCATTTTTGTGTATTTGAACCCTTTTCAACAGTGACTGTTTGATTTTGAGATCTATCTTTTCACGCTGAGAACAACTGAGAGACTCATATGCAACTATTACAGAAGATTCAAACGCTCACTGATGCTTCAGAAGGAAAAATGATGCATTAAAAGCTGGGGGATGAAAACGTTTTGAATTTGAAGATTAGGGTAAAATTAACTTATTTTGTCTTCTGGGAAACATCAGGAGTATCTTCTGTAACTTCTGAAGGGCAGTACTAATTGAAAAAATATTAATATTTAGACAAAATAAGAAAAATGTACACATCTCCGTTCTGTTCAAAAGTTTTCACCCCTGACTCTTAATGCATCATTTTTCCTTCTGGAGCACAACAATCATTGTCATTCAGTCATTGTTAAAAAGGGTTCAAATACACAAAAATGCTGAAAAACCAAAGAATTTGGTACCTGATGGATTTTTCATGTAAAACTATGACCAAAAAAAAAAAATAAAAAATCCGTAGATCATTCAGGTAACAACAGAGTATAAATGCAACTACTTTTTTTCTTGTGGACTATATGTAAACATCTTTTATGTGAAATAACTTATTCAGGTCAGTACTAAATTAAAAATAACATGCATTTTGTATGATCCCTTTTATTTTGGTAAAATAACTAACATTTTGCAGATTCTGCAAGGTGTATGTTAACTTTTGACCTCAAATGTATTTACATTTGTGATGTTGAATATTTGTATAAACGCAATATCACACTTGTCGAAGTGCAGTATGGCTGAATATTGGCACAGCTGTGATTACGTACGGCCGAACTACAGCCATGCTGATATACAGCAGTGTCGCACAGAGTATTACTCCTGTGATATTACTTATATAACTCTCAAAATACATACATTTAGACAAAAAAGTAGAAAGATTATACTCTTTTTAGAGGAAAACTAATATTAAAATATATATTTTCCTTCTCCATACAAATATTAACACGCTTTTTCTGCAGCATCTGTTCTATGAAATGGGTTTCATTAATTGAAGCAGTAAACATCAGAAAGTGGATGCATGACTCGTACCACATTTTTTATATATTTTGATTAGAAAAAATAAGCAAGGGATTTAATTACCGCATAGTCTTTTTGCTTATAGCACTTGGATTTCATATTCTCGTATTTATTTCTATCATATCCGCCTATGAGACATAAATTTCCCAGCTCTTTTATAATGTTCTTCAGCTCACTTCTTTGATTCAGTCTTTTTATTCATTTACACGTTCTGCTATTTGCGTTTCCATGTACCGATGCTGGAATATGAATATATATGACTGCAACATCTATATTCAAAGGGCAGAATGGTGTTCTAGGGATTTTACTATGTATCTGTCAAGTCCTACATATGTTTGGTGAGAAGAATAACTCCCATTCCAATAACAACACAGCAAACAAACAGAGCAACAATAAAAACTTCTCAGTCAGCAGTGGATTTCCCAGGCTATAAGGATGAACCGTTTATCTACCTCAACAAACAACATTCATCCCTCTCTTGGTATTCTAGTAGGAGGAAACCACAGCTGTTCCATCCCAGCTGTAATACACCCTCGTATCCTGTCTGCGGTGTGTTTGTGCACGGTGAGGAGAGTTTTAGCATGCTGTAGAGAGTGGCCCGACATTGCCCTGGAGTACAGCAGGGTTATCATGGAGCCCCAGGCACAGGCAGTTGTCTGTCCTTTGTCAATGAGCCTGATGCACACCACGATATGCCTTATTCTGACATTCAGCTCTGGTCTTGCGAGTATTTCGCTGTGTCCTAACGCCATGAGATTCTATATGAAAGAAGACTTTTAACTGATGAAACACACATGAGCATCTGAGTTGTAGAGGCTTTTTCAAGCATGAATGCGTTTGGGGTCAAACACTAGATAAATTTGTCAGACGCATTGCTAACCCAAGTGCAAAAGACCACATGGCCAGAAAACATGATCTTTTAGTGAGTAATCAGCTTGGTGAAATTTAAAGTAAATTTCTTTGTCTGTGACCAATATTTACTGAGTTTTGATCTTTGTAAAGCATTAAGTTGAGTACTTAGTTTCAGGTTTTTTGTTATTTATTTATGTGAAACTGGCTATTCCAATAAGGTAGATGGTCCAGAATGCACTGTGAATGATCTCAGTGAAAAAAATAAATAAATCCAAGATTGTGGATGACACAAGAGAAATAGTTTAGTCTTATAAAAGTGATCATTTTAACCCAAGATTGTGTGTGGTGTCTATTTTATGTTAATTAGAGTGTCCTATTAGTTGGTCCAGGTGCGTTGGAATGATATTAAGTTGCTTCTTGCATGTTACACTTTCGTAGTGAAATGTCAAGTGAGTGGCACTAAAAGCACATCCAGTTTTATCCGAATCACACTGTGATACTGTTAATGTTTTATGAAATTGCTTCCTGTGTGTATTGTGGCACTTTGGAAATAAAATGTCCAGTGAACAGCTGGAAGTTAAAGTTCTTTCATTGTTGAAAATAATATACCATCTGCACTAAAACCTAAACCCAACCAATAATTTGAAAAACAAAGATGAGATAAAAACATGTTTTTCAAAGTAACCCTGTAATTTTAGCTAGTCTTTGAGCTCTTTTGGTGTGACTCATGTTTCATAGGACTTGTACCCGAGTGCTTTACATCAAAAGTGCAGTGCTGTATCAGGTGGGATACCGAGCAAGTTTACTTTGGAGCAAGTTTACATACAGGGTACAAATGTCTAAATCTGTTAGGTTGCAAATCATGCGCTATGAAACTGCATGGAACTGCACAAAAAGTTGTTAATAATCAATAACCTGCTCCTATAATCATATTTGTCTCAAAAATTTGTTTTACTGAGTGTTTAGTTCAAATGGAAACTGCAGTTCCCCTTCAGTCGTTTCACTACGACGTTACATATGGGAACTCGCCTGAGTGACCAATCACCTCTGAGCTTTACAGAAAAGGCCAATGAAATTGGCGAGTGGAGTTTGCGTGCAACGCCACTCCCCCGTACATACGGGTATATAAGATGGCGGCGCGCATCCACTCATTCAGATTTTCGCTTCAGAGCCTCACCGCACTGCGAGCTGTCAAGACGCTGAAGACAAGAAAAAAAGTCAAGCCTCTCCGTGTCAGATCCTGCGAGCCGGCCGCCGACAGAGACGGAACGAGCCGGCTTCTCGCACTTCCAGCGAGCTTTGAGAGCACGGTTGTGCCGCGTCCTCCCTGGGCGAACCGGGATCTAAGAGAGCAATTTCCTTACGGTCGTCGAGAGCCATTGTCCCGGTATGGCTTTCCGACCGTGCGTTTCTGGGTGCGGTAGTTTCCTCACCTCCGTTGACGGTCATGATCGCTGTCTCACGTGCCTGGGCCGAGCGCACGTAGAGGCAGCGTTTGTGGATGGTTCGTGCGTTCATTGCGAGCGCATGTCCATGGCCACGTTGAGGTCCCGCCTCTCGTTCGCGAGACGGCTCCCCTCGTCGTCTTCCCGAGGTAGTTCGGCGAGCCGTAAAGGCTTTACGGCTGCTTCGGCGAGGCGCTTGGGGGACCTCCAGGTGACGGTGCAGAATGTCCCGCCGGCTAATACCCCGCGGGCTTCCGCTCCACCGCGTGGTCCCGTGGTGATGCCCAAACAGACCGCTCCCCCGTCTAAAAGCGGGCCCAGCGTCTCTTTTGGTGCTCCCCCGGAGGAAGAGATGTCTATCTCAGCATCAGAGGGTGAACGGTCGGCAGATGAGGCGGGCACTTCGGCGGAGCAGCGCCCGAGGCGGACGCCGAACTGTCGGCCATGCTCCTCCGGGCCGCCAAGGGGATCGGGCTGGAGGTCCCGAAGGTGCCTCCTCCCGATCCTTCGAGGCTGGATGATTGGTTTCTGGGGACGAGGTCTGCGGCGCCGCCGCGCTCGCCCCCAGTCCCTTTCTTCCCGGAGGTGCACGATGAGCTGGTTAAGGCGTGGCGGGCCCCTCATTCGGCTCGTTCACGCCTTACCTCCTCAGCCCTCGCTACCCTTGATGGCGGGGCGGCCAGGGGGTACGAGGGGGTCCCTCAGGTTGAGCGTGCGGTTGCGGTGCATTTATGCCCGCAAGACGCCGCCACCTGGCGGGGCTCTCCGCGCCTCCCGTCCAAAGCCTGTAGGCTTTCGTCGGCTCTGACCGGCAAAGCCTACAGTGCTGCGGCCCAGGCCGCCACCGCCCTGCACGCCATGGCCACCCTGCAGGTCTATCAGGCCAAGGCGTTAAAAGAACTGCACAAGGGTAGTCCTGACCAAGCGGTTTTGCAGGAGCTGCGTGCGGCGACCGACTTCGCCCTCCGGGCGACTAAAGTCACGGCGCGGTCCCTTGGTCAGGTGATGTCCACACTCGTGGTCCAGGAACGCCACCTCTGGCTGAACCTGGCGCAGATGGCAGATGTCGACAAAGCACGCTTTCTCGACGCTCCCGTCTCCCAGGCCGGCCTCTTCGGCGACACTGTCGAGGACTTTGCCCAGCAGTTCTCGGCAGTCCAGAAGCAGACTGAGGCGATCAGTCACATCTTGCCCCGGCGTGCGACTCCCACGAAGTCCCCGGGTGCCCAGCCTCAGCCTGCTCGTCGCCGAGGGCGCCCCCCTGCGGCCCCCAAGAAGCAAGAAATACCTGCTCCGTCTCCGGCTGAGGCCCACGATGCGCGCCTCGCCGCCAGACGTCGTGGCCGCCGCAGGGGAGCGGCGCCGCCCGCTGCTCAGGAGCCCCCTCATACACCTAAGACCCGCAGGTCTGCGCGGCGCTCCTGACACGGGCAGCCTGGAGATGATGGAAGCTGCTCTTCGGGGGACGACAACATCCGTCTGTGCGCTCAGCTGTACCCACCCACTCAGGATTGGTTTGCGGCCATAGACCTGAAGGACGCGTACTTTCACGTCTCGATTTTGCCTCGACACAGACCCTTTCTACGGTTTGCTTTCGAGGGTCGAGCGTATCAGTACAAGGTGCTCCCATTTGGCCTGTCCCTGTCCCCCCGCGTCTTTACGAAGGTCGCCGAGGGTGCCCTGACTCCGCTATGGCGGAAGGGCGTTCGCATCCTCAACTATCTCGACGACTGGCTCATCATGGCTCACTCGCGAGATCTGTTGTGCGAACACAGGGACCTGGTGCTTCAGCACCTCAGCCATCTGGGCCTTCGGGTCAACCGAGAGAAGAGCAAACTCTCCCCAGTGCAGAGGATCTCTTTTCTCGGTATGGAGCTGGACTCGGTCAATATGACAGCCTGCCTCACCAACGAGCGCACGCAGTCAGTGCTGAACTGCCTGAAATCATTCAGGCACAAAACAGCGGTCCCTCTCAAAACATTTCAGAGGCTCCTGGGGCATATGGCAGCTGCAGCCGCGGTAACGCCGCTGGGCTTGCTTCATATGAGACCGCTTCAGCGCTGGCTACACGATCGAGTCCCGAGATGGGCATGGCACCGTGGCACACTCCGGATTGGCGTTTCCCCGCAGTGTCGCCGCCTATTCAGCCCGTGGTCAGACCCTGCCTTCCTACGGGCCGGAGTCCCCTTAGGACAGGTCTCCAGGCATGTTGTGGTTTACACAGATGCCTCCACCACGGGTTGGGGTGCTGTATGCAACGGGCAAGCAGCCTCGGGCTCCTGGACAGGACCTCGACTGCTTTGGCACATCAACTGCCTGGAGTTGCTAGCAGTGCTTCTCGCGCTGCGTCGGTTTCTTCCGATGCTCCGCCACAAGCACGTGCTTGTCCGCACGGACAACACTGCGACCGTAGCGTACATCAACCGCCAGGGTGGTCTACGCTCCCGTCGTATGTCGCAACTCGCCCGCCATCTGCTCCTGTGGAGTCAGACGCGGCTGAAATCGCTGCGCGCCGTTCATATACCAGGGGAGCTCAACCGTGCAGCCGACCAGCTCTCACGGCAGCCCACCCACCCTGGAGAATGGCGACTCCACCCCCAGACAGTCCAGCTGATTTGGAGTCGATTCGGCAAGGCCCAGATAGATCTGTTTGCCTCCCCGGAATCCTCCCACTGCCAGCTCTACTACTCCCTCAACGACGCTCCCAACAGCCTCGGCAGGGACGCACTGGCACACAGCTGGCCTCCGGGGCCCAAGTACGCCTTTCCCCCAGTGAGCCTCCTTGCACAGACCCTGTGCAAGATCAGGGAGGACGGGGAGCAGGTTCTGCTGGTTGCGCCATACTGGCCCACCCGGACCTGGTTCGTCGACCTCACGCTCCTCGCGACAGCCCCTCCCTGGAAGATTCCCCTGAGGAAGGACCTTCTTTCTCAGGGGATGGGCACGATTTGGCACCCGCGTCCCGATCTATGGAACCTGCACGTGTGGCTTCTGGACGGGACACGGTAGACCTCGCCGGCCTTCCACAGGCCGTGATAGAAACTATCACTCAGTCTAGAGCCCCCTCCACGAGGCAGGCCTACGCACTGAGGTGGGGTCTCTTTGTTGACTGGTGTGCCTCCCGTGGGGAGGACCCACAGAGATGTCCGATCGCAGTAGTGCTTTCCTTCCTGCAAGAGAAGTTGGAGCGTAGGCTGTCTCCTTCAACTCTCAAAGTGTATGTCGCGGCCATCGCGGCATATCACGATGCAGTCGATGGAACATCCATCGGGAAGCATCAACTGGTCGTGAGGTTCCTCAGAGGTGCGAGAAGGGTTAATCCCCCTAGACCGCACCTTGTACCCTCTTGGGATCTCTCCGTCGCCCTTCGGGGCCTGCGGGGACCTCCCTTCGAGCCGCTGGTTTCAGTCGAGCTTAAATTCCTGTCGCTTAAGACAGCGCTCCTGACCGCGCTCGCCTCCATCAAGAGGGTCGGGGACCTACAAGCCTTCTCTGTCAACGAAGCGTGCCTGGAGTTCGGGCCGGCTGATTCTCACGTTATCCTGAGACCCCGGCCCGGTTACGTGCCCAAGGTTCCCACCACACCCTTCCGGGATCAGGTGGTGAACCTGCAAGCTCTGCCCCCGGAGGAGGCAGACCCGGCCTTAGCGTTGCTGTGTCCCGTTCGTGCCTTACGGGTTTACGTGGACCGCACCCGGAGCTTCAGACGCTCCGAGCAGCTCTTTGTTTGCTTCGGAGGACAGCAGAAGGGAAATGCTGTCTCCAAGCAGAGGTTGGCCCATTGGGTGGTAGATGCCATCTCCCTGGCCTACGAAAGCCAGGGGGAGCCGTGCCCCCTAGGAGTTCGAGCTCACTCCACTCGTAGTGTTGCCTCCTCCTATGCGCTGGCGCACGGCGCCTCGCTAGCAGACATCTGCAGAGCTGCGGGCTGGGCGACACCTAACACCTTCGCGAGATTCTATAATCTCCGCGTCGAGCCCGTGTCCTCCCGTGTGTTAAGGTAACATCAGGTAATTTGCGGGAGGCCGGCAGGTGTCGGCTTGCTGCGCCATTCCCACGGGATCCGTGCGCTATCTCCCAGTATGTTCCCTCCGGCGAACCTGGGTCCTCCATGCCCCGCAGTCAGGACTAGATGCGGAGTAGTCCGCGACTGTGCTCCGACTGGGTCTCCTTCGCCCAGAAGGTTGTGGCAACATGTCTCAGTATTTCTCCACAGTCAGCCAGAAGGCTGTGTTTTCCCTCATACATCTATAACAGATTAGATGTATTCAATTTCTTTATTCCACATGCCTAAACCACATGTGCTCCGCCCCCCCAACCCATGCTTCAGTACATCTGGCACCCCTATGGGGCCCCTCTACTGGTCCCTAGGGCGTTGGGAAGGTTACGTAGTGACTCCACTTTCCGACACGTCCGCCTGTCGGCACTTGGTGTCTTGCGTAACGCAGCCTCAGGGTTGTGGCCTTTTCCATGGGTCTGTTCCCATATGTAACGTCGTAGTGAAACGACTGAAGGGGAACGTCTAGGTTACGTACGTAACCCTCGTTCCCTGAAGGAGGGAACGGAGACGTTACATCCCCTGCCACAACCCTAGGCTGCGCTGACGCCGGGCTGCGGCTCGGCTCCTCAGCAAAAACCTGAATGAGTGGATGCGCGCCGCCATCTTATATACCCGTATGTACGGGGGAGTGGCGTTGCACGCAAACTCCACTCGCCAATTTCATTGGCCTTTTCTGTAAAGCTCAGAGGTGATTGGTCACTCAGGCGAGTTCCCATATGTAACGTCTCCGTTCCCTCCTTCAGGGAACGAGGGTTACGTACGTAACCTAGACGTTAATTTTATGTAAATACATTGTTGAAGTTTTGCAAAAATGTAGGTAGAGATGTTTTTCCAGTGAGTCAAAATTGCTATTAGCTTAGCAACTTGCTAACATACAACTATTAGAAATTGGGTGACTGTACATCCACGTTTACCCGGACACGTCCTCTTTTTCGACCTAAAAAAGTGAGTCCGGGCGGGTTTTCAGAATCGCCCAAAATGTCCAGGACTTCTGCTTTCTACAGTCCCTACCCAGATAGCGTCTGGGTAGTGTATTATGTATTATGTAGAGTACGTCAGCAAGATGTCTGTTAAAGATCACTTGATCTGGAAAGCATCTGCAATGGACAAACATCTGACAGACGTCTGTAAGATATTAGTTTTACAAACATTCTAAATCGTAAACATCTGATTGGAAACATCCTACAGACGTATTGCAGATGAGTAGATGATCTAAAAAATATGTCTTCCAGATGTAAATGCAGACATCAAATAGACATCTCTGTGATGTACGTGTGCTATCAGGGTTTTCATTGTGTGCAGTTTTGTATTGAAGCCCTGCAAGGGACTGTTTTCTTAATCCCGCTCTCGCTGAATTTCTGACCATTACCGCCTGCTCCCGCAAACATTTTATATATAATTTTCGCACATCAGGGAGCCGTTAGTCTCAGCCTCAGACGTCACGCCCACAGAACGTTGGCTAAACATCTGATGCGTAAAGTACACTTAGCTGGAAACACTTCAGGAGTTTCAAAGTCGTTATCGGATTAGTTAGATTATACAGGATATCCGGGAAACGTGCGTGTCCCGTTCTTTAAAATTCTGCCTGAAAACAAAAATGCCATAGTGCCAAACCCCCTCATGAAAGAAGAAAGCCGTCGTGTTTACAACTGTGACAACTTATCAGGATCAACTAAACGCTTGATTTTCAAAAGCATGTAAAAAATGTAAAGTTCGCTGCGTAGAATCTTTAAAACAAGAGTTTTACACACCAGTCTGTTATTGTGGCGACATTTCCACACCCCTAAACATGACACGGCGTAAAACTAAACATGACTGGTTGCTTTACCTGTCAGTCATATGAGCTCTTGGTTGGGCCTTGGCCATTCAAAGTGGCCAAAGTTCCCTACGTGAGACTAGGGAGCCGCTATCAATATGTGGAGTATTTAAATCTCTTTTGAATGAGCGCAAGGCTCTGACATGGACTTGATGCTGCAGTTAGAAGCTGGCTGCCTATGCAGGCAACAAGGCAGCTCACGTTCACATCCCTAAATTTCAGAGACGAGTGTGAGCAAAATGTTACATCTCACAATTCTGACTTTTTTCTCGAAATTGTGTTATATAAACTTGCAATTGCAAGTTATTAAGGCAGAACTGCGATATAAACGAACAATTCTGACTTTTTTTTTCTCAGATTTCTGTGATAACTCAGAATAGTGGGATTTAAACTCGCATTTGCAAGAAATAAAGTAAGAAATGTGAGAAAAATGTCATATAAATGAATATAAACTCACAATTCTTACTTTTTTCTCATAAATGTGAGTTTGTATCTCGCGTTTCTGACTTTTTTCTTGCAATTGCAAATTTATGTCTCACATATCTGACTCCTCACAATTCTGACTTTTTTTTCTTAGATTTGTGAGATAGAAACTTTTTTCTTACAATTGTGAATTTATATCTCACAAATCTGACTTCTTACAATTCTGAAAAAAAGTCAGAATTGTGAGATATAAACGAGCTATGAAGTCCAATTCTGCGGAAATTCTGAGGAAAAAAAAGAATTGTGAGTTCATATCTCACAATTCTGACTTAATAACTCATAGTTGCATGTCATATAGTCAGAATTGTGAGATATAAACTTGCAATTTTGAGAAAAAAAGTCAGAATTGTGAGTTTATAAAGTCAGTGTTGCATGATATAAACTTGCAATTTCGAGGAAAATTTTGCAATTCTGAGAAATAAATTCAGACTTGTGACTTTTTTTCTCACAATTGCGAATTTATATCACGTAATAATGAGAAAAAAGTCAGAACTGCAAGTTTACATCTCGCAATCCTGAGTTTATAACTTACAACTGCGAGTTTATATCTTACAATTCTGAAAAAAGTCAAGATTCCAAGATGTAAACTCATAATTCCGAGAAAAGTCTGAGTTGTGAGATAAAAAGTTGCAATTACCTTTTTTATTTTTTATTCAGTGGTGCAAACGGGCTTCCATAAATTACATGGACAAAATAAATGAATTAGTATTTAAAATGTCTCAGTTACTTGTTCCCTGAAGGAAGGGAAAGGAGATGTCACGTCGGTATGACCGACTTATTGGGATCCCAATTAGTTGGTCAAACCGATGTGACGTCGAGAGTGACCAACTGAAAGGGAACACTGGGACTGACATTTTATGTGAACATCAATCCTCACAAGACAACCACAGTATCAGAAATAATGATATTTTAAGATGGATTCACCCCACCCGCTCCTAGTGAGGATCACAGTTTTAATTTAGGGTGAACTTTTCCTGTCCTTCCATTTCTCTTTTTAGCATAAACCGAGATGAAGTCATGAATATATTTCTACATGCTCGCTTCTTGGAAATTCAAATATTGACACATAGTGTAACCAGCGCCTTAAGATCAGGTGTGGCATAATTCAATTATCAAGCATAAATTGCAGCCAAACGTGTGCTTGAACCTTGATTTTAATAACACATCCGGTATGCAAGCAGAGAGATGTGATTCCAAGGATGGATACATCATTGCTGTCCTGATTCAGGGTTGCAGGCAGATTGCAAAATGGATTAGGATAATTTTGGTTTACAGATTCACTGCACTATCTCTTAATCTGATTATCACTGTGCGGCTCACTCAGGGGCGACATGCATGACTTACATTTTAAAAAATGCTCATTAAAATACACATAAGAATACAGCATCAAAACCTGTTACCATAGAAATAAAGACTGGAACTAACATCTTTGATCTTGCCCCACATTGTGGCTTTCATTTGGCCGATATACAGCTGGAGGCAAAAGTATGTGAACCCTTAAATGTTGGCGTATACTGCTTGTAAGAGATACAAAATTAGACATATTTGGTTTAATAAATAACACACAAACAATAACAGTGCAGACTGAGGGGAAAAAATAATTATTGTCAAGATTATCAGGACGTTTTTCAGTCCGTATGTCCACAAACTGAAGTTTAACAGACGTTTTAGTGATGCAACTGGACAGCAACCCAAAACACTGAAGTAAATGAACAACAAAATGTCTTCGACACAAGAAAATACGATTCTGGAGTGGCCCAGTCAGAGTCTTGACCTCAATCCGATTGAGATGCTTTGGCACGACCTCAAGAGGGCGATTCACAGCATCCATCCCAAGAATATTGCAGTTTTGTACAGTTCCAACAGTTCTCAACATGATAAATCAGCACTAGTCAACATTAAAGCAAACATTGTAGCGACAGCTCTGTGTTAAAACCGTTTTGTCATTGTGTGTTTTGCTAAACAGCCTGTGGAATACGGCTTCAAGTGAAGGACTAGCTGTGAATGATCCTTTGGTTAACCTTTTATTTGTTTTTCAGTCATTCGTTTTGAGGTTTAGATGTGTTCCAAGATGTCTTGTTTCAAGGAAGAACAGAATTCTATTTAAGCGCTCCTGTTTAGCCCCTGCGCCCCGCTCCACAAGTCGCTGTCAGGAACGATTCAATGGCTCATCAGTTACGGGCCTGCCACTGTCATGTGGCCCTCGATGAAGTCGTCAGTTCGGTTCACTGTCAGCCCCTTCCTGGCCTGGCCACATGTGATAAAGCCTCAGCGGATCCTGGTCCTCACAAGTTGACACAGAGCAGAGTTGACATGCCGTTCAGTGGCATCTCTGCAAAGCACATTAAACAATTCACACTCCTCACCACCCATCCTCTAGATGTGCAGGTCAGATCACAACCAATCAAAGCTTTGACTGCCTGTCGTCACTTGCAAAATTGCATAAAAATTTGGAGTGGAATGAATCAAATAATCCAGTTGCTTTTAAATTGTCCATACATCAAAAGATCCTATAGAATTATTTTTAAATCCAACATATCAAATAACCTATAGCTGCTTGTAAACTGTACATACATCAAAGAATCCTATATAATTTATTTCTAAACTAAACAAACATCAATGAAGTCTGGATGATTAAATTCAACCTACATCAAATGGTCCAACTGCTTTTACACTGTACATACATCAAAAGATCCTATTTGGAATTCTTTCTTAATCCAGTATAAATTAAAGGAATCCATAGCTGCTTTTAAATTGTGCATACGTCAGTGGATCCTATGCAATTCTTTCTAAATTCTGCATACATTAAACAATCCTATAGAATTATTTCTATATCCAGCATATAGCAAAGGAATCTATAGCTGCCTTAAATTGTGCATACATCAAAGGTTCCTATGCAATTGTTTCAAAATTCTACATATATCAAAGGATCCTATAGAATTATTTCTAAATCCAACAAATATAAAAAGTAACCTATAGCTGCTTTTAAATGGCACATACATCAAAAGATCCTATATGGAATTCTTTCTTAATCCAGCATATTAAAGGAGCCTATTGCTGCTTCTGAATTGTGCATACGTCAATGGATCCTATGCAATTCTTTCTAAATTCTGCATACATTAAACAATCCTATAGAATTATTTCTATATCCAGCATATAACAAAGGAATCTATAGCTGCCTTACATTGTGCATACATCAAAGGTTCCTATGCAATTGTTTCAAAATTCTACATATATCAAAGGATCCTATAGAATTATTTCTAAATCCAACAAATATAAAAGGAACCATATCTGCTTTTAATTGAAGAATCCTATGGAATTATTTCTAAATCCAGCATATATCAAAGGAACCTATAGCTGTTTTTAAATTGTACATACATCAAAGGATCCTGTGGAATTCTTTCTAAATCCAGCATATGGTCAAGGAACCTATAGCTGCTTCTAAATTTTGGATGTCAAAGGATCCTATGCAATTCTTTCCAAATTTTACACACATCAAAGGATCCAATAGAATTATTTCTTAATCCAACAAACATAAAAGTAACCTATAGCTGCGTTTAACTGAAGAATCCTATGGAATTCTTTCTAAATCCAGCATATATCAAAGGAACCTATAGCTGCTTTTAAATTGTACATACATCAAAAGATCCTATATGGAATTCTTTCTTAATCCAGCATATTAAAGGAACCTATAGCTGCCTCTAATTGTGCATACGTCAAAGGATCCTATGCAATTCGTTCTAAATTCTGCATACATTAAAGGATCCTATAGAATTATTTCTATGTCCAACAAATAACAAAGGAACCTATAGCTGCCTTAAATTGTGCATAAATTCTATGTACATAAAAGAATCCAATTTCTTTTTAATTCTAAATACATTAAATTATCCTATATAATTATTTTCCAGTGTTGGGCACGTTATGTAAAGTAATTAGTTAACTGAGTTACATCATTATAAAAGTAACTAATTACCAGGGAAAGTATCCATTGTGTTACTTAATATATGGAACTATTTCTAAATCCGACATATATCAAAGGAACCTATAGTTGCTTCTAAATTGTGCATGCATCAAAGGATCCCACAGAATTCTTTCGAAATTCTACAAATATCAAAAGATCATTTGGACCTCTTTTGAAATCAACAGATCTTATACAACTGTCTCTAAATTTCTTATATAACTCTTTTTGAAGTATACAAGTTCTCTGAAGTGTACAAGTATACTTGAAGAGTTCAGATTCAAAAGCCTCTAAATCCATCTGACGTATTTCTTTAAAATTATCATTTCTTTCTGGCTACTTTGTGTAGGTTTCTGTGTAAGTACTGGTACTTCTGATTAGGCTGAGGCTGGAATTTAGCAAGTTTGAAGCAAAAGTATTTGATGGATGTATACTATGTGTCAGGAGCATTCACTCAGTATCATTATCTCATTTTTGACCAAGATGGCTTTTAGCTGGTTTTGCATCTGAACTCTTCACATTATTTTTCAAACTCTGCATAAATCAAAAGATTCTATGCAGTTGCATTCACATTCTGCATATATCAAAGGATTCTTTGAAAATGTATCTACATATTTTCTTTAGCTTTGTGGAACTTTACTCTACCATCACTATAACATATTATCCCAACATATGCTACAGAGCAGCAAGTATGGGCGAAGGGTCTTTTCTGTTTCACGGGCCACCTGCTAAACTCAGCATCCATTGTCCCTTATGACCTCTCTTTAAATCACGTGGCTGCGGTGTTGTGTCCTCTCCCACTTACTGAAGGTTAAACTGTCAGCATTCCTCTGGAGGTGTAAAGTTGGAAGAGTTATTTCAGACAGAGGGTGGAAGACAAGAAACATCAAGTTCAAACAACATTTTTGTGGAGCTCTTCTACAGACAGATTTCACACAAATAGGTTTGCCACCATCCGATTCACTTAACACCAATCTGTGATAAACCCTCAGGGTTGTTGTCATATGTACACAGTACATCTGCAACGATCATTGTTATCTGTAAATTTGTAGGCGCATTCAAACGAAAGCAAATGAAACAAACCGGACTTATCTTAGATGCATAAAACATGAATTTATTCACCAGACGATATCATTCATTTCGAATTCCAGGTGTTGATTCAACACAATCATCAGTATCTTATGTCTATCCTGCAGTGAAAATCAATGCGTGTCAGAAGAGAATATGTTGTTTGGTTTATCTTCGATTTTCACACCTCTAAATATATTTCACACCTTCATTTGTAAACTAGCTCTAAGGAAATTGAAGTCAGATTCAATCTAAGCGGCACAGAGGAAGTTATGTATGTGAAGCGAGGCCTAGATACAGTAGTTTGTAATAGTTTGATAGAAATCACTGCAAATGATTTGTGCAGCTAACAAAGCAAATGTACCCACAATATTAATGCTGAACGCAGTTGCACAGCACAATTTTCCATCTTTAGATTGCCAGATTATTGGCCCTTCTGTAGGTGGACAGGATTCTGAATTTTTGATTACTGATTAAAGTGATTTTGACATTATGCATCAATGTAACTCTGAGATTAAGTCATGATTATTTAAATTGTAGTTCATTTGCATATTCATTTTAAGTAATCCCACTACAGCTCTTACTGAGTAAATACATTGTGTGTGCACACATTTGTGTACTTGACTGTCCTCTGGTATGCTTCCAACGAAAGCGATAAAAAAACATCCATCATCTCCTCTTCCCCTGGTGTAAAGGAGTAGGATGAGGGTGAACACATAGGCTAATCAGATTACCAACCACCCACAGACTACAGCAAAGTAAGAGCTACCTGGACTTTGCACTCCCACCCAAAACTTGAAGAGGAAGGGGAGTTATATGCTGTTAACAAGTGCTGAGAAAGCCTGTGTGGAGTCTCATTGTGACATTCACATCCAGGAAAGCAAGAGAAAGGCTCATTAAACTTCCAGTTGGTTTTAGTTGGCAGAATCCCTCTGAAGCTGTGGATGACAGGGTGGAGGAGCTCCTATAGATCTGACTTCTAATTCACGGCCACATCGTGAAGAGACTGGAGCGTTTTTCTGAGACTTTAAAGGGGATATTTCACCCAAACATGAACATTCTGTGTGTTTATTTGCCCTCATGTCATTTCTAAACTTGATTTTTTTACTTCTGTGGAACATAAAGGGAGGAATTCCATGACCACTCTTTTCCCATATAATGAAAGCGAATTGTTCTGTCAAGCTCCAAAATGACAAAAGTATCATAAAAAGTGGTTCATTTGGCCAATTTCTTTTCAGAATTTTAGAAGAATAGAAAGTTCTATCCATCTATCTATCTATCCATCTATCTGTCCTTCCATCCATCCTGTTCCACCACATCTATATTGTCCGTCCGTCCATCAGTTTTTTTGTTCTATCTATCTATCTGTCTGTCTGTCGCCCATCTGTCCGTCTGTCCATCCTTCCATCCATTCCACCCATGTGTCTGTCTGTCCATCAGTTTTGTTCTGTCTATCTATCTATCTATCTATCTATCTATCTATCTATCTGTCTATCTATCTATCTGTCTGTCTGTCTGTCCAATCTGTCTATCTATCATTTTATCTGTCTGTCTGTCCGCCATCTGTCTGTCTGTCCATCCTTCCATCTGTCCTTCCATCCATCCTTTCCACCCATCCATTCCACCCACCTATATTGTCCGTCAGTCCGTCCATCAGTTTTTTTGTTCTGTCTTTCTGTCCATCTATCAGTCTCTCTGTCCGTCCATCTATTATCTATCTATTTATCTGTCTGTCTGTCCGTCTGTCGTCCGTCTGTCCATCCTTCCATCCTTCCATCCGTCCTTCCATCTGTTCCACCCATCCATTCCAACCATCTATATTGTCCATCCATCCGTCCATCAGTTTTTTTGTTCTGTCTTTCTGTCCATCTATCAGTCTCTCTGTCCGTCCATCTATGATCGATCTATCTATCTATCTATCTATCTATTTATCTATCTATCTATCTGTCTATCTATCTGTCTGTCTATCATTTATCTGTCTGTCTGTCCGTCTGTCTGTCTGTCGTCCATCCGTCTGTCCATCCTTCCATCCGTCCTTCCATCTGTTCCACCCATCCATTTCAACCATCTATATTGTCCATCTGTCCATCTATCTATCTATCTATCTATCTATCTATCTATCTATCTATATCTATCAATCCGTCTGTCTGTCCATCCTTCGTCCGTCCTTCCATCTGTTCCACCATCCATTCCAACCATCTATATTGTCCATCCTGTCCATCAGTTTTTTTGTTCTGTCTTTCTGTCCATCTATCAGTCTGTCTGTCTGTCCATCTATGATCTATATCTCTCTGTCTGTCTGTGTATCTATCTGTCTGTCTGTCTGTCTGTCCACCCGTCCGTCCATCTGTCCATCCTTCCATCCGTCCGTCCATCCATCCATCTGTTCCACCCATCTATATTGTCCGTCCGGTCCGTCCATCAGTTTTTTTGGTTCTATCTATCTATCTATCTATCTATCTATCTATCTATCTATCATTCTGTCGTTATATCTGTCCATTCGTCCATACATCATAAAAGTTGTTCATATGACTCATGTTATATTCCAAGTCTTTTGATGTCAAATAGTAGTTATGTGTAACAAAATTGATATTCTTGTACTTAATGAGAAAAGTGGCTTATGATTCATGCACTAATCATTCTTTGAGTCAAATCTCCAGTTCTAGAATGATTTGTTGAAAATATTCTAAGGATATTCTTGTGTTCTACAAGGGAATAAGGTTCATATGGGTTCAGGATGATGTGGGGGTGCGTAAATGACAGAAATGTCATTTTTTGGGTGAACTGCTCCTTTAAAGTGGAGATGAATGTTTAGTGTGAGAGCACATGGTGAATTGTACTGACAGACCCTGAGGTACGTAGGACATGCCACATTTGTCCCTAGATGGGGAAAGAGTATGAAGAGAGAGCAAAAAAACACAAAGCACATGCTCTAGAAAATGGCAAGTTAAAAAAAGACACCGGATTCCCGGTGTGGAGCTCATTATCGGGTAATCGTATAATTACAACGTATTACATCACCTTGTGTTGAAAGAAGAGTTTTTAAGATGTGACAGTATTCATATTCATTTTCATGGGTGTCAGCATATGACCAAACAGCACTGAATACAGTTAACAGCTCATATGTTACAATACTATAATCAATCCAAACTACAGTTAATTAAAAAGGTTGGAGTCGGTAAGATTTAAAAACATGTTTTTATAAGACGTCTCTCACAGAGGCTGCATTATTTGATAAAAAATACAGTAAAAGTACTATTGTGAAAGATTATTACAATTTAAAATATCTGTTTTCTATTAGATATATTTCGAAATTTAATTTATTCCTGTGATACAATGCTGAATTTTCAGCAATATTACTCTAGTCTACAATGTCACATGATCCTTCAGAAATCATTCTAACTTTTATTTTATTCAGGATTTCACGAAAGAACAGTATTTGTGCATGTATTTAAAAGAAATGCCTTTAATGTCTTTAATATCAGTCTTCTGAATGAAAGCTTACAGCGGGTCAGATAAGTGTTTGCAGTGTTTCCCAGCAGGAGACATTTGATGGCCTGATGGCTCAAGCTCAGAGGTCAACTGCTGAAGCAAACAGTGTCACTGAACATTCTCTGGCCCGTGAATGCGCCCCTCCTCGAAGATCGTGCGTCGCATTTTCCTTTGGGCTGTTCTTCCACAGTTCGCTTTCATTTACACTTGCGGTGCCGTCATTCGTCTTATTGCGGCACTGGAATTCGCTAGTTTTAATCACAGTACACAAGACAATTCAAGCATGAATCGAGCAGATTGAAATGATATGTTACAAGCATTTTGGCTTTTCATTTGTGAGGGTTTCACAGATGCAGACCAACCACGTGGTGATTTTTTTATTTTTTCTGCAGTTACGCAACTGTATTTTCGCCTGACCAACCCTCTCCAGAGAAAATAGAATATCAAACTTCAAGAAGACTAGTTTTCGTTGCAATGTCTCCGAATGCAGAATCACATCAGAGCAACGGATCTCATTGGTTTCTCTGGAGACTCATATCAAATTGATCATTTCATATTTTACATCTGCAAAACAGTGTTCTGTATTCAGCAGGACTCTCACAAACATCACATGCACTCATTATGAGTTGGGAGAGAGAGACACTGCCCCCTAGTGTCAGACCATCAAAGTGGATATTAAAGGCTGGGGTACAATTGTACTTCCTTATAATTTCAATCTAAAAATTCAGAAGTATGAAGTCCATTTAATTGTTTGATATCCTGTTTTCTCATGAAAGGCTTGAGTCAGACGAAAAAAGGGTTTTATGACAGCCGTCTATGAAATAAGTGTTGCAGATTAGTATATATAGCATGTGTGAGTAATCTTTGTTTAGTGGTTTCTTTATTGGTGTTCTCAATGCTATCTATGTATCTATTTATCTGTCTATCTATCTATCTATCTGTCTGTCTGTCTGTCTGTATATCTATCTATCTATCTATCTATCTGTCTGTCTTTTTATCTTTATTTAATCGAATGTAAATATAAATGTTATATTATTGTATTATATTATATTATATTATATTATATTATAACATTTAATCTGTCTTTTTTTGCAAAGTGATAAATATATAAACATAAATGTTATTTAAACATTATATTATATTATATAACAATTATATATAGTATTATTACAGTATTACAGTATTACAATGTATAACAATTAATCTATCTATCTATCATTTCATCTTTATTTATTTAATCTAATGTAAATATAGATATCATATTATATTATATTACATTATATTATTATAACAATTAATCTATCTATCTGTCTTTTTTGCAAAGTGATAAATATATAAATATAAGTGTTATTTAAACATTATTATATTATATTATATTATATTATATTATAACAATCTAGCCAGCTTTATTTTGTCAAATTGATAAGTATATAAATTTAAATGGTATTTGAACATATTATATTATATTATATTATAACAATTAATCTATCTGTCTGCCTATCGATCTATCTGTCTTTTTTTTTTGGAAAGTGATAAATATATAAATAAAAATGTTATTTAAACATTATATTATATTATATTATTATTACATTATATAACAATTATATATAGTATTATTACAGTATTACAGGATTACAATGTATAACAATTTATCTATCTATCTATGTATCTATCTATCTATCTGTCGTTCTTGTCCTGTCTGTTTTTAATTATTTATTTAGTCAAATTGATAAATATATAAATATAAATGTTATAATGTTAGAAATGTTAACAATCTATCTACAACAATATATATATAACATTTTCAATTATTAAACATTATAGAATCTTTATATAAATGTTATAATGTTAGAACAATCTATCTATAACAATAACAATAACAATATATGTATATATATATATACACACACACACACACACACACACACACTGTGTTCCAAATGATTATGCAACTGACATATCAGTAGGATTTCAGTAAAATAAACATTCAGATTTTAGTTTTGCATACAAAGTGTTTATTTGTTTTATGTCTCATATATTTTTAGATAGCTGGTATCAGTTTGAGACAAGTTTGTGAAATAGTTTGCCAGGTCTTCTTAGGTAAGTAGAAAACCCATTTAAAGAGGTTGTTCCACATTATTAAGCAAGTCACAGTTCTCATGCAATACAGGGAGGAAGAAAGATCTTTCTGAAGATGAAAAGCATCAAGGCATGAAAACAACTAATATTTTGCGAAAACTGAATAGAGATTAAGGTCAAAAGATTTGATCATTTAGAGCACAGAAGATCTCAGTCAGATAGAAGCTTAAAGTTTCTGCCACACAAATTAATTGTATTAAAAGGGCAGCTACAAAAAAAAGTCACTGTTGAGCAGCAAACAAATATTTAAAGCTGCCACCCCTAACCAAAGCTCACAAACACAACCCTTTACAGTGGGTGTAGAAATACATGAATGCTAACTTTTAATTAAATAGTTTAATTTACTTACTAATGGATGTAAATGTAAACCCCTATTGGAGAAGATGATTGTTTCTGAGCGACTCTTATTTTATTTACAATGCATTATTTAGTAATGGATGAATACTACTTTTTACAATTACTTTTATTAGCCATCCATTGATTAAATGAACATACACATTTTTTCAGTAGAGTATAAAATGAATTAAATTAAGGCTCTCCAAACCGCACCCTCATTCCGCACACTACTGGTCCGTTACAGCAGGCGTCCATCTTAGCCGAGAGAGTGACAGACAGCACTAGATGAATGGGGCGCTGTGACATCTTCATTCACAGGCAGGTCGGGATCCCAATCAGCTTCAAGCCGCAGGTCCCTTCGCACAGTTAATTAAATCAGTCTGCAAGAAAAAGAACCCCTCCAGTCCAAACCCCTGCCAATGCCTACACCACCAACTGTAATTATTACTGTTCCATTACAGTCAACCAGATTTCATGAACATTTCTCCAGCTAGCAATCAAAGATTTCCTGGAAGAGGCGCTGGAGTGGAAAACACGATACATGAAATGGCAAGAGAGGTTTTGTTGTTTTTCATCAAGTAAAGAGCATGGCAAATTCCCTAAACCACAGGGTTTCAGCTCTTCCAGACCCAAAGACCCTCATCCAGACTCAAAGCCAACCAAAGTACACAGCGTATAAAAAATATACATTTTCCCATTAAAACTTTATAATAATTTTCCTTAAGAATGGTAACTAGTTTTGCTACATTGTAAAATTCCAAAAATCACTACTTTAGTTAATAGTGCAAAAGGAGAAAAGTATATATTATGTTATGTTTTATACAACAGTTCTTTCTGGTTATCAAATCTGGTTGGCTGAGAGGAGTGTGATATTCTAGTGATATCGGAACTCCAAACATTTCACTGTTTGTATCACTGCGCTTGTGGTATTTCTTACAGCGAGTGTTACGACAAACATCCAAATTCACTATAATTGCATTAATAATACTGTTTTGTGTTGCAGAATTTTTAGATGAGAATCTACTTGTTTAGACTTCAAATATGCTGTTTGTTATTAAAAAATAATTTGCTTCAATGTTTTCGGAGATGAGAGCTCCAGGGCATCAGCTGCCGTTCGACACTCATGAACCTGCCGAGAACAGCTTCACCTCGGTCAGATCTTCTGGAATTTGCCACTGGCTTTGATGATATCATTCATTTTGGGTAAATCTAATAGGCAGTCTTTGGTCTCGTTAATCTATTATTTGTTCCAGAGCAAAATGTCATCACGTTATATTTTTATGTAAATTATATTTTACTGTATGTCAAATCACTGTCGTTGTACTTTTGACTGATTTGCCTAGCAACTTTAATGATGGCTGTTGTTGTTTATTTAAATATTATTGTTCAATAAATAGCATAGACAATTTTATATAAATAGTATTTAATAATAGTATTTTGTCATGAGAATCAGTGTGTTTTCATGATGGTGATTTTAGTTTAGGGCTGTCACTAACGATTATTTTTGGTAGTCGAGTAATCTATCGATTATTTTGACGATTAATCGATTAATCGGATAATTAAAATTAAACTTTTTGTAGTAATAAAAATAGACCTAAGCGAACAATAGCCTTTAAGATGACTTAAAATACACACATAATAGCAATGAGGAAATAATAATTAGTTCAAATAAAGTATGTAATATGTGCACATCAAAATGTGTAAACTCAGAGTGAGAGTTTAAAATTTTATTTTGAAATGGTGATGAACAGTTAGCATATTGAGAAAGATAATGATGTATTCAGTGTTTGTGTAGGTTTATAAATGATTTACCTTGCAAATCTGATGAAATAGTGCACGTTAAACCCAAACTCACAACAACATGCAGAGATGGAGTTTGAGATGCTCCACATCCATGTAAATGATAATAGTTTGGGTAGTAGCATGTTCTGTGAACAGAGACGCTCTGAGACGCACGTCCGTAACCAACACGCATGCAAATAATTAAAGCGTATATATTAAACCTGCATCGCATATATGTATTTCATTCATTTGTAGCATTTGTGAATTCTTAATAGCATTATGTTTTATTATGACTTTGAAATTGGTTTAATATGTGCAGTGCACCACTTCAGATATTTTGCCGATTACTCGACACAGGTAAAATGCAATCAAGGGTTTTTTTTAATGGAATACTCGAATATAATCAAGGAATCATTGCAGCCCTATTTTTGTTACATTAGACAAGAGACTGTTTAAAGTTGAGTGAGTTAGCAGTAAAGACTTTTATTTTGAAAGACACTCAAACAAGGTTGTAAACAAGGAAGTTATTTTACTATTCTAACAACACCTTGTAAGAAGCAGCCAACAAATTCACTGAGCAGTGCTGTCATCGGAAATCACCCTTAACAGATGAAATGATGGTACGACAAAGATATCGCTTTCCTCAGCGGATATTCAAACTAATATTTTATTGTGAAGATTGAGCTGAAAAATGAATGCTGTATCAGATGCAGGTAATCACACTCGCTTAGTCCATAATACTCTACATACTACAATGAGCTTTTAATGCTGTAATACAATAAGCTTTTAATAAAGAAATTCAACGTTTCTTCATTACTAGTTCTAAATTGACGTTTTCGATTTAGTAAGAGGCTTGGGCTCAGCTGTCAAACTGAGATTTTAATCCATGGTAGATTAAAGTAATTTGCTCAAAATTGGGTTTTTAAAGACACTCAGTTGTTGTTTCTTATGTAGTTACACAATTGTGCCATCAATCTGTTGTATAAACGCAGTATCTCACTCGTAGCCATGCTATATGGCTGTATATCAGCATGCTGTGATTACTTACACCACTCTGCCATCGATATACAGCCATATTACACTTATGTGTATATTTAATATATATATATTTGTACACAGTTACACATTAATCCCTCCCTAGAGTTTGATTGTGGAATGAACATGCTATGTTACACTCGCCTTCCCTTTAACCTGAAGTTGTCGTAAGTTGAAAACAACTCATCTGAACTTTGAACGGGGTTGGAGGGGGCAGCCATGGCCTGTGTAGCGCCCATGTCAGGGCTGCAGAAGAAGTCATGCTCGGCTAGGTGGTCGGCCCCATCATGAGCTCTTTGATTAGCCCTAATGACCTCCTCCGGTTCTTCGTACACAGTGCCGACAACCCACTCAGCTCTGGCTTGGAAGTCCTGTGGATCTTCATAAATTACTTCTGCACCAATGTTCTGTAATGCGTCATTAATTGCTAATTGCTGGATGGAATCACCCAACAAGTCAGTCGAATCTTCTGCGGCCTCCATCTCTTCTGCACCCTCTTCCTGGGGGATCGCGAAATCAGACAGCTGCGAAATGTCAGCGTCCGTCTTGAAAGGGTCTCTGAGAGATGCAGACTGCTGGACAGCTTTTCTCAGGTTTTGCCAATGCATTTTAGGGTCTGTAGGGGAAGTGGGTTTTTGCTGAGCTTTTGACACTGTGGCGTAAACAGGTTCCTGATTCTCGAGATCGGTGTCAATGTTTGTCTCTTGACTTTCACTTTGAGGCTCTATTGCATTCAAAGAAAAGCTTCTCCAAGAAAGGCTAAGCATTTTTGATGACTGCTTAGATGCTTTCTGCATTTTCCCCTCGGGTAAAAAGTCAGACGTTGGACTATCCATGGTGTAGTTGTACGTTTCATCCGTGGCTGTGGTTTCTTGAGCTATGCTTTGTTCTACATGGTCAGGGCTGATTGGCTTTCCTGTGGAGGGTCTGGGTAGATTCTGGATGGCTGCACTGACAACATTGAACAGTCTTTCACCCTGATGGGTTGCAAACTCGAAATTCCCCTCGCCGGACTCGCATCTGCGACCAGCCTCAAAGGAAAAAGACAGCTGAGGGAGAGAAAAAAAGAGAAGGGAAAGTTACGAAATCTATTTTCAGAGCAGAGATGTTTGTCCACAATCACTCGAGCGGTGATAAAGACAGGCTGTTTATTTCCCACGAGAAAGGGCATGCAAATAATGCATTTAAAAGAGGAAACCTCACACCTGCACATTGACAACGCTAATGAGTTGAGAAAAATTACATGAATATTTAACCTAAAGGATCAATGTCAAGCTAAAAAAAAAAAGGGAAAAATCATAACAGAATATTTATTCAAACTAGTTTCAGATGGTTTTGAAATACTATTTTACACTGTTTGCATGTCTTTAACTTTTGATTTGTGCCCTTGGATATTTATTAATGTAGTTTTGAACTGCACAAAAAAGTTCCAGCTTACCGTGTCTTGTCCAAACTTCCTTACGTAACAGTACGGCCATTTAAACAGCACTTTCCTAGTTTTAACATCCTTCAGGAGTAAGCAGTCCAGCAGTGGAGTGATGATATATTCCCCATACAGGCTGCACCGAACAGCAGCCTCTGTGCCCACTGCAATGACCAGATAATCTCGGACTGCACGACAAAAAAACACGTAAGTTTTAGCGCAAAAATAAATCTGAAAAAAGTGAATATGTTGTCTTGTGCTTTGTGAACAGCCCGTAACAACCATAAAATGATTAGTCATTGTTTACACTGACAAACTCTCAAATCTCATCCAATCTTGTATTCATTAAAGAGCAGGTCATACGTTTTTTTTTAAGTGCCCTAATATTGTGTTGGAGACCTCTACAACAGGTTTAAATACATCTAAGGTCAGAAAGCAAATTTTAACCTTCAAAAAAGAATTTTAACCACTAATTCTTTACATCTTTCGGCAATGAAAACAAAACAAACTTGCTTTCACAGCCAGAACACATCATCTTCTCAACATGATGTACACACACTAACTAGCAGAAGTGTTTGTGGTCAGGTCAGATTGTTTGTATTACGTGAGGAGGTGGGGATTGTGCAAATATGTTACCCAGTGAGGTAGATCAATAACAGTCAGAAGATTCAAAAATATCGTTAAAGGGGTCATCGTATGCTAAGTACGCTTTTACATGTTGTTTGAACATTAATGTGTGTTGGCAGTGTATGTACAAATCTACCCTATAATGATAAAAATCCATGCAGTGGTTTTAATTGATCTGTACAAATAATATCCCCTTTTTCAAATCGAGCCATTCTCAGATGCCTCACACCGACAGAGGTCGCTCCCACAATAGTTGATTGACATGAGCGTTTTACCTCAGATCAGCTGTCTCAGTCCGACCTCAATTGTTTCGATGCCGGAGCAGGGATGTAAATTAGACAAGAATATCTGAGTGATTGAGGTGTTGTGTTGCTGGATGTAATAATGAACATAGTGGTCGTCATTTACTCCCAACATCTGAGCCGCTAAAGATGCTGTGGATTACGTTTGTTTGTGAAGGGAATGCAGCTCCCAATCTACATATATCCATCTATGTTCGCACAAATCATTCGTGATCCAGCTTCACTTACAGCAGAAGTGAGTATAAGGGTTTTTTTTTTTAGAAATCTTTGCGATCGCCTTTCCTAATAATGTGCTAGTTAGCAAGTTTAGCGGGTAAACGCAGGTAAATGCAGCTAAAGTAAACAGGCTCGTCACTCCACAGAGAGTAGAGAGGGGCGGGGCGAGCAGAGCTCATTTGCATTTAAAAAACAATCACTCAGAATGGGATGTTTTTTGCAGAGCTGATTTTGGCAAGGTAAAAAGGGTGTTGTTTTACACAACCATTGAGAATTTTTAACCAAAGTATATTAGAGACTTTTCATTAAGACCCAAAAGAATCATATCAACTTGTGGAAAATGGGCATCCGATGACCCCTTTAAGGCGATTCTGAGTCGACTTTTTCTTTTGAGAGACAATATCTTTGTTTAACACACTTTTTTAATTAACAACTTTGCAGCCAAAGGATAGCTACATTACAAACTGCAAAAGAGATATTTTTTGAAAACGTTTTTGGTTTTTACATGTTATATGACTAATTATGACATTAAAGGGGTCATCGGATGCCCACTTTCCACAAGTTGATATGTTTCTTTAGGGTCTTAATGAAAAGTCTATAACATGCTTTGGTTAAAATTTCTCAGTGGTATTGTAAAAAACCTTTTTATCTTCTCAAAATCAGCTCTGCAAAAATCAACCTGTTCTGGTGGATGTCGTTTTAAATGTTAATGAGCTCTGCTCGCTCCGCCCCTCTCTTCTCTCTGTGGAGTGACGAGTATACTCACTTCTGTGAGTGACAAGTATACTCACTTCTGCTGTAAGTGAAGTTGGATCATGAATGATTTGCGTGAACATAGACGGATTATGTAGATCGGGAGGCGCATTCCATTCACAAACAAACGTAATCCACTGCATCTTCAGCAGCTCAGATGTCAGGAGTAAATGACGTCTACTATGTTCATTATTACATCCAACAACAGAACACCTCAATCCCTTAGAAGCCATTCTTGTCTACGTCCCTGTTCCAGCATCAAAACAATGGTGATCGGACTGTTACAGCTCATCAGGGCAGGTCTAAGGTAAGACGGCCGTGTCAATCAATCTATCGTAGGAGCGGTCTCTGACGGTGTGACATCACACAGACAAGAAGCTGAGAATTGCTTGATTTGAAAAAGGGGAAATTATTTTTACAGATACATTAAAAACCACTGGGTGGATTTTTATCATTATAGGGTGTTTGTGTACACACACTGCCAACACACATTTATGTTCAAACAACATGTAAACGTGAACTTGGCCTCTCTTTGGTTAAAATTCCTCAATGGTCATGTAAAATAACACCCTATTTAACTTGTCAAAAACAGCTCTATTTACAATGACCTGTTTCGGTGCATGTCTCTTTAAATGATAATGAAACTGCCCACTGACCCCGCCCCTCTCTACCATTGATTGTGTATTCTGTGGCGCATTAACATCACAAACTAAACTAATCCACTGCGTCCTCTTATGTTCACTTTATTCGAAACAAAATTTCAAAACAGTTGAGAAAATGGCAGAGAGCATACAACTGGCTGAAGGCAAAAATATACTAATACGGGACAGTCTGTTAGCGGTCAAGGGCAGGGCTTGACCAATATGATGTTATACCGCTCAGAAAATTAAAATGGCTCGATAGCTGAAGACCGTTTAGGTTTTTGGGGGATTAAAAAAGGAGTGAATGGATTTGTATCATTGTAGGGTGGTTGTGTCCACACACAGGTAAGACACATTTATATGCGAACACGAAAAGTGAACTAAAAGTGAATTTTGCACTGTAAATCACGTCATAAAGGGTGAGTAAATTACTTTAGGATGAGCTATTTGCATCCACTCCCACAAACTTGTAAACTTTCTGTAAGAGTGCAGGGACAATATAGCTGAATCACTTTTTTTTTAGTCACTGAAACTTAGACTTGCAGCCGAAGTCAGCAGGGAACACAACTTATTGCTTTTCCGCTGGAGATAGCTTTGAAATTCAAAATTGGATGTCCACAGGAGCAGGAAGAAGCCAGAGAAGGCAGCCCTGTCTAAGTTCAGCCTTTGTTCCTTCGGTTGATGTTCACAGCTGTCATTTTCTGAGCCTCTTCCTCCTCGCTGTACATCTTCCAGGATGAAACAAGCTCTCAGACTGTTGGCTTGTTGCCCTGTGAGGCCTCACCCGTGACCGTGAATGTCAAATTTGCTTGTTTTTCCTGTTCGCTCTCGTTTGCAGCGCCGCTCAGGGGGAACGTGCGCGGTGCTCATGCTATCCAGAGATACAGATGGCACACGTGTGAAGCACGACTCTGTTAACCTAGATGAGTCACTGGACACATGCTGTAGTTAATGTCAGACTTGAAACTTATGATTTAGCTGAATGATTTTGCACCTTTGTGTGTCTACTTCATTTAATGTTTTACTAACACTGCTCTGATTAGACAAGTTATCATTCACAACTGTGCTTATCTGTGCAAGCCATGTTCTTCTGCTGGATTTATAATCATTCAGTATGCACATGATTTGAGTTAGTTGAGTTTTTTATCAAATGTAGAAAAAAAATTAGAAACCTACTGAACGACAGCTCATGTTTAAAAACAGGTTTATGCAAAAATAAGCACATATGCATGTAAAAAAAGATTGTATATGTGACCTTGGACCACAAAGTCTTAAGTAGCACGGGTATATTTAGCAATAGCAATAGCCAAAATACATTGTATGGGTCAAAATGATTGATTTTTCTTTTATGCCAAAAATCATTAGGATATTAAGTAAAGATCATGTTCCATGAAGATATTAATTTATTAATTTTTTTATTAGTAATATGCATTGCAAAGAACTTCATTTGGACAACTTTAAAGGCGATTTTCTCAATATTTTGATTTTATTTATTTAGTTATTTATTGCAATCTCAGATTCCAGATTTCAAACAGTTGTATCTCAGCCAAATATTGTCATATCCTAACAAACACACATCGCACACATCAACGGAAAGCATATTTATTCAGCTTGCAGATGATGTATAAACACCATTTTTGAAAAACTGACACTTATGACTGGTTTTGTGGTTCAGGGTCACACTTAAGTGTGTATGCAAGCAGTACACTAAGTTCTGAAACAGAGCTGCTGTCTCTTTTTTGTTCAGTACAACACCATCATACACTTCAACAGCCTGTATTTTAATAGATTGTCAAGAAGTTTTGTTTAGGTGTCTAAATTGTCATTTTGTGAACAATTCATGCAAACTCTCTGTTGTTATCTTGTTTTCCTCACTTGATTCGTGCAGTGGTGCAAAGCAGGACTTGACAATTACTTTTATGTGTTCATTTACGGTAAAGTGACTCCCGGTGCCCATCTTGATTTCAAGGGTGTCTGATGAGATCTGCCGAGTGTTAATCAGCCTCTGATTGTTGGGTCACTGATTAAAAAGAGTCTTAACGACCCCGGTTCATCAGCGTATTGCACGGATCACAAGAGACGATACATTAATTAGCCACGAATTTTGTGCGGTAGCGTAATTGCGCATATGTATATATTTATTTGTAGATTTCCTAAGTGTTATCTGTTTGCTCATTTCAAACAATGCATGATCAAAAACATTTCTGTCACTAATTGGTTGTCTTCTCTTCATGCTCTAGGCTTTAAACCCCCTGCAGCACCTGCATAAATAATATTCAGGTACCGCACAGAGGATTCAGTAGATGAGTCGGGGGCTCTGGAAACGAAAGGCCCGATAACTGCAATCCCAGCTGTGAGCCGCTGATACTGTCTTGACTCTCAAACTATAGATCAGAGAAAAAATACCACTTCCTTCCTATCAAGCCCATGGGTGTTCACACTGAGCATCTATCGCTTAAAATAACAACAGGAACTACAATAGATGGGTTGCTGACCCAAAATCTATCTTAAAAAAATCAGTCTTCCTGTTGTCAGTTTTGCTATGCTTAGTGTACCACAATACTATTACTATTGTGCGCAGTGTGTGAATTCTACTTTTTTGCTTAACATTTGCTTAAATGTTTGGACAAGAGTGCATGACATTAAACACTGTATCCCAGAATGCAATACGTCTGACTTGCATTTTCAGAGTGACATAAAGTGGAAGTTATTTCAAATTTTACATTTTATTTCTTTTGAGAGTCATTGTTTGAAATATAAATAATCTTATATAATATTTTTTGCATTCATACTATTTATATATTTTATTGAATTATGTCTTATATACACTACCAGTCAGATTTTTTATGTTAGGTTTTTTAGGTCTCTTCTGCTCACCAAGCCTGCATTTATTTGATCCAAAGTACAGCAAAAGCAGTAATATTGTGAAATATTTTTACTGTTTAAAATAACTGCTTTTTATTTGAATATATTTTAAAATGTAATTTATTCCTGTGATTTCAAAGCTGAATTTTCAGCATGATTTCCTCGGTCTTCAGCGTCACGTGATCCTTCAGAAATCATTCTAATATGATGATCTTTTGGTCAAGAAACATTTTTAATTATTATTATCAATATTTAAAAGAGTCTTTTTTTAGGATTCATTGATGAATAGAAAGATCCAAAGATCAGCATGTATCTGAAATAAAAAGCTTTTGTAACATTATACATTATAACAAAAGCCTGGAGTCAGTATTATTTATTTATTTATTTAATTATTTATTGTTTTTTGCGTTTTGTTTTTTTTGCAAGAAATTATAGAAATTAATGATTTTATTTAGCAAGGAAAAATATAAATATAAAATGATAAATTGATCAAAAATGATTATAAAGACATTTATAATGTTACAAAAGATTTCTATTTCAGATAAATGCTGTTCTTCTGAACTTTCTATTCATCAAATAAACCTGAAAAATTCTACTCAGCTGTTTTCAGCATAATAATAATAATAATATGTTTTTTTGAGCTGCATATCAGAGCTTTGAAATCACAGGAATAAATTACATTTTAAAATATATTAAAATAGAAAACAGTTATTTTAAAAAGTAACAACATTTCAAGATTTTACTGTTTTTGTTGTACTTTGGATCAAATAAATGCAGACCTGGTGAGACTTTAAAAAAAATTAAAATCAAAATCTTATTGTTCAAAAACTTTTGACTGGTATAGTGTAATATAAATTATGAATATTCTATTTATATTTATATTATCGCTCATATTTATTTTATATAAACATGTTTCATATTAACCAAGACTGCATTTATTTTATTTAAAATAACCAAATACAGTGATATTGTGAAATAATATCTATTTTCTATTTGCATATATTTTAAAATGCAATTTATTCCTGTGAAACAAAGATGAATTTTCGGCATCATTACTACAGGTTTCAGTGTCATGATTGTTGATAATAATAAGAAATATTTCTTGAACAGCAAATCAGCATATTAGAATGATTTCTGAAAGATCACGTAACACTGAAGACTGGAGTAATGGTGCTGAAAAATCAGCTTTACATCACAGAAATAAATTACATTTTAAAAAACATTAAAATAGAAAAACGTTCATTTAAATTGTAATAATATTTCACAATTTTCCTGTTTTGGCTATATATTTCATCAAATAAATGTAGCTTTACTGAGCATAAGAGACTTCTTTCAAAAAGACTCAATCATGCAGTCTTCAAAACCAGTCGCAGTCAGATAAATCATTGATGCTGTTTAATGTAAACATAAGGACAGATGGAGAAAATGCCTCATCTGTCTGTTTGCTTCTGTGATTACGAGAATTTCACTCCCTCAAGAAGACGATTTGAACGTTTAGTTTCCACCTGCTCCCGGTTTTTGTCTTTGATGTGGAGCTTCTATACAAAACATTATACACCACTCACAACCTAGAGACTTGAAACATTCTTGCTCATCCAATCAAATCTATCAGGGGGTGGTTGCAATCCAATTATCCCTAAACTGCTGCAAGCCTGACCTCTAGCATCGTTAAACTTACCATCAGTTTGAACTTAAGAGACTGTCAGCTAGACTGTAAAGCATTTCAGGTCAGTTGACAACTAGATTGAGATCTTTTCCATACAAGGATCTCTTAATTTGTACGCTTTATATGAATAATAGCCGATTTGTGAAATGAACATCAGAGAAAATGAAATATAAGGGACATTAAGAGATAGTTAAGACAAGTGTGATGAACATAATCACTTCATGTTCTGCCAAGTCAAGCATTTTGCTTAGAATTTAAAAGCTATTTGCTCAGTCCTCAACCAAGGACATGGAAAAATTGAGATTATGTTCGGAATAGCATACTCTTATTTTTGCCATATACAGTCTGTAAAGTATGTTTTGTACGATGGGAATATGACCAGTGTGTGTGGATACTGTATCCCACAATTATAGAATTAGGTTAAAAATTAGGGCTGTCAGTTTAATGTGTTAACTTAATTAATTAGTTATGAATAATAACATGATTAAAATACTTTAACGCAGTTAACGTGCTGGTCCCGTCCTACTACCTGCATGCCATTTTATATTTCATACGGTTGACTCCTGACAAATATGATGCAGGGCAACAACTCCACAAATGCAGTTATGCCCTAAAATTCAATATATTGGTGCAAAAATGCCACTGTATGTTTTTTCTTATATTCATAGTGTATAGCAATATGCCACAAGTGTTGATTTTGTCCTGATCGAGCTTAAAAGGGTGGTTGACTGGGTTTTTTCTAGGTTTGATTGTGTTTATGCGGTGCAGTCTAACATGTGTTAATGCTTTGTTTTTTAAAAAAACAACATAATTTTTCACATAATTTAACTTTATTCTACACCGCTTTGATAAATGATCGGATGTTTTCCGGGTTTTGTGAAGCCCCTTCCTTAGAAATACGCAATGGGCTTAGATTGGTTAGCTGGGCCAGTGTGTTGTGATTCGCTAAACCGCAAGAGCGCGTTCATAAATGTCACACCCCTCACATGCGATTCGGTTGTATTGTAAACAATGGCGTCGTCAATATTGCTTATCAATTTGAGCCCGAACGAGACCCAGAAAATATTAGTAAAGAGGATCGTGCAGAACCTGTGCAAGCTCTTACAGGACGTTTCAGAAAGGAATGTGTTTTTGTTTGTTGTTGTATTATACTTTTAGATATGCCGTGATTTGTAAATGCTACTGCTTATGTTAACTTTTAATATAACTGTTATGGTTTAATCTTGATTAAAGCTTTAATACAGCAGAATGCATGATTGCGTTGTAGCAGTTTTGTAAAGTAATTGTTTATTTTGTAAGAGTAAGAAGTGTTTGCCAGCAAGTATTGCTTGCTACACCGGCAACTGCGTGTGCGTCCATGTTTAACGCTTCTCGTAGCTATGTGGAAAATATCCGTCTGTACACATAAAGTGTATAATACGAGGGGACAATCGCGCGTCCCCCTTGGCAGAAATCGTGAACCTGGGGCACCTAGATCGGACCAAAAGGGCAGGTTAGTCAGAGCTCAAAGGGGCAGGAGGGCTCGAGCAGGGTGTGTGAGAGAGCAACGTGATCTCATGATAATTCGTATGTATTTTACATAAAATGTGGTTCCACAAAACATACGTTATGTTTTTACAGGCACTAAAATGTACAATACTGACTTATTTCAGCATCTAAACATACAAATACTTACGTATTTTTAGCATTTTAACGTACAAAACTGACATATTGATGACACCTAAAAACCGAATCCATATATTGAAATATATTACGAAAGATTTATATTGTTCTTTTACACTTTATATTAATCAAAGAATCCTAAAAATGTATAGTATTGTTCCAATAACAAATATTAAGCAGCAAAAAAAAAAAAAAAATGCAGTATTTATTGAGCAGCAAAACAGCATATTAGATTTCTGAAAGATCATGTGACACTAAATGGCTGCTGAAAGGAATAAATAATAGTTTAAATATATTAAAATATATATTAAAATATATTAAAATTTTATATTTTAAATTGCAATAATATTTTACAATATTACTGTTGTTGTTGTATTTATTATTATTATTATTAAATCCAGTCTTGGTGAACATAAGAGATTTCTTTCTTTCTTAGAACAGAAATCTTACCAACCCCAAAATTTTAACTGTGTATTCATATAGTTATTTTTGTAATATGTATCAAATATATATTTTCTCATTCTTGAAGTGGAGAAGTCAGTATCTAAAGAACTGTTGTCAAGGCATGGATTACAGCAAAATGAGGATGTGATGCGTCACCCGTCCTCAGACGAAAATAGAAACATGTTGAAGTTCATGAAGTACTGATTTACAGTCAGACAAGTTTCATCTCCCTCGCTTCCCCACTCTCTCACTCGCTCTCCTCTCCTTGTGTTATGTCTGCATGTGCTGCTCTAAAACCTTGCACAATGGAACCCAGACGAAGCCCTTATGACAGTCTGAGAACTTTCACCCAAAATGATAAAACGGAAGTTAGAGCTATTTTTTTGGCCGGTCGCCCTTCCAAAATGAAGTCAGATAATGTCACATCCAATTTGGAAATTTTGAACAACGTCATTAAATCTATTTTCTAATGGAAATGCAAGTGGTCCTTGCCTGTGCAAAAGTCACAGACACTTTGCGCTTTGTGGGTGGTTTCTAGGTCATTGCTAAGTGTTTTTTAGGTTGTTCTTGCTCGCTGGTTGTTTTCTGATTCGTGTGGAAATGCTATCAATGATGTTCTGTTTTCCAAGTATTCCCCCAAGTTCCTTTTTCAAAGCAAAACTAGAAAATGTCTTTTCACAGAATAAGTGTCCGGAATAAGTTGCGTACTAAAAAATAGCAGCGGTAGTGATGCTTGCCTCAGCGAACGCCACAAAAGAAGTGCCCTTTGTCAATGATACACAAGGGCCAATAGAAATCTTGAGCTAGATGAAAAGGAAGAAGCAGGAAGTCAATAAGAAGTGGCCTCGGGTGAATCTGAGGACAGCTTGCATCCCTCTGCTTCATTTCATTTGTCGTCTCCCCTGAATGAGCTCTCTCTATACATACACCTGAAAACAGTGTCCCCTCTTTCCTGTCCTTTAATGGAATCAAGGTTGGCCACCTGTGGCCCAAATGGGCAATTTGACTCAAGCCTGAGGTTTCGCTTGAAAAAGAGGCTGTTCGTCCTTGCAATAGGACAAACTAAAATAGCATCTCTCTCCTCTCTGTCCCTCCAATATCACTAATATTACCCGTTAGGGTGAGATACACATTAAAGCGTTACCCACATAAAAAGAACACTAAGTAGGTAATTGTTGTGTATTAAATTAATAACATAATCAATAATATATATATATATATATATATATATATGTATGTTTTTTAAGAAGTGCTCATCAAGGCTGCATTTACTTGATCAAAAATACTGAAAAAATATTGTGAAATATTATTACAGTTTAAAATAATGTTTTTCTATTTTAATATATTTTAAAATAAAATTTATTCCTGTGATACAAATCTGAATTCTCATCAGCCATTATGTCAGTCTTGTGTGTCACATGATCCTTCAGAAATCATTGTAATATGCTGATTTATTACTTTTATGATCAACTTTGGAAACCTGTTGCATTTTTTGGAACCTGTGATTCTTTTTTCAGGATTCTTTGATTAATAAAAAGTTAAATAAAAGTTATAGAATAGTATTTATTCAAAGTAGAAATCTTACCACATCCTTGCTGAAAAAAAAGTATTAATAGCTCTCAAAAAAAGAAAGAATAAAACTTTACTGACCACAAACTTTTAAATGGTATAGTTTATATTGTTACAAAAGGTTTGTATTTTAAATAAATGCTATTCTTTTTAAATGTATTAAAGAATTCTGGAAAAAGTATCACATGTTCTAAAAAAATCTTTTCTGGAATATCATATGACACTAAAGACTGGAGTAATGATGCTGAAAATTCAGCATTGCTTCACAGGAGTAAATTACATTTTACAATATATTTAGATAGAAAACAGTTATTTTACATTGAAATAATATTTCACAATATTACTGTTTTTTTGTTTGTTTGTTTGTTTGTTTTTTGTTTTTTTTTTTATCAAATAAATGCAGCCTTGATAAGCATAAGAAGCCTCTTTAAAAAACACTAAAAATCTTTTTAAATTGCAATATATTACATGTTTCTAATTGTCTTTAAATACATAAAATCTGAAAAATACTAATTATACATGGTGACCATGTATTACAGTTTTAATTTAAGTAAATAAATAGTATGCTATTAAATCGATATAAAAATTTATATATACTGAAAGCAGCTCCAAGTTTTTTTTTATTTATTTTTTTTAAACAGGCCATATGAACCTACATTTTTGTATTATTATCTACCATGTATTATTCACACTGCATGAAAGAGTTAAACTGATGTAATGATGAAAAAACAAGTTTACCCTTGGATGTGCAGTATTTTAGGATCATGATAATGTTTGTGCAACCCATTCCACAATGGTAAATGTATATCAGTTGTAAGGAACGTGATTTTGTTATCATTTATAACTTATATTTAGGTTGTTAGTGTGACATTAACTGCCTTACCACTTTCTGCCGTGTCATAAAGTGAGTTCTCCTGCATTTCTCTGGCATTAGAACTGATCACAGGTTCAGAATAAACGCAGCTCTCTCTCTGTAATCTTTGTTCAGCCTCGGTGTCCTGAAAAAAAGCATTAAGTGGTTTTAAAGTGAGACATCTGTACCTGAACATGTCCATTATGTATTATGAGCTATTAGCAAATCGCTCATCATCATTATGCGCTGTGATTTGATGTGATTCAACCTACAGGGAACGCCTGCTCGCACAGGCTCTTGATCCAGCCCTTCACCTCTGAATGGTGGGCAGCGAACACGTAGAGTTTTTCTGAGGTCTCGAGAAAAAAGGCGACGCAGTCTTTGGGGCAGTCAGCCATCTCACTTTCTGATACGCGGATGCATTCTCGCAGGCGGATCACCTGCTTGTAGTCGGGCTTGCGTTTGCTGGAGCCCTGTTTCATGGAGGACTGTTTATTTTCGTACACCTCCAGCCGTGACACGCTGCGTCTGCCCTCCGCCACCACCACGCACCACACCTTCTTCCATTTCTGAAGAACACACACGCACATCATAGTCTAAAATATGCTCGCTTTGTGCTATTTTAAAATATACTTAAAAGTCGCACATGTTATTGCCTTACATTGCAAATATCAAACCAAACAGCATTTAAAAAACGAAAAGCACAAAGACACTTTCAAGTAAAATATTTTAAAAATACGTTTGTAAGTGATATTCAAAATTAATACAAAAGGTATTTTGGACATGCTTCTAGGATTTGAAAACGCGTAAGGAATCGCGGAATCCAATCATAAAAATGAAATTAACCGTAAATGCGGAATGTCAGGGAATTTGCACAATTTTGGATGGATAAACAAATGTATGTCAGAACACTTAAATCAAAACGTAATATGGATTAGTGTCTGTGAATATTAAGCCGCAAAAATACAATTCAAATACAATCCTGCATATTCTGCGTGTCTCTTTGTGAATAAAGATAAATGTCACAGTTTCGCGCCGTTTCCTTTACTGCACATATACTGAAGCGCGCCAGACACTGACTGTTTTCAGCCTCTGCCGCCTCAACATATGAGTGCATGAACACATAAACATAATCTTTAGAACTGCTCTAAGAGTCACTTCATGAGCATTTTACAATTTCTTGTGAGGAAAAACTATGGTCCTATCATACACAGGGTTGCCAGGTTTTCACAACAAAACCTGCCCAATTGCTACTCAAAACTAATTGCGTTTCGAGGGGGGGTCCCAGTTAAAAATCACGTTCCCGGGGGATAAAATACAAATTTCTTTCCCCTTGTAAATTCGTATTTCAGGGGATAAATATGATGTTATTGGGGTCCCTTCAACACATATAAAAACAACCTACAGCAACAGTATTAAAGTAGCTCAATTCTGCGGGAAAACTGCAGACTTGGCAACACTGGTCACTGAATCTTAAAGGTCTTCAGGGCACCCCGCCAAAAGTTCAGTTTAACTTGAAGAAACTGTAACAAAAATATATTACTTAATGTAACGATACTACTACTACTACTAATACAGTTATTAAAACATTATTTTTACAGAATATATACCAGAATTTATTTACCAGAAAAATGTAAATACATAACAGTGTTTTTTTTTCAGTTTTTCTGGAAATAAATAAATCAATAAATTAGTTTTCTTTTTTAACAAAACCACTTATTTAGAGATAATTTGATTACTAAAATTTGGTTTAAAAAATAAATACAATTTTATTTTATTTTGAGAAAAAAATAAAACGTATTTCATAGGGCCTTAAAATGTCATTTTTGTTTAACTTTTAATAAATTGCTGTTAAATTGTGTAAATTTCATGATTTCAATTAATTAGACATGCTTTTTGATTAATAAAAATGTATTTTAACAGAGTCTAGAAAAATTAAAATGGAAAAATTGAATTTGAAAAAAATTTAAATTTCAAAATTTTAAAACTAATTTCATGGGGTCCTAGTTCTGGTTGCTAAAAGTTAATGATGTAGTCATACAATGCTGGGTTGTTACTACCAAATTATAATCTGTAACTGATTACAAATTGCATGATATAAATTGTAGTGAGTAATGTACTCTAGAGTACTCATTTTAGGTAATATATCCTGAATACTTTTGGATTACTTTTAGAATACTTTTTTATACAGATTTTTTAATACAGATTGTCTCAAAGCTCTACAGTGCTCTACAACTTTACACATTCCATGTGTTGTTACATATTTAATATTGTTATGGTCATGTATACAGAGGTGAACTGACAGCGCAGAAGCTCTTTCATGAGATTTGAATTCTTTGAATTCAGTTGCTTTTACCTGTGTATGCAATGTAATATTTTAGATATAATTGATCATATAAATGTACATATTGTAAATCACACTCATGTTTTTATTAGACTTTTTAACATTTTGTATTGTCTTTTCATCACCTTCATAAATGTTTTATAATGATGTAATAAAATAACATTTTGTTCTGCTTAATATGTTTATTTATTGCCATGTCATTTGATTTATTGTCATATCATTATCATAATACTATTGTCCTCATTTGTAAGTTGCTTTGGATAAAAGCGTCTGCTAAATGATTAAATGTATATTATGTATAGTTACAGTATCTATCTATCTATCTATCTATCTATCTATATTACTGGGGTTAACAGTTTTGCTTGTACCCAAGGCCAATAAAGCGTCAGTGTTTCTTATCTTTGCCGTTGTCAGTCTGCTGATGTATGCTGAATGCACAGCCATGCAAGAGTGTGAAATAAATGTATTTCTTTAGTTTAACTTGTGAAAATAATTACACTGCTTATATAGCTCTGAGAAGGACATTGAGTCTCACCTTGCCGAAGCGTTGCTGATGAAAATAAAGCATCCCTTTTCTCCTGATGTCCTCCTCCATGGTTCCTCAGCAGGCCTTTATCTTGTTTTTCTCTCACACTCTCTCTCTCTATAGGTTCCCTTGATTCCGGTTCGCTTTCAAACTGTTTGAATGACTATGAGAGACATTGCTGTCAATGGCAGACTGACCTTAGGTACATTGTCAGTCTAACTTCCTGTCTAAAATGAAGTCTAAATCTGTCACTTGGAGAAGTCAGATGAGTGGGTGTGTGTCTGTATAGCTGTGGTGGGGCTGGTTTCCTATGCATATGTTCCTCTTCCTGTTTGACACTATTTAGGGCTGAAGACCATCTTTCTTCTGTGAAAGTGTGAATACGTTTAACATCCTACTAGCACCTCGTTAGAATCAATCACAGGGTCATGGGCAAATGAGACTTTTCCTCACTCTCCAACTCTCCTCTAACAGCAAATGCTATGAAAAGTAATGCATCAATACAAATGTCAGTCCAAATTTTATTTGCACGATCTGCAAAATCTAATCTATTTTCTAATAACAGGATATAAAACTGATCAAAAGTATTTGTGTACACCTCAAGTTATGTGAAAACAACACTTAGGAAACTGGTCAGTGAATGTCAGATGAATACAGCAAGGTTTCATGTCACAGGCCTACAAGGTCTGATGGTGTATCTAGAGTGCCCCTTTGTGAGCAATGGAGGCTATTACAGCACATTCACAAACATCAGCAAGTCCACATATGTATACATTTTTGAAAAAAAGCTGTTGATGATAAAACATTCTTATTTAGAAAGCCTTTTTTCTTAATTTTTCAATACAAGCACATAGAAATGTCCATTTTAGCCTTTTTTTTACTAAATTAATATAGTGTTGTTTGAAAACGGTCAAAAGATCAGAGCTGAAACACTGCTTTTGGTAAACGTCCTGTGGTGGACATGATAAATTCAATGATGATTTTAAACCTGTGTTATTTTAGAATTATTTATCATTTTTAATAATATTTCAGTGCGTTTTATTTTTATATGCTTTATTTTCATTTTAGTTATAGCCATTTAATATGTATTTTTATTTGTGTTTTTTTGTGTATAGCTTTAGCTAATTTTTATTTCAGTTTTAATTTGAATAACTTTAGTACTTCATCTCAAAACTAGGTTTTCATCTATCAGCTATTTATTTAATATATTAGCTTTGTTTTAGGTACTGAAATGACTTTTAATAGATTTAGCTTTAGTTAAAGTCCCCCTGTAGTCAAAATTTGTATCCCTTAAAACTGATCTTTGATCATCAAAATGATTATTTAAATGTTTTTTCCTTGTGCAAATAATTTTCTCATGCCTTAAAACAGCTTGAATGTAACTCTACCTCCCCTTGCCTCATTTACTATACGCGGATCTATGAATATGCAAATTAGCCCCGAATTAGCAGTCACACCAGCCGGAACCCCCGATCCACTAACTGAACTGTAGTAAATGCGATGTAATGGCGAAACACGGATAATGACTAATGAAATTATGTTTTTACTAGCGGAACACTACAGTAGATACTGTAACATTTGGTAAAGTTACTTACTTGATGATGTTGTGCCCTCAAAATGCCTTGAAGGGTCGAATGCAGCCTAGTTTGTGATTCCAGTTCGCGCCCGAGAGCATATGCGAGTAAAGTGCAGAGGTGCGTCTGACTCCGGGCTACTTTTACACAGTTGCAGCGGGTTATTTTTCAAGTTAGCGGTTAGTGCCTGGCGGTTGTACTCTGTTTAATGCTCTATATGCTCTATTAAATGCTTTATTTAATATTTGGATTTGTGCTCTATCTATCCTTTGATGTAATTGGTTACTTAAGTTTGTGACGTAGTAAAAAAAAGGGCTATTTCAAACGGCATTTGGGACAGCCTTTGGGAAACTACAGTTTTAAAGAAGAAGTCCACTTCCAGAACAACAATTTACAAATAATTTACTCAACCCCTTGTCATCTAAGATGTTCATGTCTGTCTTCAGTCGTAAAGAAATCATGGTTTTTAAGAAAAGCATTTCAGGATTTTTCTCCATATAATGGACTTCAATGGTGCCCCCGATTTTGAACTTCCAAAATGTAGTTTAAATGCAGCTTCAAAGGGCTCTAAATGATCCCAGCCGAGGAAGAAGGATCTTATCAAGTGAAACGATCTGTCATTTTTTTCAAAATAATTATATACTTTTTAAGCAAAAAAAGCTTATGTAACACTAGCTCTGGGATGCACGTCCATGAGGCTACGAACTACAGAATCATGTCGAAAGGTCATCCGCGACTCACCATGTGGCATTTTCCACACGTGCACCACCATGTCTTGTTTAAACATCTGCCCGAGGCTTGAGAGACTTGTGTCGCCGCAGCAGTCTCCTCTCTCTGTCTAAGTTCATCATCTGTGTACTCGGGTTCAAAAAGGTAGAGTATGGCGAAAAACTCATTTCATTTTCTCCTACAACTTTAAAATAGTCTGACATCGTTATACCTTTTTGTTTATAAACAGCGTTTGACTTACTTGCACTTCAATAGTCACAGACTGGGTCTGTAGTTCTGCATATGTCACGCGTGACATGATTCTGTAGTATGTAGCGTAGTGGACGTGCATCCCAGAGCTAGTGTTACACAAGCTTTTGTGCTTAAAAAGTATACAAATGTAAATTTTTCGAAGAAAATGACTGATCGTTTCGCTAGATGTGACCTTTCTTCCTCGGCTGGGATCGTTTAGAGCCCTTTGAAGCTGTATTTAAACTACATTTCAAAATCGGGGGCACCATTGAAGTCCATTATATGAAGAAAATCCTGAAAAACCTTTTCTTAAAAAACAGAATTTCTGTACAACTGAAGACAGAAAAACATGAACATCTTGGATGACAACATCATGTTGTTGATTGACACCACATAGACAAATAAACAACATAAAAATCTTGATTTTCACTACAGGGGGACTGTTTTAACAACACTGTTTTAAACACTATTTTTGTCATTTTTTTATTTTTACATGCAGCTTTTATACATTTTATGCTGGGAGACTAAATGGAACATTTTGTATTTTAAAATAATTAATTTTCATGCAAATGAAACATGTTTGAAATGAGATTCTGATACTTGCTGTTGATTTTAACCTAAAATTTAGATGTTTGTTTAAAAAAAGTCCTTGGAGATGTCAATTACTCAGGTGCAAACTGCTTTATAGTCACAGTGTGATAAATCCAATACAATAACAATCTCTGGATGAAAAAGCATCTAATCCTGTCGCTGTCTCCACGCTCTTTTTCACTTCAGTGAATACTTTGAATGAGCTGTTAGCTGGCACAGCTTAATCTTAGTGAAACTGTCAGGCGTAATAAACTGTGAATATCTTGTAGTTTAGCAGAGAGCCTAAAAGCTGTCAGTTTAGCCATCTTTAAACCTCTGTCTTACTGAGTTGACTGTTTATTCTCCTGATCCAAAAAAGCAACCATCAGTTCTAGATTATTTTAATTATTAAAATTTGGTAAAAAAAAAAAAAAAATATTAATAATAATTCTGAGAAAAAAAACAGATTTCATAGGGCCTTAAAAATTTACTTTTTGTTAAACTTTTAATAAATTTCTGTTAAATTGTCTAAATTTCATGATTTCAAGGTAGACATGCTTTTTGATTAATAAAATTTAACTTAACCATTAAAACAAAGTCCAGAAAAATTAAAACATAATTTGGAAAAAAATAAAATGGAATTTGGGGGAAAATAAAACAGATTTCATAGGGCCTTGCTTATGGTTTCTAAAAGTTCATGATGATAATGACCAATGATGATAATAGAGCTGGGTAGATTACTAAGAAATTGCAATCTGTTACTGATTACAAATTACATAATGAAAAAGTAATGTAATCTACAGATTACTTATTTGAGGTATTTTATACTACTTTTGGGTTCCCTTTAGATTACTTTTTACTTTTTTATACAATACAGATTGCCTAAAAGCAGCTGTATAGTGTTAAATAAGAAAATAATCTTTAAACCTCTGTATTACTGAGTTGACTGTTTATCCTTCTGATACAAAAATACAACCATCGGGTCATCAAATTCTATTGGTAAGTTTAACCCTCTGATGCTATTTAGTTATTTTTGACTGAGAAATGTTACATTTTGGATTTGTAGAATTTTTTCTTCACTTGGTAAAGGCTTCTTCATTTGCTATGTGAAGAAAAAAATGGACATGATTTGAAAGGTTAAAAAATTAGTCTGACTTGTGCTGTTCGCAGTCAGAAAATGAAAAATGATCGCATTGGAAATGAATGGGAGAAACATTTGTTCCCTATCTGTCGTACACTCCGAGTTGTGTCGAGTAGTGTACGACACTAGGGGTCGCTCTTGAGAGCCCAAACACCTCTGACAGTTTTGAGAAAAGCCAATGAAAATTGGGTGTGCAGATTTGCATAGCTGACCACGCCCCGGACGTCCGGGTATAAATAGGGCAGCGTGTGCATCTGCTCACTCGTTCTGTTTTTCGGAGCCGAATGCAGCGTCTCTGCGTGAGAAGCGGCAACATTCACCTCTCTCGTCGTTGGATCTACGGCACAGACAGCGGTCTCTCCCTCTCTGACACTGCTCGTGTTGTGAGAGTCCCCTGGGTGCGTCGACGGCGATCTTCAAGAGAAGATTCTCTTCTGCAGAGAGCAAATTTTCTCTAAAAGAGCTCCACAGACGGATTGTGTGTTTCACGATGCCTTTCCGTCTGTGTCCTACTGGGTGCGGATTCTACCTTTCCCCGAACGATCGGCACGAACGCTGTGTTCAATGCTTGGGGCGTGAGCATGCTGACGCAGCGTTCGCTGAGGGAGGTTGTCAGCACTGCGAAGACATGCCCTTGGGCACACTCCGCTCGAGAGCCGCGTTCTTTTCGAAGAAGCCGCGGCGCTCCTCATCTGCTTCCCGCTCCGGTCCTTCTACTTCCGGGTACGAGGCCGTTGCGATGTGCGTCGAGGAAGAGCGGCAGGTGTTGAGCGAAGTTTTGCCAGTTGCGTCCTCGCAAACCGCTCACCCTGTGTGTCTACCGATTGAGTCTCCGGACGATTTTGAAAGCTCGTCTCAGTATGGGCTGGATCTTTTGTTCGGGGCTCCTGCTGAGGAAAAGGCAGCGTCCGTAGCATCGGAGGGAGAGCCGTCAGAGGCTGACGTCACAACCGAGTTCGCCGCTCCGGCGGTTGAATCTCAGTCTGTGGCAGATGCCGAAATGGCCGCCGCACTACAACGGGCAGCCAAGGAGATCGGGGTTGCGTGGGTTCCCCCGCCCAGCCCTGAGCCTTCTAGGCTGGATGACTGGTTCCTGGGCAGGGGGCGTGACTCGAAGCCACGCTCCTCCCCGGTCCCGTTTTTCCCGGAAGTGCACGAGGAGTTGACGAAATCGTGGAAAGCCCCTCTGTCGGCTCGTTCACGGTACGCTAACTCCCCGTCCCTCACCACCCTCGATGGCGGTCCAGCGAGGGGGTATTCGGAGGTTCCCCAGGTGGAGAGAGCGGTTGCGATGCACTTGTGCCCGCAAAACGCCGCCTCCTGGAGGGGCCGCCCGAGACTCCCGTCCAGGGCCTGTAAGTTTTCGTCTGCGCTTGTAGCGAAGGCTTACGCGGCCTCTGGGCAAGCTGCGTCCGCCCTCCACGCTATGGCGATTTTGCAGGTCTATCAGGCTAAGGTTCTTAAAGACCTGCACGAGGGTGCTCCCGACCCAGAGCTGTTACACGAGCTGCGCTCAGCGACCGACTATGCCTTACGGGCTACGAAGGTTACTGCGCAAGCTCTGGGGCGGGCGATGTCCACTATGGTGGTCCAGGAGCGCCACCTGTGGTTAAACCTGGCCGAGATGCGAGACGCCGAGAAGGTTCGCTTTCTCGACGCTCCCATTTCCCAGGCTGGCCTCTTCGGCGAAACCGTGGAGGAGTTTGCCCAGCAGTTCTCCACCGTGAAACAGCAGACGGAGGCCATCAAGCACATCCTGCCTCGGCGTGCAGCGAGTTCCGGCCCAGCTCAGCCGACGCAGCAGCCTCCGCCTGCTCCCCGCCGTGGAAGGCCCCCTACGAGGGTGGCTCAGACCCCGCAGCCTGCCGGGTCTGCAGCCAGACCCGCCCAACGGTCCAGCACTCGTAGGAAGGTGGCACCGCCAGCTCGTCCTCAGGCCACTAAGAACCCCCGGCAGGTTTCGAAGCGTTCCTGAGACAGGCAGCCCAGGGAGGAGGGATCGTTTGGCCTGTCCGGATCCACACTCGACGAGGGGACGAGCGCTGGATTCGGCTTCCACCCGGCTGTCTGCCACCCGGCAGACGGCCACCACTTGGTCAACAAAAGAGCAATTTTCTCCTTCTCTGGGCATATTACACAGCACCCCCGACCCTCCGCTCGATGGTCGGATGCTGTCTCCTCCGTTCAGGGCATGCGGTCACACACCTTCTGTGCTCCCTCATGCTCTAGAACAACGGGCTTGGTCAGACGATCTCCCCTGTCGGGTGGATCCTCTGCTAAGCTCGCACGGCTCGGTCTCCCTGGGCAAAGCAGCCAGTGGCCTTCGGGGCTTCTTACCTCCGACCACACGCTGTTTTCCCAGCGAAGGTTCCCCCACCCTTGGTACGTCGAATGTAACTCCTCTGCGGCCCCTAGCGGAGAACTTTCTGGATTGGCTGAATCTCCCCAATCCTTCCCGCTGGCTGCTCAAGACCATTCGGCTCGGCTATGCTATCCAGTTTGCACGTCGTCCGCCCAAGTTCTGCGGTGTTCTCACTACCTCGGTCCAGGGCTCCAACACCGCGGTTCTTCGGGCGGAGATCGCAGTCCTTCTGGCGAAGGGTGCGATAGAAACTGTCCCCTCAGCCGAAATGAAGAAAGGGTTTTACAGCCCCTACTTCATTGTACCCAAGAGGGGTGGTGGGCTCAGACCTATCCTGGATTTGAGGGTTTTGAATCGGGCCCTACTCAAGCTCCCGTTCAAAATGCTGACCCTCAAGCACATTCTTACGTACGTCAGGTTCCAGGATTGGTTTGTGGCGATAGACCTGAAAGACGCGTACTTTCATGTCTCGATCCTTCCAAGACACAGGCCGTTTCTACGGTTTGCCTTCGAAGGACGGGCATATCAGTACAAGGTTCTCCCCTTCGGCCTCTCCCTGTCGCCCCGCGTCTTTACGAAGGTAGCAGAGGCTGCCCTTTCCCCCCTCAGGGAAATGGGCATTCGCATTCTCAACTATCTCGACGACTGGCTGATCCTGGCTCACTCGTTGGATACGGTTTGCGTACACAGGGACATGGTTCTCAACCATTTGGCTCGCTTGGGGCTTCGGGTCAACTGGGAAAAGAGCAAACTCTCCCCGGCGCAGAGGATCTCTTTTCTCGGTGTAGAACTGGACTCGGTCGGCATGTCTGCACGTCTCTCCCCGGAGCGTGCACAGTCAGTTCTGAGATGCGTGGCAACGCTCAGGTGCGGCTCAGCGGTCCCCCTAAAACAGGTTCAGAGGCTCCTAGGGCACATGGCATCCTCAGCCGCGGTCACGCCGTTGGGTTTGATGCACATGAGACCGCTGCAGCATTGGCTCCGTACCCGAGTCCCCAGGAGGGCGTGGCACCACGGCACGTTCCGTGTGAACATCACACCATCGTGCCGCCAGACACTCAGCCCTTGGACGGACATCGTGTTCCTTCGGTCAGGAGTGCCCTTGGAACAGGTGTCCAGACGCGTCGTTGTCACCACGGACGCTTCCAGGACAGGCTGGGGTGCCACCTGCAACGGGCAGGCAGCTTCCGGGGTCTGGGCAGGCCCCCGGCTGCATTGGCACATCAATTGTCTGGAGTTGTTGGCAGTGCTTCTAGCTCTGAGGAGGTTCTGGCCTATGATTCAGAACAAGCACGTGTTGGTCAGGTCGGACAACATGGCGACAGTAGCCTACATCAACCACCAGGGCGGTGTACGTTCCTTTCGCATGTCACAACTAGCCCGCCACCTCCTGCTCTGGAGCCAACACAGACTCAGGTCCTTACGGGCCACTCACATTCCGGGCGATGCCAATCGAGTGGCCGATTCTCTGTCACGACAGGTTTCGCTCGGAGGCGAGTGGAGGCTCCACCCTCAGTCGGTTCAACTGATTTGGGATCGATTCGGCCAGGCGCAAGTGGATCTCTTCGCCTCACCGGAATCCACCCACTGCCAGTTGTGGTACGGGCTGACCGAGGCTCCCCTCGGTATAGATGCACTGGCACACAGTTGGCCGAAGGACCGGCTCAAGTATGCGTTTCCCCCGGTGAGTCTGATCGCACAAACTTTGTGCAAAGTCAGGGAGGACAAGGAGCAGGTCCTCTTGGTAGCCCCCTTCTGGCCCAACAGAACCTGGTTCTCGGACCTGGTTCTCCTGGCGTCAGCTCCTCCCTGGCGCATTCCCCTGAGGAAGGACCTCCTTTCCCAGGGGAAGGGCACAATTTGGCACCCGCGCCCCGATCTCTGGAACCTCCACCTGTGGCCCCTGGACGCGACCAGGAGGACTTCAGAGATCTCCCACCATCAGTGGTGAACACACTCATTCAGGCAAGAGCTCCCTCTACCAGGCGGCTGTATGACTCTAAATGGCGCGTGTTTGTGAACTGGTGTTCTGCTCGGCTAAGGGACCCACGGAGTTGCGGCATCGAATCAGTGTTATCCTTCCTCCAGGAGGGCCTGGACAGGCACCTATCTGCCTCGACACTTAAGGTTCATGTGGCCGCTATATCGGCTAATCATGACCTGGTGGGTGGCAGGTCGGTGGGAAAACACGATTTGGTAATCAGGTTTCTGAGAGGAGCCCGGAGACTGAACCCTCCTCGGCCACATCTTATCCCCTCTTGGGACCTTGCTGTGGTTCTCCGGGGCCTACAGCAGGGTCCCTTCGAGCCTCTTCAGTCAGTCAAACTCGATGCTCTCTCCCTAAAGACGGCTCTCCTGACTGCGCTCGCCTCGGTAAAGAGAGTGGGAGACCTCCAAGCCCTCTCCATCAACAGTTCGTGCCTGGAATTCGGACCAGCGGATTCTCACGTCGTCCTGAGACCCCGGCCTGGATACGTGCCCAAAGTCCCCACCACTCCCTTCAGAGACCAGGTGGTGACTTTGCAAGCTATCTCTTCCCAGGAAGATGACCCCAACCTGACCTTGTTATGCCCAGTCCGTGCCCTGCGCATCTACTTGGAACGCACTCAGCCCTTCAGACGTTCTGAACAGCTCTTCGTCTGTTATGGGGGACAGCAGAAGGGGAAGGCTGTCTCCAAACAGAGGATCTCCCACTGGCTGGTGGACGCAATTCGGGTGGCCTACCAGGCCAGAGGCCTACCCTGCCCTCTGGAGGTAAGAGCCCACTCGACTAGGGGCGTCGCTGCCTCGGCAGCCCTGGCAAATGGGGCCTCATTAACAGACATCTGTAGAGCTGCAGGTTGGGCTACACCTAACACATTTGCCAGATTTTACAATTTACGCATGGAGCCAGTGTCAGCTAGAGTCTTGAATACCAGCTCTTGACTCAGTTCTCTGGTTGGTGTAGAGCTTGCTTTAAAGCGCTTCCCCTAACGGTGATTACGCTTCTGAGTTTCAGTAGGTTTCCTAGCGTGAACCCTGGACACCATCTCCATCATTGGCACCTCTGGACGTGGCAGAGTTTTGCGGAGGGACTCGCTACGAATTCGGTCACAAGGTATGGTCACCTTTGTTCTGATTGAATTGTGCCCCATATGTAGTGGCTCCTTATGTGGCCCCATGTGTGTATCCCCACCTATAACTCCTGTAGTGCGGTGTTTCCCCTGAGGACTGGTTTGTCTCTAGGGTCTGAGTCTGGTGGTCTCCCCCGGTGTGAGTCCCACCTCAGCCCCCATGTTTAATGTTGTCACTTGTACCCCCCCTGTTGGGCAGGTTGTGAACTCCGTAGCGCCGTTTTTCCTTCGGGGAGGAGGCGCTTTCCCAACGCTCGCAAGACACTCGGCCGCTCTACTGAGGAAGGCCCGGCTGCAGAACCCTGGTACAGGTCAGTCTTGGACGTTGGATGGTCACGGAGGAGGTGAGCTGCACTTCGTTAACACGTTGCCTGTTACTTCTGCGCTTATCACTCGTGACGCGGCCAGTAAGGTGGCGGTTTTCTACGGGGACCCCTAGTGTCGTACACTACTCGACACAACTCGGAGTGTACGACAGATAGGGAACGTCTCGGTTACGTATGGTAACCCTCGTTCCCTGATGGAGGGAACGGAGACGTTGTGTCTTCCGTGCCACCTTCCTGGACCGCCTCTGAGTGAGTTGAGACCCTCGGCTCCTCAGATCAGAACGAGTGAGCAGATGCACACGCTGCCCTATTTATACCCGGACGTCCGGGGCGTGGTCAGCTATGCAAATCTGCACACCCAATTTTCATTGGCTTTTCTCAAAACTGTCAGAGGTGTTTGGGCTCTCAAGAGCGACCCCTAGTGTCGTACACTACTCGACACAACGTCTCCGTTCCCTCCATCAGGGAACGAGGGTTACCATACGTAACCGAGACGGTACTGCACCCAATCAAAATCTTAATGAAAGCTCATTTTTTGAGATTTAAACGTCAAATTAGAAACACAACTTAGATTTATGGCTTTGATTTTTATGTTCTTAGTTTTAGAGTAAAACATGTTTTGAAAAAAAAAATATTTATTCCATGTAAAATTTTCATGTATTTAATTTCAATAATATGTAAAAAGACTATTCTCATAATGATCTTGATAACATAAAGGTTATAAGGCCAACTTGGCAACCAAACACAGATTAAGTCTGCTCAGAATTAAAAAAATATATTTTTTTACTCCTCATTTTCTTTTGAAAGACTCAACATGGCTGTTTCCCAAACACCTCCCTAGCTAGTCAGCATTTTTGGTCAGCACTGGTGCATTAAACACCATGTAAATAGTGTTTCTACACATGATAAACTTTATTGTTTTTTGTTTTGTTTTGTTTTGTTTTGTTTTTTTCAGTTTTTCACTTTAATAATCTGCAAAAAAAAAAAGAGACAGAACTTTAGTCTGTGATCCAAAACATTCACTGTTTATGACAGTTCAAGTTGGAAATTTCATTTTCAGGTCCTTCCACACTCAAAAAGTGGTTAACAGGTAATAAATGGATACTCCATAACTAGAATTTATTACCATAAAATCTCCTAAAAAATACAAAACATAAACTAAAAACATCGTCAATCTAAGATAAAGTACTTTTTTTTACTGAATTTGTTAAAGAAAAATAAAAAATTTGACCACCACACGAGCAGCACAATGGTTAAAAAATATCTACTACTGATTTTCCATACTCACATCATAATCATCAATAAATGAACTAATTATTTTAAGGTTAAAAAAAAAATAGATGACCCGTAAGAACTCTTTAGCACAATTAGCAATGTGCTAGCAATCAACTAGCAACTCCCTATCAAAATCCAAGCAACACCCAAAGAACTAAAATTTTTTAATCATAACTATTTATAATAATGTTGTCCTTCTTAATGTACTTATGTAAACACATTAATAGTTATTTGTGGGTTGAGTTTTATTCATTAGGCTGAACTGTTAACAAACTGTAATGTGACAAATGAGAGTGTTACAAACCATAGTGATAAATCACAGAGGTGAGGGAAAATTATGACTACAATCTCATTAATTAATTTATTCGTTTATTCATTCTTTAGTAGGTAACAGGACCATCTGCTTGTATTTGCTTATCATATTGAGCTTTTATTATGAAATCCATATGTCTCAACAATCCTTGGTCCTAACATTGAAGTCACTGTGAAATCAAAATTAACACTTACTATAAATGAATATTTGCCACAGACCTTGTATTAGTCATACTTTGAAAACTTCCATCATAAAAAGCCTTAGGAAAATCCGAAGGGAACTCATGGCAAATTAATCTTCTGGGTTTTACCGTCACTGCTGCAGCACTCTATTACTGTGTTTGTTATAAATGACTTATTCATGCAAGTTCAAGTCATTATTTATTTAAAATCATTATTCAGTTATTTGTTATTTTTAAATCAGTTGCTTAAATATACATCACAATAGAGAAGAAAAGATGATGAACAAAAGCTTTTGTTTCGGGATTGACTTAACACTGATTGAATTATTATACAGTTGAAGTGAAACGTTTACATACACCTTGCAGAATCTGCAAAATGTTAATTATTTTACCAAAATAAGAGGGATCATACAAAATGCATGTTATTTTATTTAGTACTGACCTGAATAAGATTTCAAATTAAAAACGCATACATATAGTCCATAAGAGAAAATAATAGTTGAATTAATAAAAGTGACTCCGTTCAAAAGTTTACATGTACTTGATTCTTAATGCTGTGTTGTTACCTGAATAATCCACAGCTGTGTTTATTAATTAATTAATTTTTTAAAGGGAGTTGTTCAAGAGTCCCTTGTTTGTCCTGAACAGTTAAACTGCCTGCTGTTCTTCAGAAAAATCCTTAAGATCCCACAAATTCTTCGTTTTTTTTAGCATGTTTGTGTATTTGAACCCTTTCCAACAATTACTGTATGATTTTGAGATCCATCTTTTCACACTGAGGACAACTGAGGGACTCATATGCAACTATTACAGAAGGTTCAAACGCTCACTGATGCTCCAGAAGTAAAGACAATGCATTAAGAGCCGGGGGGTGAAAACTTTTGGAATTTGAAGATTAGGGGAAAATTTAACTTTTTTTGTATTCTGGGAAACATGTAAGTACATTCTGTAGTTTCTGAAGGGCAGTACTAAATGAAAGAAAAAACAAAAAAAGATATTTAGGCAAAAGAAGAAAAATGTAAACATCGTCATTCTGTTCAAAAGTTTTCACACCCCAGCTCGTAATGCATTGTGTTTTCTTCTGAAGCATCAGTGAGTGTTTGAACCCTCTGTAATAGTTGCATCTTTTAGTAACTCAAAAATCATACAGTCATTATTGGAAACGGTATTTGGCAATATTAACTGTTCAGGACAAACAAGGGACTCATGAACAACCATCACAAAACACAGCTATGGATCATTCAGGTAACAACACAGTATTAAGAATCAAGTGTATGAAAACTTTTGAACGGGATCATTTTTATAAATTCAACTATTATTTTCTGTTGCTGACTATATGTAAACATCTTTTATGTGAAATATCTTCATGTCAGTACAAATTAAAAAATAACATTCATTTTGTATGATCCCTCTTATTTTTGCAAAATAATTAACATTTTGCAGATTCTGCAAGGCGCATGTAAACTTTTGACTGTACATAAAATGTATTTTTAGTGCCGTTGTTACTAAATCAGTCAACTGTATAACACAACTAGTCACGTGATGGCAACATGGCGGCATCCCTGAGGAGGCAACCTGCTCCATGTAGAATAAAACTACTGAAAAAACAATTACTAAAAGGCCGATATCTAAAGTCTAAAGTCTCATTAAAACGTACATATTTTTAATAACGTTCTGCGTGTTTAAAACGGTGTAGGCTTATTAGCCTAATTACTTTGTAAGTGCACGTTTACAACAGGTGTAGCCTCCAGCATCAGAACGCCACAGAAGCCTCTTTGAAAGATTAACAGCATTATTTCTCAACTTCACAATAAGCACTGTCAATCACGCTTAGATATATTTAGAATCATAAATCCACGTGACCTCTAATATCTGAATTCGCAGTTTCACTTTAAGAAGCATGTAAACAAAGGCTCTTTTCGGCGTTGGCTTCGGCGGTGGCCGTGTGCCGTACCGGGATTCACGAAGCCTCGAGCGAACATCTGGCTTTATCACTACGTGCGTCAATTGCGTAAATGTTCCCGTGATCGTGGGCAGATGCGCGCATGCTCATTGTCAGGGGGAGTGAGAGGAGCATGAATGGAGCAAAATGGCGGATCATGTGCAGGTAAGTAAATGATTTTGTTTTGTTATTATTAAATTAATGAAATATGATCCACTGCAGGCTAGCGATAGATTCCGAGGCTTGTTTCAGCGATGCGTACGTGTTTGTTTTGAATGCATGCGTTGCGCGGCGGTAGAGGTTGACTCGCATGCTTTATTGGATGCGATTATGAAGTGTTGACTTGTGGCCTGTCATCATGTTGATTTTAACTCTGTGATCCAGGCTAACACACAACTCTGCAGCATGGGTGAAAGTTGTTTTGAAGCTAAATGTAAAGTGTTTAATTTTAAGCAGCAGAGATCGGTAGATCCCGAGAGATCGTTTATATTAAAGTGCATTGTAACTCTATAGCGACAGTGATGTTTTACATTGTAAACAAGGCATCATCCCTCATCCAACCGCTTGCATTGCAATGAATACACTGGCCTTGCGATAGTAACTCGAGCCCAGCGAGGCTTTTTCCAAGAGAAAAGCCTCTCGGTGAGCCGTAAAGCATATTTGCATTCAGTTATCTGTCATTCTGTTATTGCTGGACGCAAATGTGTCCGGTTTGCTGAGCTCTCTCGCTGTTAGCCTGTAGCTCGCTTGCTAACTCATGAGATTCTCCCGCGCGTCGCCTCGCCAAACCAAAAGCCCGACTAGAAAAGAGTTTTTTTCCTCAAAATTATAAAAACGAGATGTACATTATAATCTCCTACGAATTGTAAATAGGTAATAGCGTTTAAAGTAATCCAAATACATATATTTGTAACAGTTTTAATCATCTATAGTGGTTAAGGACAGTTGAATGATTGGATGAAGTGAAGCCAGCGAACCAGAAATGAGCATTTTTCTCTTTATTATGTATATATATATATATATATATAATATTTAATGTTTTATTTTTTTATGAATGTTTGTTAATCGAAATTCGTTTTAATAAATTTCGTTTTAATAATATTTAATAAAACTATCCTGATAATGATCTTGATATCACAAGGGTTAATAAGGCCAACATGGCAACCAAAGTCACCTCAGGTGTAGTTGACAGATAAACTCTGAACTCAGAATTAAAAGCAATTATTCTTTTTCTACTCCACTCAATATGGCTTTTTCCTAAAAACTACCCTAGCTAGTCAGCATTTTTGGACAGCACTGGTGGGTTTAACACCGTGTACCATGTTTTCAGACACAGCCGCTGCTTGTCATCTGTCAGCTTGTACACAAGCTGCTCATGACAAATGACAAGACAGGTCATACTCGAGGGCAAAGGTTAAGGAGGTCTCGAGGTTAAACACAGTGTTGAATAACTGCTTATTCCCAAGAAATTTAATGAAGTGCGGGACGATGCTTTTGTTAACCTGACTCTCATCTGCACAGGCAGCAGTAAACATGAGCTTTCCAGTGTTGTTGTCACGTGTCCTGTTACTCTGTAGGTGGTGAAGAAGCCATCCCATTTGCAGTAATAGATTATTAATTACCAGCGGAGCAGCTCTATGTCTTAAAGGCTGTTTGAGTGTTGCCGATCACATCTTAGCATCTTGTTTCAGACCTAAATAATGCTTCAGTATATGTGTGTTTACGTAATTATCAAAGAGCATGTTGTGAGGGCAGTGAGTTGATATGACTCAGCAGTATATCTGGCTTGTAACATTCAATTCCTTTCTTGTTTGGCAGCTTGAAGTTTTTTGTTTATTGTAAATTTGTAATATAATTCAGAAGCGTTAAAGCACACTTAAACGTTTAATATGGAATGCTTAAAGCATGTTAATGGTGATTATTAACATGTTATAAATGGGTATAAACAGGTTGATGGTGGTTATAGATGTTAGTTTAAATAGAAACCCATGTGTGGTGTTTTCATCTTGGGTTTTTTAATTTAGAGGTGTCTTATCTTTTCTCTGCAGTTCCTTGCAAGTACAGCTTGCATTTTATCTTGCATTTTTTCTTGCATGTTTAGGGGTCCTCCCTGTTCTTTCAGGGTCTCTTGATTCAGTTATCAGCAGGTTGCATCAAGCATATACGTACATGTATATTAAAATTGTTGAAATTCACTAGAAAGCGTGTTTTTAGGGTGGTAAACTTCAATGTTTGAGCACAATAAAAAATGTACAAATAACTCCATAGGCTACTGAGTTCATTAGTTCAGAATTTTTTAGCATAATAAGCTTGATGTTTTTCATTGAGGCTGTGCATTTGTTGCAGCTGCTGTTTTTCTGCTGATGCTGATTTTGTATAGCTATGCTCCACGAGGGAACAAAGAACTGTTTAGAGTCAGTTGCTTGTTGCTGCATTACACAAGTTAGCGCTTTCATTGCTCCTCTATGTATTAGCAAAGTGTATCGCTGAGTTTTTTTCTCCAATCACCATATAGTCTTTCATGCATGCATGAACCAGATACTCTCTTGGTGACCTAGAACAATAACTTGTGGATGTGATGTCTGTGCATTAATTTGCTTAATGGAACATTAGTGTCTAGTTTTTCATAAACCTGATGTTTGATGTTGTGATTGTAAACATAAACAAACAAAGCTCTCTGTCTTAGGATAGGAAGACTTAGGGTACTTAACTATGTTTCCGTCACCCTATTCTTATGCGCATTTTGAAGTATGGCATCAGAAACGAATGATGGAATTGGCAAATTTCGAGGAAAAAAATCCTGTAATTAGAAAAAAAAGTTTTTATGCTTGCTTGAGGTGGATTTTGAGGGTTTGTGCAAATAACGGGAGATGGAAATGAATAATATGAACTGAGTAAATTCCTACATGTGCATCAAAAAAGTCATATGACTTTGCACAATGGGACGGGATAACTTGACTAACCAGTGGAACAATCTCAAATGTTGTTCTGGTCGTTCTGCAATTGCAGACCAAAATCTGTAACCAAAGTTTTTCTCTGTGATTACAAACCTGGAACTGTCTTACTCGACTGCATTCCCAAATAGCAGGCATCCGTCTCTGAAAGCAATGGCCGAATTTATTGTGTTTTGTCAGTTTATCAGAAAGTGGCGATTTTGTTTTCTTTGTCTCGTTGGATGGAAACTTTTCTTTATTCGGTAATGTTTTATGCGATATTCCAATGTTGTGCGTAAGTTAATTTTGCAACTTTGGATGGAAACTCAGCTAATGATATTTCAAATTGTGTTATTTGTTGAGGAGGTGTGCTATTACAGTTCTAAGCAATTTAGTAGTTTAATGACACTAAAAATGTCATGTGGTGTAACCAAGTAAAAATTAATACCAGATAATGATAAAGATTCTTTATCATTATTTTCAGAAAATGTAAATATTTTAGGTAGAAGTATTCTTATACATATATTGTCAATTATTAATTTAGAAATGTTTTTGTGGAGTTGCACCACATGACATTTTACAGCCTGAACTAGCCTTGTCATAAACAGGTCAAACTATTTGATATTTTGGGATACTTATTGGTCTTGACAGTCATTAGCTGTTTTCATCACCCTGTTTTTTAATGCGCATTTGAAGTATCGCATCAGAAATGAGTGATGGCAACGGCAAATTTTGACACAAAATCCCTTAATTTGCAAAAAGTTTTCACACTCACTTGAGGTGGTTTTGAAGTGTTAATGCGAATAATAGGAGATGGAAACGCATTTGGTGGGGGGGAAAAAAAAAAAAAATTCCTCCATGCACACTGAAAAAAGTAATGCGACTTTGTGTTATGGCAGGGGATAACCTGACTAACCAGGAAGTGATGACTTTGTTCTCTTTGACTCATTGGATGAAAACAGTGCTTTATTCGCTAATCTTTTATGTGATATTCCAATTTTGTGGTTAAGTTAAATATGCAAATTTGGATGAAAACCCAGCTAATGATATTTTAAATTGCGTTATTTGTTGAGGAGGTGTGCTATTACAGTTCTAAGCAGTTGGAGCAATTTAATGACGTTAAAAATGTCATGTGGTGTAACCAAGTAAAAACTAATAATAGATGATGATAAAGATTCTTTTTTATTATTTTCAGAAAATATTTAAATGTTTAAATGTGTAATTTAGAAATGTTTTTGTTGAGTTGCACCACATGACATTTTACATCCTGAACTAGCCTTGTCATTTACAGGTCAGATAATTTTATATTGTAGGATGCTTGACACTTATTGATTCAAAAACGACATGACTTGTTAGTTTCGTGTATAAAATGTTTGTTAAAGCAATTTTGTCAAATTTATATTTTAAAGAAGTTATTAAAGATTGCCCTACTATGTTTAACTTTAATCACCCTAACATTTTTTTAAACTAGTATTAAAATAGATTTTAATGCAGATATTAAAAACATGCTTATGTCACAATAGTATTCAAGTCATTGCATTTATGCAATTGTGTGTGTGTGTGTATATATATATATATATATATATATAGCCCTTTAGATAGATAATATTATTATTTATTTATTTTATTCTTTTTAATTCAGATAAATGAACATCATTGACCATATCAGTCATCTCACTTCAATACTAACACATTTTGCAAATATAATTTGTAGGACTTAGTTTATAAATATAGTTTAGATGTGTGAATATTTTAGAAGTTCTCTCAGATATCCTCAGTGTTTTTTCTTGCTGACACTAAACTCATTTTGGTCTGTTTTTCAGAGCCTAGCCCAGCTAGAGATCCTGTGCAAGCAGCTATATGAGACCACAGACACCACCACACGCTTACAGGCCGAGAAAGCTCTGGTGGAGTTCACCAACAGTCCCGACTGCCTGAGTAAATGCCAGTTGTTGCTGGAAAGCGGAAGTGTAAGAATGAAACTTTTTGTGAACTGGGAAGAACAGGATATCTACATTGATCTGACAACAGTCTTCTGTCCATTAGTTTGAGTTTAGCAACTGTTTAACCTGACACTGTGTTTGTAAAATCTTTTACAGTCCTCGTACTCGCAGTTGTTGGCTGCAACATGTCTCTCCAAATTGGTTTCTCGTACAAGCAACCCCCTTCCCCTGGAGCAGCGCATTGACATTCGTAAGTTTATCAGATCAGCAATGAGATTTAGAATGCAAAAACCCAGAAAAGACAAAGTTTTGGAATAAATGTCACATTGGTTCCTCAGGAAATTATGTTCTCAATTATCTGGCGACCCGGCCAAAGCTTGCTGCCTTCGTGACACAAGCCCTGATCCAGCTCTATGCCAGAATCACCAAGCTTGGCTGGTTCGACTGCCAAAAGGAAGATTACGTCTTCAGGAATGTCATTGTCGATGTGACAAGATTCCTGCAGGTATGATGCATTTTATAGTATTATTAAAAAAATGTAATATTCTTGAAGTTTAGAGTTATAATACTTGAAAATTTTCTTAGTTTTTTTGTCATCTCATCTTTAAGGCAAATAGGGATGCACAAATGTTTTTGATGTTCATCCCATTTAAAAAAAGAATTGGTACCACTTAGCATGCACACATTAACACTTTACGTAAGAATGGTTTTATAAACCATTTACACAAATGTATTGCTCATGTTTCATGAATGAGAGCAAATGTCTTCACAAAGTTCAAGGTGATTTTCATAATCACGTCAAAAAATGTCAAACAAGATATTGTCTATATATCTCAAACAAGACTTGTATTTTGTACACCATTGTCAACTGTAGTTTCCATGTGAAAAATCCTAGTGAACTTGGATAATTTTACATGGATGTTTTATTACCTCATTAAAAACTGTTGAAGTTGAAGTTTCTTTTTAAATAGATTATTTTGTAACAAATTAGGAAACACTATTCACTATTAACTAATTGCTTATTAGCATGCATGTTACTATCATATTGGCTGTTTATTAGTACTTATAAAGTATTTCTTCTGCATGACCATATTTTAGATCCCTTTATCCTACCCCCATACCAACTACCTTACTATTTATAAGTAGCAGATTATTGAGACAAAGTCATAGTTAATAATCAATATGTTTTCCCTAATCTAAAGTGTTTTCTTTAAAAGGAAAAAGAAAACACATTCATATAAGATTATCCACATTCATTTGGATTTTTAATAAGGAAACTGCGGTTGATTATGGTGTTCAAAATACAAGTCTTGTTAGAGATATATTGACAGTGCAGCCTTTGATATTTTTGATGTGATTATCCAAATCACCTTGAACTTTGTAAAGACACTGGGACTCATTCATCAGGAAACTTGAGTAATAAATTTGTGTCAATGGTTTATAAAACCATTCTTATGTAATGTGTTGCATTAAAGGAATTCACTTCCAGAACAAGGGGAAAAAATTCAGGAATGTTCTCCATATAGTGGACTTTTATGGTGCCTGTGAGTGTGAACGTCCAAAATGCAGTTTAAATGCAGCTATAAAGGGCTCTAAACAATCCCAGCCAAAGAAGAAGATCTTTGCTAGATAAGACCCTTCTTCCTCGGCTGGGATCGTTTAGAGCCATTTGAAGCTGCATTTAAACTACATTTTGGAAGTTCAAACTCACGTGCACCATAGAAGTCCACTATATGGAGAGAAATCCTGAAATGTTTTCAAATTCAGTACTCAAAATCTATTGTTTTGTGATGGGGACATTTGAGCATAACTGCACAATAAGTAGATAATTATTATATAATTATAAATAAGTCTTTAGAAGCATTTGTGTTGGAAAACAGCTAACGTTTGTTTTCTCAGTCTATGACATGATTTAAATGCCAGTGCAAATCACATCTCTGTTTCGGTTTTGGTGTTTCATTTTCAGTCAAAAAATTTGTTTACGGTACATCACTAAAACTGAGTTGTGTCATGTGAAGTGTTTGCCAGCCACACTTTCATACTCAGCATGATGCATAAATGATGACATTGCATGTTTAAAGGCAAAAGCTAAAACTGGTTGACGTAAAATGCGAGTAATGTTCTAGAAGTTATAATGTTTACATTTTAATATGCCCTTTTTTTTTTTGTTTTTTTTTTTTTCTTTCTTTCAGGATAGTGTTGAACACTGCATCATAGGAGTCACAATTCTTTCCCAGTTAACCAATGAGATTAACCAAGTAAGTTTTTCCGCTCACTGTTTATATATTTATTTAGTCTTTCCTCTGTTTATTTGGGATTGATAACTGAAAGTTGCATAAAAGATAGATTACTGATTCCTTGAATGTTTCCAATTCTCCAGGCGGACTCAACACATCCACTAACAAAACATAGGAAAATTGCGTCATCATTTCGAGATTCCTCTTTGTTTGACATCTTCACCCTTTCCTGCAACCTCCTCAAGCAGGTAAGGGTGATGTTTCAGAGTCTGTGCAAAAGAACTGTCTGTATATTTTCTTCACCACAACCGCTAAACCAGCCTGCTTTAGATTTATGGCAAGGTCTCAGTGATTTGTTCTGTATGTCTGCAGGCATCTGGGAAGAACTTGAATCTAAATGATGAGAGCCAGCATGGGCTACTCATGCAGCTACTCAAACTGGCCCACAATTGCCTCAACTTCGATTTCATCGGCACATCCACCGACGAATCCTCAGATGATCTGTGCACCGTCCAGATCCCCACCAGCTGGAGATCAGGTGATCTGGCCTTTTCTGGCAAATAATGAATGAATGGTGCATCTGTGTTCCAGTGGTTGTTTAAAGAGGCTGCATTCAGCAGTATTTTAATTTTTAGGGTTAGTTCACCCAAAAAAGAAAATTCTTTTGTTAATTACTCACCCTCAGGTCGTTCCAAACGCATAAGACCTTTGTTCATCTTCAGAACACAAATGAAGTTGTTTTTGATGAAATCTGAGAGCTTTCTGGCCCAGACAACCTTAAAATTAAGGCTGCAACACCAATGTCACATGGATTAATTTAATGATTTCCTTACTTTCTGGCCTTTGAACGTTGTACTTACAATGATGTCTATGCAGGATCACAAAGCTTTCGGATTTCATCAAAAATATCTTCATTTGTTTTCTGAAGATGAACCAAGGTTTTACAGGTTTGGAACAACATTAGGGTGAATAATTAATGACAGAAAATGTCCCTTTATATTATATTATTAACCTCCTTTAGAATTGCTTATATAGTCAAGATTTCTTGCCACAAAATGTGTTTTTTTTTTTTTTTTCCTGTTTTGCTATTGTGACATGAGACTTAATTTTATGATTGCCTCACCTTTTTAGCACATACTGTAACATTTAAAGGTTTGAGGTCTAACATATGGCTGTGTTTTTTTTTTTTTTTTTAAATAAAACAGAAGTAGGTGCTTTTACTCAACAAGGACACATTAAATTGATTAAAAGCGACATTAAAGACATTTATAATATCTTTCCATTTCAAAGTATTGTTTTGAACTTTCTTTATATCAAATAAAAAAATAAATTAGCATGGTTTTCACAAAAATATTAAGCAGCACGACATTGATAACAATAAGAAATGTTTAAGTAGCAAATATTAAAATGATTTCTAAAGAATCATGTGACACTGAATACTGGAATAATGGCTGCTGATAATTCAGCTTAATTAAAATATAAAACAGTTTAATTCTAATAATGTTTCACAATATTAGTGGTTTTACTATATTTTTAATTAAATAAATGCCGCTTTGAGCATGAGAGACTTCTTTCAAAAAGTCCTTTTGAGCTGTAATGGAGTATTTGTGTTGAATTCATACATAATTTTGTAATTTCTTTTTTTCTTGTCTGCAGCCTTTTTGGATTCCTCAACCTTGCAGCTGTTTTTTGATTTGTATCATTCCATCCCTCCCTCGCTGTCTCCCTTGGTGAGTGACAGATAAACAGCATGACATGCGTGTGAAGATAAGCAAGTCTTCGCCTTGTAGATAATGTTAAGACTCTTCCAATAAAAATGTGAATTGTTTAATATTGAATGTGCTGTTTGTCTTTCAGGTTTTGTCGTGTCTAGTCCAAATAGCATCTGTTCGGAGGTCTCTCTTTAACAATGCAGAGAGAGCGAAGTTCCTCTCCCATTTAGTAGATGGTGTGAAGAGAATATTGGAGAATCCTCAAGTATGCTCTTCATCCTAATATTAGTCATTATTTATAATAATACAAATTGTCATTTTAATATTTAAAATGCTTTAAATGCTTTAAAATGTTAAATCTATTTGCAGCTATTATGTGGTTGATATAGTAGCATGGAAATACTTATGTTGATTTATTTTTTCCTTTACATGATCTGCAGAGTTTGTCGGACCCAAACAACTACCATGAGTTCTGCCGACTGCTGGCTCGACTCAAGAGTAACTATCAACTGGGAGAGCTGGTTAAAGTAGAAAACTACCCTGAGGTCATAAGACTGATTGCCAACTTCACCGTAACTAGTCTGCAGGTGAGTGAACAACTTGGAATGCTAAACGTGAAGCTAATATGTGACCCTGGACCACAAAACCAGTCATAAGTGTCAATTTTTTAAATTTTTGAAATTGAGATTTATACATCTGAAAGCTGAATAAATACGCTTTCTATTGATGTATGGTTTGTTAGGATAGGACAATATTTGGTGATACAGGAGATACAACTATTTGAAAATCTGGAATCTGAGGGTGCAAAAAAATGTAAATGCTATGAAATATGCCTTTAAAGTTGTCCAAATTAAGTTTTTAGCAATGCATATTACTAATCAGAAATTAAGTTTTGATATATTTATGGTAGGACCTTTACAAAATATCTTCATGGAACATGATGTGTACTTAATATCCTAATGATTTTTGGCATAAAAGAAAAATGGATAATGTATTTTGCTTATTGCTACAAATATATCCACGCTACTTAAGACTGGTTTTGTCCAGGGTCACACATGTGATTTCTTCAGAAGTTGAACCAACTTGACTTTAATTATTTGGTGAAATTAATTGAAAATAAACCACTAAAAACTGGCGTTCAAAGACTGATAACTTTGGTGTGTCCCAGCACTGGGAGTTTGCCCCAAACAGCGTTCACTATCTGCTGAGCCTGTGGCAGCGACTAGCGGCATCTGTCCCTTATGTGAAGGCTACGGAGCCTCACATGCTGGAGACCCACACCCCTGAGGTGACCAAGGCCTACATCACGTCCCGGCTCGAGTCCGTGCACATCATTCTGAGGTAGAGTGAGCACGACTTGAAGTTACAATTGGATCCGATAAGCAAGAATGTTATAAATGTGTGAATATACAATATCCATTCTATGCAGGGATGGTCTTGAAGACCCCTTGGACGATGCTGGCTTGGTGCAACAGCAGCTGGACCAGCTGTCTACTATCGGACGGTGTGAGTATGAAAAGACTTGCGCCCTGCTGGTCCAGCTTTTCGATCAGTCGGCCCAGTCGTACCAGGAGCTGCTGCAGTCCACCAACTCCAGCACAATGGACATAGCAGTGCAGGAGGGTGAGCTTGAAACAAAACTGAATATGCAAATCAATTAGGGCTGTCACAAACCATTAATTTTGTAATCGAGTAATCGGTCAATTATTATGATTAATTGAGTAGTCAGATAATTATAATGAATTTTTTTGTGATTTATTAAAATAGACCTAAAGCGGACAACATCCTTTAATATTACTTAAAATACATATATTATAGCAATAAGGCAATAATAATTAGTTCAAATAAAGTATTAAAAGCAAGTAATCATATGGTTTTATTGAACAAAACTGTTAAAATACATGTATTATAAACAATAGACCTAATGTACATTACGCATGATGAATGTTTTTATACTTTGCAGTCTGATCTAATCCTTAATATTGACTAAACATCAATTAATTCAAATGTCCGCTTAATCTTTAATATTTGGCCATTTCTTTATGATAGAAATGCTACAACCACTGTAATTTCTTGAATATGTGGACAAAACTTGTAAACTCAGAGTGAGGGTTTAAACTTTTATTTTGAAATTGAACGGTTATCATATTGAGAATGATTTTGATGTATTCTCCTGTGTTTGAGTAGGTTTATAAATGATTTACCTTACAAACCTTATGAAATGGCACGTTGCGTTCTCAGATGAATGTTTTAATCAACCCAAACTCACAGCAATATGCAAAGATTGAGTTTGAGACGCTCTACACTTGTAAATTATAACAGTTTGTGTGGAGCAGCATTTATTGCGAATGAAGCTGCTCTTAGAGGTACATACCTAACCTACTCGCATGTTAATAATTAAAGCGCATATATTAAGCCTATTTAATTGGATCGTAGCGTTTGTAAATTCATAGCATGCTTTATTATGATTTTAAATGGGTTTAATATGTCATGCAGCTTTGGAAAACGGTCTAGTAATGCTTTTCTCTGATTCTCGTCCGTCACTTCTGGTATTTTCCCAGTTACTCAACAAGGGTAAAATGCAATCTATGATTTTGTTTTTTGTTTTTTTGTTTTTTTAAATCGAGCACTCAAATTGATTTAAGGAATCATGACAGCACTAAAATCAATATATTGTATCAGAACTTAAGTCGGATATACAAGCCTAAGTTATGATACAGTGCTTACATTACGTGTGTGTTGTCAAGGTCGCTTGACGTGGTTAGTGTACATCATTGGTGCAGTCATTGGAGGAAGAGTATCCTTCGCCAGCACAGATGAGCAGGATGCCATGGATGGGGAGCTTGTCTGTCGGTAAGTAATGCCTTAATGTTATATTAAATGTGTAGATATGTTAAATAATGTCTATTCTGACCAGTGTGTAAAAAAAAAAAAAATCAGATGGATTAAATTAATATGTAAAGTCATTATTTGACAGTAGGTGATACTTACAAAAAAGCACTGCACAGCTTTCCATTTTTGACACCCTCTTGTCACAAGGAATGAAGTCAAACAGCATTTACATATTTTCAAAAAGCCGCTCAGATTTCACTATGATGATTCAAATTTTTTCCTCTGCTGTTGGCTGTGGTTTCACAAAATAGTCTGTTCATGAGTGCCACCAAGTTGTGGTTTTATGTAACAGCAGAGGCTCTGGATATGTTACCAAAAACACAGTCTTATTTGTTGGCCATTTTTTTTTGTTTTCAGTGCAATAAGATTGTGAAAGGGGGAAAAAAACAGAACACTTGTCTGTTAAAAAAGGCTATTTTTGTGTTCTTGGTGTGAAAAGATGATGAAGAAAAAAATTAGAACACTTGTCTGTTAAAAAATGCCCATTTTTTTTTTGTTCTTAGTGAGAAAGATTGTGAAAAAGATTGGAACATGTCTGTTAAAAACAAAAGAAATTGCATTGGTCTGAACAGTTCCATTAAAATAAGTAATTTAAATTAATTGTTTAATACATTGAATTTTCACACAAAACATTTGTCAACAAATGTAATGTAACATTGTAACAACCTAATTTTTAAAAACAAATAATTTGATGACACTGTTAAATATGATCTTTTTTTTTGTGATTTTTTTAGGGTGTTTTTTACACTTGTAGTTTGGTTCGTTTGGTTCAATTGGTTGGGACCAAAAAGGAAAATGATACATTTGGTCCTGGTCTTCTTAGCGTTCATATTAGCATTTTTGACAGCGAACCTAAAGATACTGAACCTAAAGGCACAGGGATACATTCACAACCTGATTGGTTGGGTTGAATGACGTATATTTCCTGACGGAACTCACCAAACACTCCAAACAGAAGGAAAAGTTGCTTTCAACTTAAAGTGGTGCTGTGGATGAATGACATCAAAGTACTCATTCACTGATTGGTCTGCTCAGCGCCGCTTTAAGTCAGATACACACAATGCCATCTGCTGGACTAAATGCGCTCGTTGCATGCATATGATTTAATTTTCACCACCTGCAAACTCACAAAGAGCTCATAAAAGGCACTTTATCTCCTCATTGCTCCACATTTGCCCTCTGCTCATTTTGTTTTGGATACGCCGCTTGTTCCCTTTGTGAAATCATGCCGCATAGCATCGCATCTTGTCATTACTTCCTGATTTTTGGTTTGTTTAGAAATATTTTGTCTGTGTTGCATTCATGTTTCACTCAAACCGCACCAGAGTTCATTTGGAAGCAGTTTGAGAACCAACTTTTTAGCGGTCTCGGTCTGCTTGTTTGGTTTTTTTTTTTATTATTATTTTTAAAGGGATAGTTCACCCAAAACGAAAATTCTGTTATTAATTACTCACACTCATGTCATTCCAAACCCATAAGACAAATTAACACAAATTAAGATATTTTTGATGGAATCCAAGAGCTTTCTGACCCTGCATAGACAGCAATGCAACACGTTCAAAGCCCAGAAAGGTGGTAGTTGTGTTGCTGTCTATACAGGGTCAGAAAGCTCTTGGATTTCAATTTGTGTAATTTGTGTTCTGAAGATGAACAAAGGTCTTACAGGTTTGGAATGACATGAGGGTGAGAAATTAATGACAGAATTTTCATTTTGGGTGAACTATCCCTTTAATTTGAGTTTATTTTATTTAAAGAGTCACTTGAGATCATGGATTCTCTCTTCTTATTGTTTATTCCTTCATATTCACATCGATTTCAAATTTTGTCATTTTCAGAGTTTTGCAGTTAATGAACCTCACAGACTCACGGCTGGCTCAAGCAGGAAATGAGAAGCTCGAGTTAGCCATGCTCAGTTTCTTTGAGCAGTTTCGCAAAATCTACATCGGTGACCAGGTGCAAAAATCATCAAAGGTAAATGCAGTTATGTTATATTTTGTCTGTCTGTGTGAGCGTGAACTTCAAGCTGTGGTTTGTTTAGACAGCAAATCTAAAACAAAAACATCAGCGTACTTAGTAAATTAATTATTGATCTCTCGTAACATTCACAGGGCTTTGCTTTTGAACTCTCAGAATGACTGAAATTTGTGATTGTGTTGTGTCTGGGCTTTGAAAAGAGACAGTCGATTCTGCTTTTTTTTGCATGCTTAGTTGTGGTTTCACTCTTAGTCTGGCTTTCTAAATAGACTTGTAGGTTTGAAAACATAGTTTTTTATGTTGGAGATGAAAGTGTCCTGTCTCAACTAACCAGAAAGCTGAAGTTTTCTCTCCTGTTGCTCAGATTCCAAACTGTGAACAGAGAAGATAAGTGCATGTAGAAAGACTAGCTTTTCCTCTAAACCTGTCTTTAGTTGCGCTTTACACTCTTAAAAATAAAGGTGCTTCACGATGCCATAGAAGAATCTTTTTTTGTCTAAATAGTTTCATAAAGAACCTTTAAAGGAGAAGTCCACTTCCAGAACAACAGTTTACAGATGATGTACTCACCCCCTTGTCATCGAAGATGTTTATGTCTTTCTTTCTTCAGTCGTAAAGAAATTGTGTTTTTTGAGGAAAACATTTCAGGACATTTCTCCATATAACGGACTGATATGGGGCCCAGAGTTCCAAAATGCAGTTTAAATGCGGCTTCAAACGATCCCGAATGCGGTTGTAAACGATCCCAGCTGAGGAAGAAGGGTCTTATCTAGCGAAACATTCGGTTATTTTCATTTACAATTTAAATACTTTTTACTCTCAAACGCTCGTCTTGTCTTACTGTGAAGTTGAGGGAGAAAATACGATTGGAGTTTTTTGACATACCCTAACTGTCTTGAGCCAGAATCTACACAGTTCAGGGAGAGTAAGACCAGACGAGCTTTTGACATTAAAAAGTATATAAATTGTATTAGTTTTTAGGAAATTAACTGATCGTTACAACCACATTTGGGATCATTTGAAGCCACATTTAAACTGCGTCTAGGAAGTTCAAACTCGGGGCACCATATCAGTCCATTACATGGAGAAAAGTCCTGAAATGTTTTCCTCAAAAAACACAATTTCTTTACGACTGAAGAAAGACATGAACATCTTGGATGACAAGAGGGTGAGTACATTATTTTTAAATTGTTGTTCTTGAAGTGGACTTCTCGTTTAACATCTGCAGAACTATTCTGTTTCACAAAAGTTCTTTGTGGCAAAAGAAGGTTCTTCAGATCATGAAAAGGTAAGAAAGAGAGAGTTCTTTAAAGAACCTTCGACTGAATAGTTTTTTATGGAACCAAAAATGGTCCTTCTATGGCATTGCTATGAAGAACCTTTTAAAGCACCTTTATTTTTAAGGGTGTAGCCTGTTGTCCTTGGAATTGTAACACCTTAAAAGTGCTCCTCCTAACATTCACAGAGTGTACAGCAATGCAGTAATTACTGTGAAATCAGAGTGGATCTTTATAATTGGATGTGTTAGATTCAGTGGAGAATTGTCCCAAATGGCACACTTAATTTGGACCGTAGGGATGCAGACTTAAAGTGTACTATTACCCATCAGCCCATGCAGTAAAGTGTAGACTCAGAGGAGCGTGCCATTTGGGACTGGACTCAACAATAAGAATTTTTTGCTTCCAAGATTGTATTTTTTAGCAATGCATTTTTATTTTTGTTAGTAAAAATATTATGCTGTGTTTGTCACTAAATTTTACATTGAAGTTTTTAATTTGGAAATTAAATTGACCTGCTCCTCCCCCACCTTTTCTGACAAAATCTATATAATTTATGGATTTGTGAGAACTCCTTGTGAATTGTCACATTTGCTTGCTTCTCCTGGCCTTACTTCCCAACCTGTTTTTTTAGTAGTTTAACATACTAAATGCTACATTTATAAAATGGATTGTTCAAGCTAAACACCAGTTCAACATGCATATAAGATGACAGAAAATAATACTATTGTTTGGTCCCTAGTTGTATCGAAGACTATCAGAAGTTCTTGGCTTGAATGATGAGACCATGGTACTCAGTGTTTTCATTGGGAAAATGTAAGTATATAATAAGTGATAGGTGATAGGCATAATTATTATTATTTGTTTTGACAAAAATGACAATTAAAAAGTATGTTTTTAACATGGAGTTTTGTTTTAATGCAGAATCACCAACTTGAAGTACTGGGGACAGTGTGAACCAATCACATCTAAGACACTACAGCTCCTCAATGACCTCTCCATTGGATATCCTTACACACATTTTGCTGGTTTAAAACCATATTAGCATTGTTATTCAGACTGATGGACTTTAATGTAAATGTATAGAATGGTCTGTGGTGTTTTTGACAGTGAATATGTTCGGTCTGTTTCCTTAACCTTATTTCTCACGTACAGCAGTGTTAGAAAACTTGTGAAACTCAGTGCTGTCCAGTTCATGCTAAACAACCACACAGTAAGTGACCAACCTAAGTTGTGCTGTGCAACGATTAATCACATCCAAAATAAGTTTCTGTTTGCATAGTATGTGTGTGTACTGTGTATATTTATTATGTATATATAAATAAACACACATAGTATATATTCTGAAAATATTTACATGTATATATTTTTGATATAATTAATATTATATATAAATTAGGGCTGTCAAACGATTAATTGTGATTAATCGCATACAAAATAAAAGTTTGAGTTTGCCTAATATTTGTGTGTGTACTGTGTAATTATTATGTATATATAAATGCACTCAAATTAATGTGTATATTTAAGAGAAATGTCACGTACAAAATATTTTTTAATATATAAATGATGTAAAAATTATAATAAATAAACATACTTGTAAATATTTCTTAAATATATACATTGTGTTTGTATTTATATATACATAATAATTACACACACACACATTGGGCAAACTCATGCTTTTGTTTTGTATGCGATTAATCGTTTGACATCCCTAATATAAATATTTTTATATAAATATTTTATACATAAAAATAACATGTTTTTCTTAAATATGTCCATGCATGTGTATTTGTATATACATAATAAATATACACAACATACACACACATATTATGTAAACAAAAACTTTTATTTTGAATGTGATTAATGAAGCATAATTAATGAACAGTAACATTTAAGAGCGTAATTTGTTTCTTGTTTTTTTACTTTTTAACACCTTTTTGTTTTTACTTGTCATTTTATACTAGTAACAAGTTGACAATGTCTTGTTTTTCTTCCTTGTGACAGAGTGAGCACTTTTCTTTCCTGGGTGTGAACAATCAGGCCAACCTCAGTGACATGAGATGTCGGACCACCTTCTACACAGCCTTGGGGAGACTTCTTATGGTAGATTTGGGTAAGGGTGTACCTATTAGATATAGCATATAAGTACCTATAGATGTAGCATATTAGTGTCATGTAGAAAGGCATCTTGATAGACATTCTGTGTCTTAAACAGGTGAGGATGAGGACCAGTTTGAACAGTTCATGCTTCCTCTCACTGCTGCGTTTGAGGCTATCGCTCAGATGTTTAGCACCAACACCTTCAATGAACAAGAAGCAAAAGTAAGATGTTGTATTTTTTTTTTTTTATCATACAAACTACGAAACTGCAAAATAGCTTGTTTTCTTATTTTTTTGCTGACCTTCTTAATGCATCTCTAGCCTAGTGTTTTCACACTTGAGAGATGAACAAATGTGGGTTTTTTTTCTCTCTCTCTCTTTCAGAGGACGTTAGTAGGACTGGTGAGAGATCTACGGGGAATTGCCTTTGCCTTTAATGCCAAGACCAGCTTTATGATGCTCTTTGATTGGATGTATCCTTAAATATATTTTTTCATGTTTATTTTATTGGTGTTATTTATGTGCATTTGTTTTATTTGTGTAATTGTGTGTTGGTTTGTTCCCTTTTATTATTTACATTTTTGTTTCTATTTGTTTATTCATTTATTTTTATATATATATATATATATATTTTTTTTTTTCACTTGTGTTTTTGTTTATTTATATTTTTTATTTTGTTCTTTTTTTTGTTTGTTTGTTTTGTGTGTATTTGTTCATTTATTTTATGTAATTTAGGGCTGTCACAATTCCTCAATTCAATTCAAACATGTGATTCAAAAAAATCCTTGATTGCATTTTGACCGTGTGAAGTAACCAGCGAAATACTGGAAGTGGTATACCGGCTGCATGATATATGTGACCCTGGACCACAAAACCGGTCATAAGTAGCACTGGTATATTTGTAGCAATAGCCAAAAATACATTGTATGGGTCAAAATTATTGATTTTTCTTTTATACCAAACTCATTAGGATATTAAGTAAAGAGAATTTCCAGGAAGATATTTTGTAAATTTCCTACTGTAAACATATCAAAAATTTAATTTTTGATTAGTAACATGCATTGCTAAGAACTTCATTTGGACAATGTTAAAGACAGTTTTCTCAATATTTTGACCTTTTTGCACCCTTAGTTTTCAGAACTTCAAATAGTTGTATCTTGGCTTAAATATCGTCCTATCCTAACAAACCATACATCAATGGAAAGCGTATTTATTCAGCAGTATGATTTGCAATGTATAAATCTCAACACTTATGACTGGTTTTGTGGTCCAGGGGCACATATTAAACCCATGTAAGAATCATAATAAAGCATGATATTATTATAAATTTAAGAAGCTCTATGAATCTATTAAATATATGCAATGCAGGTTTAATATATGCATTTTAATTATTTACATGAGTGTAGGTTACGTACGTGCATCTCAGAGTGGCTCTGTTCACAGTAAATGCTGCTCCACACAAACTGTTAGCATTTTCCTGTGAGAAGTGTCTTAAACGCCATCTCTGCACATTGCTGTGAATCTTTCTAAATATGCTAACTATTCATTGCGATTATAAAATAAAAGCTCAAAAGTTCACACATTTTGTTGTCAAGAAATTACAGTGGTTGTAGCATTTCTGTCATTAAGAAATTGCCAGATATTAGAGATCAAGTAGATATTTGAACTGAATGTGTAGTCAATATTAAACAAGGATTAGATCGCACAGTAAAGTGTAAAAACAATCGTCAGGCCATTGGCGCCATTATGTACATTAGTTTTATTGCTTATAATACATTATGTATTTTAAAAGGGTCATCGGATGCTAAGTTCACTTTTACATGTTGTTTGAACATTAATGTGTGTTGGCAGTGTATGTACAAATCTACCCTATAATGATAAAAATCCATGCAGTGGTTTTTAATTAATCTGTAAAAATAATATCCCCTTTTTCAAATTGAGCCGTCACACCCACAGAGGCCGCTCCCACGATAGTTGATTGACATAAGCGTCTTACCTCACGTCAGCTGTAACAGTCCGCCCACTTTGTTTCGATGCCGGAGCAGGGATGTAAGTTAGACAAGAATATCTCCGATTGAGCGATTGAGGTGTAGTGTTGCTGGATGTAATAATGAACATAGTGGTCGTCATTTACGAGAGGGGCGGGGCGAGCAGAGCTCATTTGCATTTAAAGCAGCCTCGAACAGAATGAGATGGTTTTTTCAGAGCTGATTTTGACAAGGTAAAAAGGGTGTTGTTTTACACAACCATTGAGAATTTTTAAAAGTATATTATAGACTTTTCATTAAGACCCTAAAGAATCATATCAACTTGTGGAAAATGGGCATCCGATGACCCCTTTAACAGTTTTGTTCAATAAAACCATATGATTACTTGTTTTTGGTACTTCATCTGAACCAATTATTATTGCCTAATTTTAGTTAATTATGTGCTTTAAGTCATTTTAAAGGCTATTGTTTGCTTAGGTCTTCAAAAAAAGTGTAATTATCTGATTAATCGTCAGAATTAATCAACTGATTACTCGATTATCAAAATTGTTACAAATTGTTAGTGACAGCCTTAGTGTAACTGTTTATTTGTTTGTTCACTTATTTGTTTTTGTTTATTTATTTATTTACTATTTACTTAGTATTTAGTTTACTTGGTATTTTTCTCATTTAATTTTTTATTACTTATCTAGTAGATGATATAAAACTGATCTCTTCAGTTAATTCTGATTGAATGCCAATTTTAATGCGTTCCTTAACAGATCTTAGTTACCCCTCTTACATGCCCATCTTACAAAGGGCAATAGAGCTCTGGTACCATGTACCTGCTTGCACCACACCGGTCCTCAAACTCATGGCTGAGCTCGTCCATAACAGGTAATCGAATATTACATCTCGCATATGTCACTGAGAGCTTAAAGAGTTTAAAGGTTATGTATGATCTCTAACATAAAGTGTGTTGTTTTTTATGTGAAGGTCACAGAGATTACAGTTTGACGTGTCGTCACCGAATGGAATCCTGCTGTTCAGGGAGACCAGCAAGATGATTACAACATACGGTACATCCTCTTCTATAATAACGCAGTTTTCACATTTCATACTGTTCCTCTGGTATGTTGTAGCATTGTTAAATCTAAAGAAATTTAATTGAATAATCATTGTTTTTTTTTTACTTGAAGGGAATCGGATCCTGACACTGGGTGAGGTGCCAAAAGATCAGGTGTATGCACTAAAACTAAAGGGAATCTCCATTTGTTTCTCCATGCTGAAGGCCGTATTAAGCGGCAACTACGTCAACTTTGGCGTCTTCCGTCTGTACGGCGATGACGCCTTGGACAACGCCCTGCAGACCTTTATTAAGCTGCTCTTGTCCATCCCCCACAGTGACCTGCTGGTAAAGAGCGTCAACAATCAGCATCAGGATTGTGTCCTTCAACATTCAGATTGGTTGATTTTCTTGTTCTTGTTCCTGCAGGACTATCCAAAGCTTAGTCAGTCTTACTACTCCCTTCTGGAGGTGCTAACACAAGACCATATGAACTTCATTGCCAGCCTGGAGCCTCATGTGGTCATGTACATCCTGTCCTCCATATCAGAGGGGCTCACAGCACTTGGTGAGGACCGTGTTTAGCATCACTTTTTGTACTATTTGATCTCATGAACCTTCCTGCCGTTCTATCAGGTGTTTAACCTGAATTGTGTTTCTGTTGGTCTCCTCACAGACACAATGGTATGCACTGGTTGCTGCTCAAGCCTGGACCACATAGTTACTTATCTATTCAAGCAGCTATCACGCAGCACGAAGAAACGAGCGGCGCCCATGGCCCAGGAGAGCGACCGCTTCCTTCACATAATGCAGCAGCACCCTGAGATGATCCAGCAGGTGAGGCTTTGACCTAAGTCTTCATCATTAAATAAACACTTGTTTTTTTAATAATTATTCATCATATTTAAAGCATAAGAGGAACAAACTTTGTGATTTTTCACAGCGTAATATATAGAATATATTTTCTTAAAGTGTATTGGAGATGCTTAATCTAACAAGAGTATCACGATCTTATCCAGATGCTGTCCACAGTGTTGAATATCATCATTTTTGAAGATTGTAGGAATCAGTGGTCAATGTCACGGCCGCTGCTTGGCTTGATTCTACTCAATGAGAAGGTATGTGATAGAATTTAGACTTTTTTTGTTTTTTAAGTCTCTTATGCTCACAAAAGCTGTTTATTTTTAATCAAAAATACAGTGATATTGTAAAATCATACAATTTAAAATAACTGTTTTCTATTTGAATATATTTTAAAATTTATGTGATGCAAATCTAAATTTTCAGCATCATTACTCTAGTCTCCAGTGTCACATCATCCTTCAGAAATCATTCTAACGTGCTGATTTGTATTGTGTTCGTAGTATTTCGCCGATTTGAGGAACAGCATTGTGAACAGTCAACCACCAGAAAAGCAGCAAGCAATGCACTTATGCTTTGAAAATCTCATGGAGGGCATAGAGCGAAACTTGCTGACCAAAAACAGAGACAGGTAATTTGATTTCATGAGAATTCCAACTTACTTTGCATTTAAAGGGATAGTTCACCCATTAGTTCAGTCATTAATTACTCGCTCTCATGTCGTTCTAAATCTGTAAGATCTTTGTTTGTCTTTAGACACAA